>JASPKZ010004560.1:732500-1098092 GCA_030220185.1 Diploptera punctata
TGTCTTTAATGCCATCTGCATAAATGTCAGTTTTCCTGACTTCATGTGTCAGGAAGTTGTGGTGTGTTCCTTTGTTTTCTATTGTCTTCTGTTATCTTCATAACCACGTCATTACAGTTCGTGCAGAGAATTCTACAAGCGCAATAATAAACTACTGCAGACAAAGAATGTTAGGTTAATATAATGAGTAGTTAGTTATACACAATGTTCACTAGCATTTCTGAGTGTACCGATATAAGGAAGCCATGGTCTCTGGTTAATAAACTTATTATTGGGGATATGATTTATATGCTCTAGCTCAGGCGTAGTCAAACTTTTATAATCCCCCCGCCCCGCCCCAATTTTGTATCTCTAAAATCTCGGCTATTCTTTACCACTATGCCATCTGTGAATATTAGATCGGAGAACAAGTAACAGGTAGCGTCATTTTTGCCAAAATGATAACACACGTTCCCGCTAGAGCATTTGAAAACATATCTAGTCACATATAAGTTGATTCTATCCCAGGAGTCCACCTACATCAGTGTTAGTTTGGGAAAGTAGAGTGAGAAAATGTGCGAGTTAGTGCACCAGATTAGTTTAGCGTTCACTTGTTTATTCTACGAGTTTTTGTGATAAGTTGTGTACACTGTCTGAGAAATTACTAATATACAGTAAAACTTGTTTAATCTGGAACGTAAATAAAGCGGAAATGTGTCCAATGTGAACAAATTTATTGTTATTGTTATTGGGAAATAATAGTAATTTTACGATATTTATTTTGCATAAAACGGAATCTGCCCAATGCGGAAACGAAAGGAAATTTCTACACAATTAATGAAACATTATAAAGCGGAAAGATATATTTATTTATTTATCAACCATCAGCATTTTTTTTTTACTGAAGGCAGGTGCTAAGACGGCTTTTGCAAATAGTGATTCAAACCAAATGGACAAATAAATATCAAAACTAAACAAACCTAATTGTCACCGACCCCAAAGTTCATTGTTAAAATGTTGTATTTCACGTGTCGATATGTACTTTGATAAATGCCTCCATTGCCACGATCGGTATATTATTGTTTCAACTTGTTCGTTGCAGTAATTTTGATTCAATAACACGTGTCTCTTGTGCTTTGTTCCCAATTTATAATGTCGAGTAAAAGGAAAGAAAATTAATTATTAGTTTAGCTTAAAATAAAAATAAAAATGCTTAACCATTTATATGCGTTGGCGAGTAGTTTGCGTTTATATCACGCTGTTTCAATGTTAATGAATCAAGAAATCCGAAGACAAATATGGAATTATATCGCACAATTCAGAGCTGAATATCAATCTTAATTGAAAGACCTGTTATAAGCGGCAAAACAGGAAAAAAATTAACGAGTTCTTTAAGTCTTTGCCTAAACCTGACAGTAATAATTAATAGAAATGTCCACCGCTGTGGTCTCGGGGTAGCGTGCTGCCTTGTCACGCAGCGGGCCCGGGTTCGATTCCCAGTCGGGACAGTTTTTCTGGGTGAGGTTTTTATCGGAGTTTTTCGTCAGCTGTAAGACAAATGTCAGGAAAACTTTAAGGCCCAAACGGTCCCCGAAATCATATGGCCATCGCAATCATCATCATTCATATTCATCTTAGGTTACGCTTAGGATTAGGGACTCTCCTGGCGCACCACTATCATCATCATCACCACCCATCATATCATCGGGGCAACGTAACCCCGCCTTCCAGGCGCCGCAACCTCAGAAGTGGGTTACAAGTACGCCATGCCAGGAGAGAAATCAGGAATGTCGAAAGACAACCTGGGTCATTTGAAAAAAAAATAGAAATTGTTCAAAATCGCTCATTACTATCTTTTATTTTGATAATTTATATTTTATTCTGTAAGCTTGGAACGTATCCCCTATATACCCATACACATTACCATTCCATATTCGCGGCATATTTGCGGAACATATCCCCCGCGAATAAGGAGCTTTTGCTGTATGTATTCGGCCTTATTGCATACCCGTTATGCGAATCACAGATACCCGTCTAGGAAATAACAATTGCGCTGTAAAATCTTAAATTAGTTAAGTTCTGAGACCGAACTTTCACAGGTAGCGTTCTGAATTTACGGAATAAGATGGCTGAAACTTATGTATCATTCTCATTAAGCGAAAAAGTGAAAGTGATTGAAGATAAATTTCTAAACATTTCCGGACCGATGCTCCAAAGTCAAGCTCTAGTTCTTGTTAAATCCCTAAGGGAATAACGATTTCAAAGAATCGTCAGGTTCGCTGGCTCAAACATACTATCCAACGGCAGCGGAACTACAATTAATCCATAATACATAATACATAAAGAGACATGTACGGTACTCTATAATATAAGATTATTAATAAGTTTTAGTTTTTATAATGCGGAATTTTGTCCAATGTGGAAAAAAATTGGTCCCACGCGATTCCGCTTTGAACAAGTTTTACTATATATGTATTTTTTTAACATTACAAATATGGCGATTTTCGGTTACTTTGAGCTCAACTTCTCATATCATTTTAAGGTACTTCTCACAATTTGTTTTAGAAAAATATCAATATATACATTATCTCAGGTAATTATTCACATTTTAAATTCACTCTCAAAAATCTCAATCTAATATATATATATATATATATATATATATATATATATATATATAAGCATTTGCTTAGTTTACGTAATTCATGAGTGACGGTACTTTTCGGTATTTATATTATTTACAAAAGGATGTTTGGGAAAAGGATTATCATCGAAAATGGAGAAAAAAGTTCTAAAACCTTATAAATATGGTGAAAATGCACTAACTAAGTAACTAACTTACTGGCACTATCGAACCCGTAGGTTCACGGCAGCGCAAACATTAGCTCTCCATATATCCCTATCCTAAGCTAATGTTTTACAATCATTCCCTGTATAATCTACTTCCTTCAAATCATAGTTAATGTTATTCTCCTACCTCATTCTTGGTCTACCAACTGGGCGTTTTCCCTCTAGTTTTCTTACAAGAAGCTTCCATGTACGTCTTTCATTCCCCATTCATGCCACATGTCCTGCCCATCGCATTCTACGAGATTTAACTGTTCTCATTATACCTGGCTTCCTACAAAGACCATGTACCGTAGTTCGCTGATAAATGTGGTGAAAATGCACTACTGTATTAAAAAATGTTGCATTTATAAAAATAGGAAAAAATATGCAGTTACATGTAACTAAAAACCGGGTTTGAATACTAAAAACATAATTATTATATGAACTATTTAACTCAGGCCCCAAATGGAAGTCAATGACCAATCGCGTTTCAATGAATTTTGATTTACAACCAATCACCTTGTGTTTCACCTGGAAATATCAAATAAATTTATCATAAGTAATGCCACGAGTGATTTCCAAATTATCGATAAATTCACGACTCACGAAGTGAGGAGTGAATTTATCTAGAGAATTTGGAAATCAAGAGTGGCATTTGTTAGGACTATTTAACGAATAAAATTAAGCTGTTTACTCACAAATCATTATTTAACTATAGTTATTTTAAAATATTTATATATTTAATGTAAACGGCGATGTTTGAAAACAAATGAGAAACGATAGGTACGCTCTACTGCTTCTTTTGTTTATCACTGCAACCAGATCATACTATTTATTGCCAAAGGAACGCCATATTGTAAGGAGGAGCTTTCTTTAATATGGTAATTATACACTGATAAATATTCGTGAAACACGACTCTGATTGGTTGTGAAACAGAAATCATTGAAATGTGATTGGTCATTGACTCCCATTTGGGGCATGAGTTAAATAGTCATATTAAAGAAAGCAGTTTGCAGTCACTAACTCTCTAAGAAATACGGCTACCAGATTGTATACATAGTGCATGAA
This sequence comes from Diploptera punctata, assembly GCA_030220185.1. Taxonomy (NCBI): domain Eukaryota; kingdom Metazoa; phylum Arthropoda; class Insecta; order Blattodea; family Blaberidae; genus Diploptera; species Diploptera punctata. The sequence continues at coordinate 736,378 of JASPKZ010004560.1, forward strand.
TGTCAGCAGATAGGGCATGCTGGAGATAATATAAAAGCATTTATAGCAATTGATTATATCACAAAAAAAAGAAACCACTGTTTGCACTTTCTTAAACGAATTATTTTCCAGGAAATGACGTTGCAGAAAAATATACTTGACATATTTACATCAGAAATTAATTAATACCTATAATGTTGGTTATACATTTTTCTACTAGGGTGCATTCTTACAGTAATGCGATCCTTTGGCATTAAATAATATGATCTGCTTGCAGTGATGAACAAAAGCAAATGAAGCGTACCAGTCGTTTCTCATTGCTTTCAAACATCGCCGTTTACATTAAATATATAAATATTTTAAAATAATTATAGTTAAATAATGATGCGTGAATAAACAGCTTAATTTTATTCGTTAAATAGTCCTAACAAATGCCACTCTTGATTTCCAAATTCTGTAGATAAATTTACGACTCACGAAGTGAGGAGTGAATTTATCGATAAAATGGAAATCACTCGTGGCATTACTTATGATAAATTCACTCCTCACTTCGTGAATCGTGATTTTATCGATAATTTGGAAATCACTCATGGCATTACTAATGATAAATAAGACATAAGCATATAGGTTAAAAACCTGGGAAAGAATGTGCAAATTCATCAATATCTTGTATTATTATGCCCATACATTCCCAAGAAGAGCAAACGTACCCTTATACGGGAATTGCTTTTTCATATTTATTTTAACCTCTCGCCTTATAGTTAACCAAGCATAATTTTATGCTTAAATTTCCCTGTTGACGAGTGACAAGTGGTTAGTTCATTCCTCAAAGAGACATCTGCGCAACTACGGATTTACTTGGCTGGGAAAGTTGATTACATTTTGCTCAGATGCTCTAATTTAAGACTTAGGATTCTTTTACAAGCCCGAAAATCTTCAGACTTTGGACTCACGGCTTCAAGTCGTCTGAGGACTTGTACCTTGGATTTTCCATCCTAAAAAATCATAGACCCCCAACCGGGAACACGCGACCCACAGGACCAGAGACAAAACAATTATCTCATAGATAACCGACGTCGATGACTTGTACTTTTATGTCACGCTTATACAGTTACCTGTTCCCAAAAATTATTTTTTTCTACAGTTAAATTTATTCTATGTCATTGATAGTTTTTTCTCGTTTTTCTATCTTGTATATCTTATATTTCATTTGTTAAATCTAGATTAAATCAAATATATTCGTAAACATAACAAACACACTGTGGACATACTATGGTATATGAAAATATCAATTAACAAAACAAAAATTATGGCATTTCATGGGAAGGACCCCATACAAAGTAAAATCTGTCTCCAGAATAACATTTTAGAGAGATCTAATCAATTTAAATATCTTGGATATTTTATCTCTATCTGGGATGAAAAAGATATATCTGAAAAAATTACTAGTTACAATAAAAGTTTGGGAATTATTAATCAAGTTATGAAACCATCCCTTGTACAAAAATACACCAGATTATGTTTATATAACACTTTGGCTAGACCAGTGTTGACCTATGGTAGTGAAGCATGGACACTAAAAAGACAACATGAAAGCAGAATAAATGCTTGTGAAATGAGATTCATGCGCAGAACAGCGGGTTACACCAGATGGGATCGAAAAAGGAACATCGATATCTTAAAAGAATTGAAGACTACGCCAATTTTTGAATATATTAAACATTACCAACTAAATTAGAAACACCATCTTGAACGAATGAGTTCAAATCGGATCCCCAAAGCTATTTATAATTATATACCAAGAGGATGAAGATCTTTGGGCCGTCCTATGAAACGCTGGAGGGAAAATGTTCTATAGGATCGTAACAGGCCTTGGCCTAATACTTGGAAGGAAGAAGAAGAAGACTATGTAATATTTATTTTTATTGTAATAAATTTTTTAACGTTGTTAAGTGGTAGACAAGGCCTTAAGTCTGTCAGGTACAGTAAAGCTATTATTATTATTATTATATTATTATTATTATTATTATTATTATTATTATTATTATTATTATATTATTATTATTATTATTATTATTATTATTTTATATATAGACCTTGTAATTTTGGACTCTAAAGTGTAGATTTGGGATTTAAAAGCTGTAAAATAGGCTCTAAAATACGAGTACCATTTTAGATGTTTTTAATGTGCAGAGTCCACAGTTGTGGTGGAGGGGTAATATTGTTGCTGGAGACGAAGCAGCCCCCATTTCAACACCCAGTTGTGACAAATTTCTTGAGTGAAGTATATTTCTGAAAATGCAAGGAGCAAGTCCTCCGGGAGGGATTTCAAGCCGTGGGTTCCGAGTCTGAAGATTTTCAGGTTCGTAAAAGATCCTTAAGCCTGAATAAAAATACATCTAAGCAAAATGTACCGATCTCAAACATCCTAGTAATACCTTAGTTGCCTGCTAGATGTCTCATTGAGTTGGTGTATAGACCGCATGCCACTCAAGACATCTTTGGACAAATAAGGTAACTAAATGAAGTTGGTCTATAAACTCCTCACAAAGGAGAGGCTATGGCTCAACAGTGGGCTACACCATTAATCACATCATCACATTATGATAGGTCGTGTTACAAGGTCTCAATCTTTAATCGTATTATGATGAAATCCTACGTTACTTGTTTCGCTCCTGCACAAATTGTTTGCATGTTCCATTCCATTTCTGCTCCGTCTTCACGGATACCTAAGTAAGAGTGTAATGTATGCGTAATGTCTGTAAGGGTGAAGTTAACACTCTTTACATAAAATGAATTGAACCTTAAGAACCGACGTTACTTGATGCTTTTCTGGGTACAAACGCACTGGCATCTTATTTTAATGTGCCTTGAATTCACGCCTCACGCACATCTTGTAAATGAATGGAAGAACCAGAGAATAGAAGACGAGGTTATCCAGGCAGTAACCATCGAAACCGCTTCAGGTTTCTCATTTAAGAAAATCTATCCCGAAGTCTTCTACAGTTCTTTGGTAGGCCTATGTATCTCTAATTTATTTGTAAAATCTACCAACCAATCTGAGCATCTCAAATCCTAATTTTTTTTTCTTCATTCATGATAATCCTCCGTTTGTCTGTCTTGAGTTGTAGAAGTGGGAAGAACAAGTAGTTCCGTGCCGAGATATCATGTGGTGCAGAACTATGGGACTTGTGCTGGTTTTAGTCCCCGTGGGGGAAGATATTCTTTAATGAAATGTTATAGGACTGCTGCTCATGAGGAATTTGGTTAGCTACAAGTAGTAGCGCCTCTAGATAACTGTTACGGTTTGGGGACCTTACATGCTGACTACATGTCATCCTTATACTGGCTGTGGCAGCCGGCTGGTAGTTGTATTATTAGGCGATAGCGAGCAGATGATATGGACCAACACGCACACTATTGAGTAATACACAGAAATTGGACTGGAAGTAAACATCAATACAACTAAATATGTGGTCACATATAGAAATACATTATATAATGTAATTAACAGCTAGTGATAAATGAAGTAAATTTTGAAGAAGTGGCTGATTTCAATACCTAGGGACAATAATTACAAATAAGAATGAGATGCAGAAAGAAATTAAACATAAGCTCAATTCTGAAAATGCATGTTAATATGCATTACAGGGACTCTTGACGTCCCAACTCCTTTCAGAAAACGTTAAACTAAAAATATATAAAACTGTTATTCTCTTAGTTATATTATATGGATGCGAAACATGGAAACTTACTTTAAGGGAGGAGAAAATATTACGAGTATTTGAGAATAAAGTTCTTAGGAACACTGACCATGGGCCACTCCAATCACATATATATGAAAACAAGTGTAACTAAATTAGTGTGGTTCAATTTCTTCTCTGTAGGAGGAGAGCGCCTAAATCTCGTTGAGGGAAACAAGGGCTTACAAGAAGAAGAAATATTTTTGGACCAAAGAGAGCTGAATAGACGGGCGAATGGAGAAGACTTAATAGCAGTGAGTTACATGATCTTTATAGGAAACCATATATAGACCTAATAACTGTTAAATTACGTAGTCTCCGATGGGCGAGACATGTGGCATGAATGACGAATTAAAGAGGGGCATGTAGGAAAACCAGGGGGAAGGCGCCCAGTTGGTAAACCAAGAATGAGGTTGACTGCGATGGGCAGGACATGTGGCACGAATGAAGAATGAAACAGGGGGATGGAAGCTTCTTGTAGTAAAACCAGAGGGAAAACGCTCAGTTGGTAGACCAAGAATGAGGTGAGAGAATTACATTAACCATGATTTGAGGGAGATAGATTATACAGGGAATGATTGGAAAGTATTAGCTCAGGATAGGAATGCATGGAGCGCTTATGTACGCGCGACCATTAACTGAAGGGTACGATAGAGCCAGTGAGTTAGTTATTTTAGCCAGCTGGTAGGTCCTCGGCCTTCCAGCCCTATATCGCCATTGAGATCAGTTTAGGAAAAGAACGTTCTTTACTTTTTAAAATCTATGGGATATCAGACATCTTACACATTGTTTTGTTCCCTATCACAATTCATGTAACCTCTCTCTTCATCTCTGTCATGCTCATCAATAAATGGTTCGGTTCCCGAGACTGCTAGTTTACATGCTCACCTCTAGCTCCAAGTTCGCAGGTTCAAACCTGGCTGGAGTTGATGGGTCAAGATACTCGACTCTGGCTATCGAAGTGGGATCCGATTCGTCTGAAGAAATAATGTTATAACAGTGGACTCTGATCATTCTACATCTTCTTTTTCTACTGTTCAATTCTTCCATCTTTTTTAACTTTCTCTGTATCTATGATTTTCTCCCTATTTCATTATTTTGTTTCCTTCTCTTCTCTTTTTTGTCTTCCTTCTCTCTTTCTCTTTTTTTCCTCTCTATTCACTTCCTCTCTTTAATATTATTTCTTCCTGCTCTTTACATTTTGCTATTCCTCTTTCATAATCATGTTCTTCCTTTTCTTTACTCCATAATCCATTCGCCTCAAAAGACGAGGTAGACTCATCGGCAGTTAAATGGCCTTGAACTCAGAAGACGAGGTACACTCGCTTAACTCTGCTGATATAATTTTGCAATATTTTGTACATCCCTTGGCAGGGTGAACTTTAGTTAACATTTGTGTATAGTAGAAGAATGTGTTTTGCCCTTCACCCATATTGTAATCTAAAGTACCGTTATATTTTGTTTGTTTTGAATATCTGAAAATAGACAATATAATTTAAGGTAACTTAAATCATGTTTCTGACTAAATGCATTGACCATTTAAACCTGATACGAATGGGTTAACCTTATTCACTTTATCTTCATTTTCTCCAATTCTCCTATTTTAATTTCTCTTTTTCTCATTTTTATTGTTTTTTTATTTCCTTATGTTTCCTTTCTCTCATATTATCTTCATTTTCTTTCATATTTCATCACTATTTTCGCATTTTATGTTTAACTAGCTAATGCCCGGCGTGCGTTGCTACATCTAAATAAATGAAATACGACTTCTAAATTGTTTCAGGTGAACTCCTATACCTAATGTTTTTAGAGCATAATTACAATTAAACACTCGCCGTACCTGAAAATGTGTATACACAAAGTTATACATTGAGACGAAACATATATGACGGTTGCTAGAGTCAATCCTTATTTTCGAATTCCAGGTAAGCCCCCACTTCTAATGGTCGGATCTCTGAATTTTGTATAATACCTCCTCGATACATTTTAATGGCATATACTGAATTTCATTGTAAAGCATCGAAGATTGCTACCACTAGAGCGATTTTTAAATTTTCGTTCCAGTTGAACTCCTACTCATAGTTTTAGAACATAAACCGATAGCGGCTAAACACTTGCTGTAAGTGAAAACCTGTATGTACAAATTTTCAAAAAGATATTTTGAATTGTTTAGAAATTCATAAATCACAAACATACGCAGCCTGAATTTTTATATAAAGATTTTTCTCATTTCTTTTTTCTCCTTCCTCTTCGTCGAATTTTGCATTGTTCTTTTATTTCCCTTTTTCTCTCTATCCACACTCCTTTATCTCCTATTATTTTCGCTCTTTCTCTCGTTATCTCCCTTTTCTGTGTCTCATTTACTCTTTCTGTTTTTCTCATTCCTTTCCATTTTCTCTAATTTTCTATTTATTTCTCTCCCTCTGCCTCTGTCAGTCTCTCTCTCTCTCTCTCTCTCTCTCTCTCTCTCTCTCTCTCTCTCTCTCTCTCTCTCTCTCTCTCTCTCCATATATCTCTCTATTTTATCACTTATCTAATCTGAATCTATAAGAATGTAGTTAAAGAAATCACTGGTGCCTATTTTGTTTGTAAATGTATCTTCATATACTAGGGCATTCAATAAGTAATGGTAACACTGCTATAACATCACGCAATATTTATTTGGGTTACTTTTAACATTACGAACTTCGTTTATAGACTTCTGTCAACTCAACTACACTCCGGCCACTCTATCTCCGGCTCTGAAGTTTAGGTTGAATGAGGGACAAGGGGAGAAACTCGCCCTCTACTGCCAATAAGAAAATAGTTGAGTGTGAGTGAGCGTCTGCTACAACCAATCACTGTTCTTGACGCCGCTAGTATGTTTTGAGATTGCTACGATGTTGTCGGCTGTACTTCTGCTAACCACGTGGCCTCAGTTGCTCTTGGTTGCAGTAGTGTTTGTTTGCTGTTTCACTCTTGTGATTAACTGTCAACAATACAGCTTCAGTCTATTATTGTTTTAATATGGCGAGTGGCTCATCTGAATCAAAAAAACAAAATCGGTTCTTATATGAGTCAAAGCCGAGATTTTTTTTATCGGCTGTGATGAGGCAGAAAATGATACATACGAAGATTGTGGCGTCTTTCCTCTTGATTAACAACGATAAAGGTAAGATTTTTACTTTAACGATACATGAGAAGGGTTTTTTTTTTTTCCAAATAAAAATTAAGTTCTTTATGCATTTAACATAGTTATGAAGTGATGTATGGATTTTTTCGTGAATTTATTAGAATTGTGAATATTTTCGAGAATAGTGTGTTTCGTAGCGATAAATGAGAAATCTCATATTTTTGTTCCATTTTCAATTTCGCATAATAAAATGAGCATTTATTTCTAATATTTACGTTCTAGATAAACAGAAAGTGCTATGATGATCTTGAAGAAAGTGCTATGATTTAATATTCCGCGTGGTACATAAAGCGGCTCCTCCCACTGAATATCCTTATCGGCAACACTGTCATCAAAACTTCAGTGCCGTAAACTGGGCGGCTGCACTATATACGTTGCCAAAATCTTGGAAGATGGCGAATTCCATCTGCAGCACCATTTCTGGATATCTAGGTCGATCTAGGACTTTCTATTTATCAATCCTTAATAAATTGAATGTCTCCTAGGAGTTATTTGATCTTTGAGTATAAGTTATAGCCACAAGGGCACCTGTCCGATAAATTTGGTGGATGTTCGAATACTTCCCAATACCACCTTCTAAACAAATTCTACTGAACGTATTTTAGGGCGGTATTACTTCACTTACTTACTTACTCACTGGCACTATCGAACCCGTAGGTTCATGCTGCGCGGACATAAGCTCTCCATACATCCCTATCCTGAGCTAATGCTTTCCAATCATTCCTTGTATAATCTACTTCCCTCAAATCATAGTTAATGTTATTCTCCCATCTCATGCTTGGTTTACCAACTGGGCGTTTTCCTTCTGGCTTTCCTACAAGAAACTTCCATGCAAGTATTTCATTCCCCATACGTGCAACATGTCCTGCCCATCGCAGTCTACGAGACTTAAATGTTCTTATTATATCTGGCTTCCTATAAAGACCATGTAGTTTATTGTTATGTAGTCTTCTCCATTCACCTGTCTGTTCATCTCTCTTTGGTCCAAAAATTTTCTTAAGTACTTTATTCTCAAATACTTGTCATCTCCTTTCCTCCCTTAAAGTAAGAGTCCATGTTTCGCACCCATATAACTGGTAGAATTATAGTTTTATATGGTATTACTTCACTAAACATGGACAACAGTGAATGCTATTCACAAAATACTGTTATTTCCAGACTTTCAATATTACAGATTTATACAATGAAGACTGCTCAACAACATACTACAAGATTACAATGCGCACCACTAGGATTGCTGATTTACAACAGTAATCATTACTTATTGAATATTGTAGTATTTTCTCATTCCTTTTCATATGTTTAATCTGTTTAGTTTCTCTCTCTCTCCCCCTCTCCCTCCCTCTCTCTCTCTCTCTCTCTCTCTCTCTCTCTCCCTCTCTCTCTCTCTCTCTCTCTCACACACACACACACACACACACACTCACTCTCACTCTCTCTCTCTATCTCTCTCTCTCTATATCTCTATCTCTCTCTCTATCTCTCTCTCTATCTATCTCTCTCTCCCTCTCTCTCTCTCTCTCTCTCCTCTCAATATATATGAATGCAATTGAAGAAATCATCGGTACATACTTTCTGTGTAAATGCATTATGGTACATTAGGAAACTGGCTTTGTCTAGTTATAGGCTGCAGTAATTAATACTGGATTCTCCACAGGTTCACGATCGGAATCTATCAATATTTTGTCAGTTGGAATGATTTCCAGAACCCATTACTGCACGTTGTTTATTTTACATGTGTTTTAATGGTTTCAACAAAACGAAATCAATTACTTACAGGCCTACCAACTTTGTTTGGTTTCAAATTTTACTAATTACAATATCTGATGAACATATATAGAATCCTGTTTTAAAAATATTACCTGAGTTTCAGTAATGACAACAGTTAAAAATAAAATATATTTTCACTGTTTATTTTCGTTGTTTTATATATACGATTTTCTTGTTCTATTACTAGAAATTTATAGCTTACAGATCTCCTATGTTCAATAACGATTTCAGTATGACGCTTCCATTTCTTCTATCCTCAGATAATTAAATCCACGTCATATCACCGATATCCATATACTTACGATCCATTCAAATATTACCATCCCACGCGTAGAAGATATTTGCTTCAAGTATTTGTCATAAGTAATGCCACGAGTGATTTGTAATTTGTCTAGAGAATTTGGAAATCAAGAGTGGCATTTGTTATGACTATTTAACGAATAAAATTAAGCTCTTTACTGAAAAAATAATTATTTTAATATAGTTACCGGTGTTTTAAAATATTTATATACTTAATGTAAACTTCGATGTTTGAAAACAAATTATAAATGTGAGGTTATGTATATTCACTGCAACTCTATCATATTATTTATTGCCAAATAGGATCGCAATATTGTAAGAATGCACTCTAGTGGAGAAATAATGAAACACATCAAACTATTATAATCAACATTATAGGTTAATCATTTATATTTTGAATAAACAACTCAGTAAAATCACTGAATTTATTCATTATTTGCTATATTCAATGTATTTGTTGGAGAAAAATAATGGTCTAACCTGTTCAGAATATTAAAAAAGGAGAAGCTTCCTTTATCACAAAAGCAGGAGCTGATAAAGAGAAATCGATAAAGAGCGCAGTGAAACACGACTGTCATTGGTGTAAAACAGAATTCATTGAAACGTGATTGGTCATTGACTACCATTTGCGACATGAGTTAAATAGTCATTAGCAACGTTTAAACCCACTCCAAGTAAATAACACACCTATCTTAATCTACCAGACAATGATTCTGATGTTTAGAACAACGATATAAACAGACACCGTCCACCCCTGTGGTCTGGAAGTAGCGTGCTGACTTGTCACGCAGCGGGCCCGGGTTCGATCCGCGCTGGGGACAAGTTTCCTGGGTGAGGTTTTTTCGGGGTTTTTCCTCACTTGTAAGACACATGTCAGGGTACTTTAAGGCCCAAACGGTCCCCAAACATCATCTGGTCATCATTATCATCAATATCATATTCACCTCATTAGATTAAGTTTAGGTTTAAGGCCTCTCCTGGCGCATCATTACCCATCGCCATCACCCATCATATCATTGGGGCAGCATAACCCCGCCTTCCAGGCACCCCAACTTCAGAAGTGGGTTACAATACGCCAATGCCAGGAGGGAATACCTGAAATGTCGAATGATAAACAGGTGGCATTGAACAAAAAAAAATATATTTCTCAAGCTTCCTCAATTATCATGTGTTAAGGGATCGGATATTCACATTAGAATCCAAACTAACTCACTGGTGCTATCGATCTCGCAGGTTCATTAAAAACAAGAATGAGATGCAGAAATAAATTAAACATAGGTTCAATTCTGAAAACGCAAACTATAGTATTATGTATTTAAGAGACACTTACTTACTTACTCACTGTCACTATCGAACCCGTAGGTTCATGGCCGCGCGGACATAAGCTCTCCATACATCCCTATCCTGAGCTAATGCTTTCCAATCATTCCCTATATAATCTACTTCCCTCAAATCATAGTTAACGTTATTCTCCCACCTCATTCTTGGTCTACCAACTGGACGTTTCCCTCTGGCTTTCCTACAAGAAGCTTCCATGCAAGTCTTTCATTCCCCATACGTGCAACATGTCCTGCCCATCGCAGTCTACTAGACCTAACTGTTCTTATTATATCTGGCTTCCTATAAAGACCATGTAGTTCATTGTTATGTAGTCTTCCCCATTCACCTGTCTGTTCATCTCTCTTTGGTCCAAAAATTTTCCTAAGTGCTTTATTCTCAAATACTTGTCATCTCCTTTCCTCCCTTAAAGTAAGAGTTCATGTTTATTACAGAGACACTTGTCATCTTAAGATCTCTCAAAAACATTAAACTGAAAATATATAAAACTGTTATTCTCCCAGTTATATTATATGAATATGAAACATGGACTCTTACTTTAAGGGATGAGAGAAAAGATTATGAGTATTTGAGATTAAAGTTTCTAGGAATTTTTTTTATAATAGGGAGAGATGAACAGATATGTGATTGGAGAATATTACATAATGAGCTACATGATGATTATGGGAAACCAGATATAATAAGAAGAATTAAGCCCCGTAGACTGTAATAGGTATGGTATTTGACATGAATAGCTAATGAAAGTTGGGCATGGAAACTGGTAGTAAATCAGATGGAGAACTACCAGTAGGTAGGGCAACAGTGTGGTGCGAAAATACATTAATAATTTATTTCAGGGAGGTAAATATACTGTGGATGACTAGAAAAACAATAGTTCATCATAGGGATGTAAATACTTAAAACAAATAAAAATGGTGAGGGCGACTGCCAATTTAGGTGCATTTTTTATTGCTTTAAATATTTAACAACAACCTCAACGGAGATTAATATATTTTGTTTAATATATAGGGATGTAGACCTATAGAGAGCTTATGTCCACGCGGTCATGAACCTATGGATTTGGTAGTGCTAGTGAATTAGTTATTTTTTATCTTCCTGTGACAATGGTTACAGTGTTTAAAATAATAAAATAAAACAAACTTCGTACCTGTTGTATCACTCGTCCATCAACTAGAACAAACTTCTGTTTATAAAACATCGTCAAACATTAAAAATGTAGGTCTCTCAGAAGGCAGTCTTCCATCATCAGCATCTACAATTGAATAGTTGCCCCGAAAAGAGATCTAACTCACAAAAATTCGACAGTTGAGTTCTCAGTGGATTAGTGATCTATCCGACGAGTATCACGGCATGGTGGATGTTAAATTATCCGTACTCTCTTCAGGTATCTGTTTATTTTATTTATAAAATTTGGGCTTTCAAGTGAATAGTAATTTATATGTAACAAAATGGCGGAAGCAGTTATGTCATTAATGGGCAGTGCAGAAAAACAATTATTGCACATATGCAAATTCATTCCACACAGTTCCGTGAATTCTAATCAGAATCTTAGAGAAATTAAGTGAAAATAAGCAAGACACAAAGAAAGTAACGAAGTAACATTAAATGGAAAATAATTACTGGAAAACGGATTAAGTTTGAATTTTTCTAACTGAATCAGTGTTCAATATGTATTTTCTATTTGTTATTATAACATTTTCAGTTAAATATTTGTTAGATCAAGTTTCCACTCAATAGAGAGAGAGAGAGATCACTTTTGCGCTCAATTCTGTCGAAATTGTAAATATTTAGTTAGTAGTATATTATTTTGAGGGGTTAAGGCACTGCGCTACAAGCCGTAAGGTCGAGGGTTTGAGTCCCAGTGGGGTCAGGATTTTTAAACTGACCCAAATCTTCTGGCGGCACTAGGGCCCAGGGGTCGACTCAGCCTCTAACGTAAATGAGTACCACACGCTTGTTCTGGAGGTAAAGACGGCCGTAACGCAGGGCTGACAACCCGGCGACATCAAGTGCCGATTGTCCAGAAAAAGTAGGAGCCTTAACCTCCTACTACCCCAAGGGCCTCCTGAGGCCTGCAGTAGGATCACTTTACTTATACTATATTATTTTGCATTCCAATTGGCTGTATGTGATCCCATTAGGATGAGAAGATTAAAATGTAAATGATAATAAAGGCAATAGCCTCAAAATGAATCTTATGTTTTTTGTGTCTACTTCTTCTTCCTTCCAAGTATTACGCCAAGGCCTGTTACGATCCTATAGAAAATTTTAGTTGGTACTGCTTAATGTATTTCAAAATTGGCGTAGTCCTCGTTCTTTTAAGATATCGGCGTTCCTTTTCGGATCCCATCTGGTGTAACCCGCTGTTTTGCGCATGAATCTCATTTCACAAGCCGTTATTCTGCTTTCATGTTGTCTTTTTGGTTACCCATGCTTCACTACGATAGGTCAACACTGATCTAGCCAAAGTGTTATATAAACGTAAGCTGTTTTTTTTTTTTTGTACAAGGGATGGTTTCATAACTTGATTAATAATTCCCAAACTTGTATTATAACCAGTAATTTTTTCAGGGATATCCTTTTCATCCCAGATAGAGAGATAATATCCAAGATATTTAAATTGATTAGATCTCTCTAAAATATTATTCTGGAGACAGATTTTACTTTGTATGGGGTCCTTCCCATGAAATGCGATAATTTTAGTTTTGTTAATTGATATTTCCATATTAAATTTGGCACCTATCTTTTTTAAATTATAAATTGATCGTTGAAAATAATTTTCGCAAAGTGCCAGAAGAGCTAAATCGTCTGCAAAAAGAATAGCATCGAGTTTGAGGTTCCTATTGATGGGTATATATTCCCAATGTTTTTTCCTCTATTCGTTTATTATTCTATATATATATAATGAAAAGCACCGGTGAAAGTCCACATCGTTTACCCAACAATTTGTTTGTGGGTAAGATCTCTTTTCGGGGCAACTGCTCAATTATGGGAGACTGTCTTCTGAAAGGCCTACATTTTTAATGTTTGACGATGTTATATAAACATAAGTTTGTTTTAGTTGAGGACAACTGATACAGCGGTTACGAAGTTTATAATTTTAATGTTTTAGGGCCAGTCTCTCCAGAGAGGGGTAACTGTATTACGCCAGTTTAAGCTATGCATTATACATGGGGAAAACTGGCTTAATACTGTTACCTCTGTTGGTGAAACTGACCCTTAATCAATAACCACAACGTTAGTTTTACCATGAATTTTAAAAGTACTGATTTACAGTGTTATCTCTAATTTTCCCTTCATCCCATTATTCCTCTTGCAGTTCCTTTTCTGCAATTGTTTCCTATTTAATTTATCCCATATTAATCTGTAATTTATTTAATGGTTCTATAAAATGAGTTACGTTTATGCTTTAAAAGAATAAATCACAAATGTATAAGTCTACACTTAAAAAGGATAGATTCAAAATAATGGATGTATTTCAATGTAATCGAATGATACAGTTTCTTTTGATGCGATGGTCCTCTTTCTATGTTGAATGAAGATGATGTGGCTTCTCCTGCAGAGAGCAGAATCTGGGAATCCAATTTCCGATGTTTTGAACACAGAGTGCAGGAAGAAATATAATTCTGCAACCCTAGAGGTACCTCGTGTGTCAACACACTACCATCAAATATTTATGTGACGTACTGGAATATATCTGTGATTCTCTTTTGTTTTCTCTTTGCTAGCGCTCCTAAATCACGTTTTTGAAGTAGAAACACATGTAAAAAGAAATATAGGGAACCTATCCGACTCAATAGTCACAAATTTAGATTTACATAAAACTTCAATCAATATCCAAAATTATTAAATTATTCAGTTCCTTATATGATTAATAAGTCTACATGATATAATATGTTGGCCGCGGTGAACTAGTAGTTATGCTCCTTGCCTATGGTCCCGATAGTCGCGGGTTCAAACCCGGCCGTGGTCGATGGAATATTTTAGGATAGAAAAATTGAAGTAGTAAGTCTCCGGAAGGGACTTGAAGCCGTGGGTCACGAGTCTGAAGATTTTCAGGCTCGTAAAAGTTCCTTAAGCCTGAATAAAAAGGCATCTAAGCAAAATTTAGCGAATTTTCGCATTTTAGTATTAGCTTGTGTTCCTAGATGTCACTTATGAGGCGGAACGCTCAATGACATCTATCCGAAAACAAGTGTAACTAAATTAGTACGGTCGAAAAAGGGGGATAATGCCTGTGTCTCGTTCAGAGACACAACGAATTACAAGAAAGAAGTATATGATATAAATCAGTTTATAATAGAAAAAAATAAATATCCATATACATGGATTATGGTTCCCATACGTTAAATACAGAATTCATAAAGTATTCCCAATTGTACCTATATTTAGCAAGCACGGACAAACATATATATATATATATTTTACATTTGGTAATGAAGGCAAATATGATACGAAAAGAAAAATAAATGCCTGAGTCGGGATTTGAACTCGAGTCTCTAAACTCTATACGTTTAGCGACTCGGGTTCAAATCCCGACTCAGGCATTTATTTTTATTTTCATACATATATATGTATGTGTGTGCGCGTGTGTGTGTGTGTGTATGTGTGTGTAATGGGATGGTTCTTAAATAGAGGGGTGGAATTAACATATCGTCTGATTTCAACGCATATGGTACACTTTATTATTTTTTGTGGCTCAATTTCATAATGTATCAATATTCATTACAATATATTAATATTTGGGGCACGCCGTAGCGTAGTGGTTAAGGCACTGAGCTACAAGCCAGAGGGTCGAGGGTTCAAGTCCCGTTGGGGTCAGGATTTTTAAACTGACCCAAACCCTCTGGCGGCACTATGGCCCTGGGGTCGACTCAGCCTCTAACGGAAATGAGTACCAGACGCTTGTTCTGGGGGTAAAGGCGGCCGTCACGCAGGGCTGACAACCCGGCTGACATAAAGTGCCGATTGTCTAGAAAAAGTGGGAGCCTTAACCTCCTACTACCCCAAGGGCCTCCGGGCCTGTTGTGGGATTACTTTACTTTTTTATATTAATATTTAACCCTGGCCGCACTGAACCTAGATTTATAAATATTAAAAAAATATATCAAGAGTATTGTTATTGTCTTAAACAAGATAAATAAATCAATAAATATCTTCAAATACAGCTGTTATCATGAAACTATCGTTAACATCATAGATCTTCTTTCCAATGTCGCGCTTGTTCTGGCTAAATGCTGCACGGGTTCCTCATCTTAAATTTCAACAAAATAAACTTTAAATTACTTCTTAAAATCAAAGGGGAAATAAAATGGAGGGTGTGCGGAGTATGAAATACGAAAAGCCGAAAATAAGGCCACCCTAATATATATAACTTATATATGTTATGTAGGGCCTATGTTATGTTGTAGATTTTCGCGGATATAAGTAGGCCTATGATTAAGAAAGAGTTCATGTATTTTCCGCGCCATGGATTCAAAGTTGACCTCTGGCCACTGATTCCGACTTTTCGACATTATCCCACGTACCATACGTACATTCATAATGACATGTGGGATCAAGTCGGAAAGTCGGAATCAGTGGTCAGAGGCCAACCTTCAATCCATGGCGCGGAAAATACAAGAAACTTTTGTTAATCATACACACACACATATGTGTTTATATATATATATATATATATATATATATATATGTGTGTGTGTGTGTGTGTGTGTGAGAGAGAGAGAGAGAGAGGGGGGAGGAGAAAGAGATTTTTGAACGCTCTAGTGGTAGAAATTTTTGTTTTTTTTTTTTTTCAGAAATAAACTCGGTATATAACAATAAATTATAAAAATTAAGGTCGAGTTCGTTAGCCAGCAAAACGAGGGAAATACCCGAAGCTGAAATACAGAAATCTCTCTAGTTTCCGTAATTTTCATACTTCATCATCATCATAGTACATTCACGAATTTAGGCCATTTGTGACCTGTTTCGGCCTCAAGAGAAACACCATCCAGAAGTCTTTTGAGCGGACGTCCTGGTCTTCTTCTTCCTGCAGGTTGATATCTTAACATTAGTTTGGGTATTCTGTGATCTTCCATTCGATGAACATGTTGTATCCATCTTGACTTATAATCAGAAATTTTGTTTTCTAAAGATTCCATGTGTAATTCTTCTAAGATGTCTTCATTTTTTTTTTCATACTTTCCCAGCGAAACTCGGCATGTGCCATTGAAATGAAATCCCAAAGATATCCTTCAAACGTCAGCGACATCCGATTATTAGAAGTGCGAGTTTTTCTAAAAGCCGTAATTAAAAATACTCTAGCGTTTATTTTCTCGCAACATAACTTGATACACACTATTTTTATTAGGAATAATCCACTTTACAGTGATTCACCTTCAACCCAAAGTGATTTGCAGCCAGAGGTTCTTCTGTCTCACATCTCTAGCTTCCATACTTCCTCCCTGCGGGGGTCCATGGGCTAATCGCAAACATTCTCTAGGTCTGCCTCTTTCCACTTCTTCCATTATCTTTTCCATAAAAGATATTCTTTGGTATTCTATCTTCTTCCGTTCGTATGAGGTGTCCTTACCATTTCAAATATTTTTCTTCTATTTTTTTTTTCAATTTTTTTTCAACTTGTATAATTTCTCTCACTTATTGGGCTGTTATTGACTCTGTCCTGTGTTAAATTCTTGTACTATTTAATTAACAAGATAAATATATATTTCAGAATACAGATGGCGGAGATGAGATTCCTCAGACAAGTTAAAGGATGTACAAAACTTGATAGAATTAGAAATGAAGATATCCATCCATCCATAGTAATTCTGCCCGAAGGCAGGTCTTTCACTGCAATCACAGCATTTTCATGCTATGCTTTGCAGTTTTGCTAGGAAATTATAGGTGTGGTAGCTTCCCGTTGCTTTCCACACCGTTGAAGGATGATAATGATGATGATGGCCGGATGATTTTCGGGGACCGTTGCGCCCTAAGCTTCCAGACATTCGTCTTACAGGTGAGGAAAAAACCCAAAAAAAACTCACCCAGGAGCCTGTCCCGACCGGGAATCGAACCCGTCCCGCTGCAGCACGCTACCTCGAAACCACAGCGGTGGATAGTCACGAATTATAGACAAAAATGGTTTGATCACATGAATGGAATGAGTAAGGAGAGGTATCCATTGTTAGCAAGAAATTATCAAGCAAGAGGAAAACGTGATGTCGGAAGACCTAGAAAACGTTGGGCTGACGCATATGAAACGGAACGGGCAATATAATCCTTGGAGTGACAATGATGATGAAAGATATATTTCATAAACCAGCAAACTCGGACCATATATTTGACTTACTGAAGAATTCGCTTAGTATACGCAGTTGCAGCATCATGGATTTTGTTTTAATGTTTTAATTTCCGTTAGTAGGGAGTGATGTAGCTTCCAGTAGCTAATACATAGAATGGCGTAAACTGATGCATTGCAGAGAACGTGTACCATGTACACGATGTTGTGACAAACATTAAAATATTCAAGAAATTTCTCATCCGTCAAATTCATGGTGAAACACAAACTTGACACAATGTGTCTTGACTAATGTGCACTTTTGTGTTTTCCTTTTGTTTTCTTTTTTAATATGACTCTTCCTCGCTGTTCCGCGTAAGCAAGTCATTTATTACGACCAAGTCGCCTTTTCAAAATGGTCTCTTCAACACGTAGGCTGGAATAACAACTATAAATTATTTAACAATACACTCATACAAATTAAAACTTTAAATTTTGATCAACATTTTAGTTTAATGTTATTTTAGAGAAGTTGGGACGACAAGAGTCCCTGTAATGCATAATAGAACGCATTTCCAGAATTGAGCCTATGTTTAATTTCTTTGTGCATATCTGTCTTGTCTGTAATTATTGTTCCTAGGTTATTGAATTCAGTCACTTCTTCAAAATTCCCATAATTTGTCATTAACTGTCCATTTCCATTATATATATATATATATATATATATATATTTTATAACTATATTTTTTGACATTTGACAATGAAGGCAAATGTGATATGAAAAGAAAAATGAATGCTTGAGTCGGGATTTGGACTCGAGTCTCTAAACTCTGTACGTTTAGCGCTCTACCCAGCTGAGCTACTCAAGTATTCCAACACAAACATACATTTTTTCTTATATTTGTAGTATTCTCAATTCACACAAAAGATAGCAGGAAGACGTTCCAACTACCATCTAGCGGGCACCATAACAGATAAGCAAATTTTTAAAGAGAATATTTACTTTATAGCAGTAACGCTTTATATATATATATATATATATATATATATATATATATATATATTATCTTTAAAAATTTGCTTACCTATATATTATATCTATATATACAAGCGTTACTGCTATAAAGTAAATATTCTCTTTGAAAATTTGCTTACCTGTCATGTTGGCCGCTAGATGTCAGTTGGAACTGTCGTTTTTCTGACGATGAAAGTCAATTTGTCAATAGTAGCATCAATTTATTCCTTTTATAATACCTCATATATAAACTTAATTCATTTTATGACGTAATTCCATAATTAAATTAATTATAGTTGTGATTTTTTTACAATTATGTTTAAATTAAACTAGATTATCTCTCATGTTTGCTAGAATCGAACTCAGTTGTGTCACAGAAAAAGTTACGTGTTACGGACTCTTTACTGTCATTTCGTGTTCAGGAGGTCTGATTTATATAAAATGACGTGTTTTTGTCCATGTGACAGGTAAAAAGTTTAAATTTGTTGACTAGTGTAATTTATTTTTGTGTTTTTGCTTCAATGTCCATCTTTCCGCACCATATACGTAATAAAATACTCTGCACAATTGTTATATATATATTAGTAATTTAGTCCTCTTGATTATATTCCTTCTCCATAAAATAGAATTTAATATGTCAATAGCTTTCTTTGTATGTATGTATGTATATGTATGTATATGAATAAGAAAGTTTTCTGTGGTTTTCCGCGTCATGGATTCACGTTCGGCCTCTGGCCGCTGATTCCGACGTTTCGGCATGATACCACATGCCATTATCAAAGAATGTTATCATTATTTGATAATGACATGTGGGATCATGCCGAAACGTGGGAATCGGTGGCCAGAGGCCGAACTGGAATCCATGACGCGGAAAACCCAAGAAAACTTTCTTATTCATACTTACATATCCGCGAAAATCTGCAATATAACATGTGTATAAGTATATATATTCTTTCGGGTAATTATTCGCATACTGCAACAATAAATTGTGTTTTTTAATAATTGAATTTATGTAGGTGGCATAGAATCCTCTCCCCATTTTATCCATTAGCACTAGGAATTCAGATTCTTCCCATGTATTAGAAAAGAATATGAATGGGTATTTGTTGAAGTTGAAGGAAGGAAGGAAGCTGATGTTGATGTAACTTAATCAATTAACACTAGCCTGGCATCCCTGATAAATATGCAAACACAGTCACACCCTCCGGGCTTCTAACTTCTGACCTCCGCCCTTACGTAATGTATCTGCTTCTCCGTTTGATTATCATGTTCCAATAAATGCATTAATATTATTTTAGTCTCTAACTTTATGAAAACATAACAGAATCATACAAGAATATAACTTATATAACCTCGATTCATGAAAGTCCGTTGTGCAGGAACTGCGTAAACGATGCGTTTTCTTGAGCCAGTCAAATTTAGAATAATCATTATTTATTTATTCAACAGGTTTTAAATCTATACATCTTCCTGTACCCAATCTTAAGTTTTGATTATATTCATCCATTCATCTCTATCCTTCCAGTCCGCTGTCCTTCATCAAATTCATAATTCCCTCTATACATGTCTACTTATGTCTCCCTATTATTTTCCTCCCATTTGGAACCCATTCCAAACTCCTAATTGGTAATCTTTCATCCTCTTCACGTGTCCAAACTGTTGTTACTGTTTATTTCCCATAAACTGCATAATTATTTTGTTAAAGTTTTTTTCGGATAATACTGTTTCTAATTCTGTTTAATTTAGAGCATCCAGCAAATCTTCTTAAAATACTATTACTACTACACCGCCGCCGTATTTCGCGTGCCACGTGCCGCTATGTCCCTCGCCACGATCGGTGTTATATTGTTTAAACTTGTCATTCGTTGCAATCAATTTTAATTGAATAACACGTGTCTCTTCAGCTTCCCCCCCCCCCCAATTTATAATGTGGAGTAAAAGGAAAGAAAAATAAATAATAGTTTTAAAAAAACTAAAACAACACGCTTTGTTAGAAAACCGAACTAAAGAAATGAAAAATAATTTTAATTTCCAATACGCTTGGGATAAATAATTTTACCATCAAAAGCGTGGGGTGCTCTTTATAAATTAATATATTTGATAATAAACATATATTGGTAAAAGTAAAGTCTCTAAGAAGAAAATGTAAAAACCATAAAAAGCACCCCACGCTTTTGATGGTAAAATTATTTATCCCAAGCGTGTTGGAAATTAAAATTATTTTTCATTTTTTTAGTTCGGTTTTCTAATAAAGCGTGTTGTTTTAATTTTTTTAACTATTATTTATTTTTTATTTTTTAGTTTTAATATTTTACAGAATGAGATAAAAATGTAAATATCTTTAAATTCGATAATATTTTAATATGAGCTAAAAGTAATACTCTTCTAAAAAAAACCCTCCCAGCCGGATTTGAACCAGCGACCTATGGATTACTGAAATTATATACCACAAGAGTTCACCGCTCTACCAACTGAGTTCTTACAACGATTGACTAAGAAGTCGACAAGTCCGCGACCTATTATACCAGTTTTCATTTTTTTTCTGATGATTCTGACCAGGATTTTAGAAACAAAATATGAAATTATTGTATTGTCACGGGTCCTTTACAAGTATACAAAGTTTCAAGTCGATCCAATGTTTCTAAGTGGGTGAAAATCGTGTTCAAAAATTCCGTTACATAGAGAAAGACACGTTTTTTTTAATTTCTGATGATTCTGGCCAGGATTTTAGAAAATAGATATGAAAGTATTGTATTGTCACGGGTCCTTTACACGTATACAATGTTTCAAGTCGATCTAATGATTTTAAGTGGGTGAAAATCGCGTTGAAAGATTCCGTTACATAGATAGATAGATATATGCAGGTCAAGCTAATATAAAGCGTGTAATTAGTTCCGACGCGGAAGAAAGTTGTGTTGCCGTTTAAAGTAAAAATAGAAATGCTTGACCATTTACTCGTTGGTGAAACAATCTAAGTTCTTTATGTCCTTGTCTAAGCCTGACAATAATAATTATTACAAATGGTTCTAAATCTCTCATAAATTGATTTTATTTTGACTATTTAACTTTTGCCCCCAATGGTCGTCAATGACCAATCACATTCCAATGAATTTTGTTTTACAACCAATAACAGTCGTGTTACACCTCGCTGTTTTCGATTTCTCTTTATCAGCTCCTGCTTTTTTGATAAAAAAAACTCCTCCTTTTAATATCCCGAACAGGTCAGAGCAGTATTTTTCTTCAATAAATACATTTAATATAGCAAATAATGAACAGACTCCGTGATTTTACTAAGTTGTTTACTAAAAGTAAACGAATAACATATAATGTTGATTATAATATACAGTTTGATGTGTTTCATTATTTCCCCACTAGGGTGCATTCTTACATTGTTGCGATCCTATAAAAAAGCTCCTCCTTTTAATATCCCGAACAGGTCAGAGCATTATTTCTCTTCAATAAATACATTTAATATAGCAAATAATGAACAGACTCCGTGATTTTACTAAGTTGTTTACTAAAAATAAACGAATAACATATAATGTTGATTATAATATACAGTTTGATGTGTTTCATTATTTCCCCACTAGGGTGCATTCTTACATTGTTGCGATCCTATTTGCAAATAGATAATATTATCAAGTTGTAGTGAAAATACATAACCTCGCATTTCTGATTCGTGTTCAAACATCGCCGTTTACATTAAATATATAAATATTTTAAAATAACTATATTTAAATAATGATTATTGAGTAAAGAGCTTAATTTTATTCGTTAAATAGTCCCAACAAATGCCACTCTTTATTTCCAAATCCTGTAGATAAATTGGAAATCACTCGTGACATTACTTATGATTATTTAACTCATGCCCCAAATGGGAGTCAATGACCAATCACGTTACAACGATTTTTTATTTACAACCAATCACAGTCGTGTTTCGCCTAGAATTTACCAACTAAAGTTTATCATAATAAAAAAAGCACCACCTTTTTAACATTCTGAATAGGTCATAGCATTATTTTGCAGTGACTGACCATACAAGAAATACGGCTACCAGATTGTATATATAGTGCATGAATGTCAATACATACCGCATGCAGGAGTTAATATAAAAACATTTGTAGCAATTGATTATACTACCAAAAAAATAATCCACTGTTTGCACTTTCTTAAATGTATTTTTTCCCAGAAAAATATAATTTTCATATTTACATCATAGGACATCAGAAATGAATTAATATACAGTTTGATGTATTTCATTTTTTCTCCACTAGAGTGCATTCTTACAATATTGCGTTCCTTTGGCAATAAATAATATGATCGGGTTGCAGTGACGAACAAAAGAAGCGTACCAATCGTTTCTCATTTGTTTTCAAACATCGCCGTTTACATTAAATATATAAATATTTTAAAATAACTATATTTAAATAATGATTTGTGAGTAAACAGCTTAAATTTATTCGTTAAATAGTCCTAACAAATACCACTCTTGATTTCCAAATTTTCTAGTTAAATTCACTCCTCACTTCGTGAGTCGTGAATGTATCGATAATTTGGAAATCACTCGTGGCATTACTTGTGATAATTTTTATTTTGAACCTCGAAACGTATCCCCTATATACCCATACAAATCACTATTCCATATTCAAGGTTTCTGAATTCGCGGCATTTTTACGGAACATATCCCCCGAGAATAAGGGAACTTTTACTGTAACTTAGATTAAAACAAGTTTCCAATTAGCAATAGTGTAGCACTTAAAACAATTAAAGGGTGTTATTTTATAAAATCATCCTCTTTAAAGGAATAATCTGTTGAAAGCATATTATTGTGTTGTACTGTACCCGATGTATAATTACTGGAACGGATCCAGAAATCATATGATGATAAAAATAATAAAAGCACAATACCAACAACAAAAACAACGGATCTGTTTATAACAGCTCTTAAAAATTTATTGTTGTGTCACACATTCTGGCCGGTTTTGGCAGAGTGTTAAATTGTAAAAAAAATACTAACACAGTTTATCTATATATACCACTTCCATTTCAAATTCTTTCAGTTGGAACTGTTACGTAGAATTAAATTTAATGCAGTGAATCGCAGGGTGTTGCAAAATTCAAAAATCTATAATGTAGACGTAATAATTAAAAACTCTGTGACACAAATGGGGACGGGTTGATAATAATGACCAATACGCACACTCTTTTGAGTAACACTAAAAACTTGGGGTCTAGAAGTAAATATCAATATATAATAATATATGGTCACACATATAAATACATTATATAAGAGAAACGAACGGTTTAATGACGGAAATTTAAGAATTGGCTAAATTCGAAAACTTTCTTATTCTTCTTCTTCTTCTTCTTCTTCCTCTTCTTCTACTTCATGAAATTAGGCCTTTTGACCTGTTCTCACATCAAGTGGCATTTAATGAATCTTCCCATCTAGTAAATGGACGTCCAACACTTCTATATGCCCTTACTTATTTCAGGAATTCACACTATGAGGTATATTCATTTAGGTAATTTTTTTATGACTCAACCTCATATTATTGTTGATAAAAATGTTACCTAAACTTATTTGTCCTATTTTTTTGAACTTTAATAACAGCTGAGGGATTCTATCTGTAGGCATTCTTTTAACAAGTTAGTTAGACTTATAGGAATGTGTCTAAATGGCACAAAGAGTAGGGTGCGTATAGGCAAACAGTTTTCGGAGACTTTTGAAATCCAGAATGGGTTGAAGCAAGGAGATGCACTATCTCCTCTACTAGAGCATGCCATTAAATCTTTAGAGAATGAGGAAGGCTTACAACTGAATGGTATTAATAAGCTGTTGGTTTATGCTGATGATGTAGTATTATTGGCCGATAGCGAGGAGATACTAAAGAACAACACGCACACACTATTGAGTAATACCAAGAAATTAGGACTGGAAGTAAACATCAATAAAACTAAATATATGGTCACAAGTAGAAATTAATTATATAATGGAAAATGGAAACGGGCAGCTAATGACAAATGAGGGAAATTTTGAGGAAGTGGCTGAATTCAAATACCTAGGAACAATGATCACAAATAGGAATGAGGTGCACAAAGAAATTAAACATAGGCTCAATTCTGGAAATGCATGCTATTATGCATTGCAGAGACTCTTGGTCCCAGTTCTTTCAAAAAACGTTAAACTGAAAATATATAAAACTATTATTCTACCTAGACCTAGAAAGAGATGGGCTGAAGTCGGAACGGGTCAACAGACCTAATCCATGAATGAAGATGATGATGATGATTATTCTTCTACCAGTTATATTATATGGGTGCGAAACATGGACTGTTACTTTAAGAGAGGAAAGGAGATTACAAGTATTTGAGAATAAAGTACTTAGGAAAATTTTGGACCAAAGAGAGATGAACAGACAGGTGAATGGAGAGGACTACATAACAATGAACTACATGGTCTTTATAGAAAGCCAGATATAATAAGAACAGTTAAGTCTCGTAGACTGCGTTGGGCAGGACATGTTGCACGTATTGGAAATGAAAGACTTGCATGGAAGCTTCTTGTAGGAAAGCCAGAGGGAAAACGCCCAGTTGGTAGACCAAGAATGAGGTGGGAGAATAACATTAACTATGATTTGAGGGAAGTAGATTATACAGGGAATGATTGGAAAGCATTAGCTCAGGATAGGGATGTATGGAGAGCTTATGTCTGTGCGGCCATGAACCTACGGGGTCGATAGTGCCAGTGAGTAAGTAAGTAAGGCATTATTTTAACATGTTTATAACAGTTGTTTCTCATGCTGTCAATTCTATTTGTTAAATTAAAAATAGTTAAGTATTTTCTAATATATTAATTTATTTTTTTGTCTAAAATTGTAACACCTGCTACTGAAGGTAAGAACTTCATTCTGCACTCTATTTTTCTTCTGTCTGAACGGTTAATACTTCAATTTTCGCTTGCATATGTTAAGACAGGCACTGCCATAATTTCGAATACCTAAGAACATTAATTACAAATAGGAATGAGATGGAGAAAGAAATTAAACATAGGATCAATTCTGGAAATGCTTGCTATTATAATATATTACAGGGACTCTTGTCATCCCGGCTTCTCTATAAAAAAAAATTAAACTTAAAATATATAAACATTTTAGCCTATCCTCCAAGGTGTGTCATATGGATGAGAAACATGGACTCTTACTTTAAGGAAGGAGGAAAGATTACGAGTATTTGAGAATAAAGTTCTTACTAGATTGAAGTTTTATAAAACATTGGCAGTTCCTGCATTTCTTTATGGGAGTGAAACTTGGGTAATGACCAAAAAATTACAAAATAGAATACAAAGCGTAGAAATGAACTTCCTTAGAAGAACAAAAGACTGCACAAGAATGGATCGGTTAAAGAATGAAGATATAAGAACAGAGTTAAATATATATCCATTAAATGATAAAATCAAAGAATATAGAGAAAAATGGTTTAGACATGTAGAAAGAATGAACGTAACAAAATTACCAAAAGCAGCATTTAACTACAAGCCAAGAGGTTCGAGGAATGTACAAAGGCCAGTGAAAAGATGGACAGATCAACTGTTGAGGCGGAACAGGCATTTTTCCTAGCCCGTGAAGTGAAGAAGATGAAGAAGAAGTTCTTAGGAAGATTTTTGGAGCAAAGAGAGGTGAACAGACGGGCAAATGCAGAGGACTATATAACAGTGAGCTACATGATCTTTATAGGAAATCAGATATAATAAGAAAACTTAAGTTACATAGACTGTAATGGCTCGAATGGAGAATTAAAGAGCGGAATTGATTATAGAGGGATGATTGGAAAACATTATCTGAGGATAGGAATGTGTGGAGAGCGTATGTCCGCGCGGCCATGAACCTATAGGTTCGATAGTGCCAATGAGTGAGTAAGTAAGTAACGACTAGGACACTAGACATGTTGACTACTTCTCAACCCGATACTTGTCGTCCAAATCTGTGAATAACACATTTGAATGTGAGGTCTGCAACTGGCTGATTACCAAAGGGCCTTGAAGGCCTGTCGCGTTCTGGTGTTTCAGTTAGTTCCTTTGTAAAAATACTAATTCGAACGAAAGGCTGGCATGGCTTGTCTGAAGAAGTCCTCGCCTGGAGAACCGATTGGGGGACTATTTTATCTTGGGAAAATTTTACCGGAGTGGAACCAATATCCGCGTTTCTTGACGGTTGTATTTTTACGATGAAAGATCGACACTGTTTCAACTGAAGCACTTTTTACTTCTGGATTATAGCCTTCGACCTGTCCGGCATGGGTAACCCTTTCGGCAACCACTCCACCACGACATGATAAAGATACCATGGAGGGATCCTAACTATAAATTGTTTGTAATTAGCTAGTATCCACACTCTTATTAAATTATTATTTCAAATTCGACATGTCATCTACAAAACATTAATGCATTCAATGTTTCATTTCGTCCATTTTTAATACCGTATCTTATGAACTAATTGTTTCCATTCATCAAGAATATCGATTAAATATATATATTAAAAAGTGTTGGGGAAAGGCTACGCCCCTGTTTTAAGCCACTGTTAGTTCTAATTTCTTCAGTTAATTTTTCATTTATTTAAATTTATATTTTTTGTATCTTCATATAAACTTTGAATAGTTTTTATTAGGTGTATCGGATAGATGATATAGTATTAATTTTTAACAGAGAGGTCAGGCTACAAAGAATAGTCTATTAATTAAATAATATATGTAAGAAATATAATATGATAATTTCAAAATCAAAAACTAAAGTAATGGTGTTCCATGGAAAGTACCCAGTAACAACAAAAATAGTAATAGAAGTTAAAGTGTTGGGACATACAGTATGTGGGCTGTGATATAACTTATGAAGAGGAACAAGTTATAAACAAGAAAATACAGATATTTCAACTTATTTGTGGAACAATCAGACGAACACTGAGGAACAAAGTAAGAAAGGATACGCAGATAAAATTTTACTCAACGATGACACTGCCAGAGACGATGTACGCAAGTGAGGCCCGGGTCCTGAAGAAAAAAGAAAGAAGTAAAATTCAGACATCAGAAATGAGTTTCCCACGGGCTGTGAAAGGTTGTACAAGAGAAGAACATATTAGAAATGAGAATATTAGAGAGGAACTAAAAGTACAACGAATTCTTCAACAAACAGAAGAACACAAGATCAATTGGATAGAACATCTGCAAAGAATTACAGAGAATATGATACCAAAGATGGCACTGATGTATAATACTGGAGGACGAAGATCGGTGGGAAGACCAAGAAAGCGCTAGGCTGAACAGATATGAGATCGGAACTGGCAAGGACCTAATCCGTGAAGGATGATGATGATGATGAAATTCGACTTGTTGTCTTATGTCTCAAATTGTTCTATAATTATATTTAACAGCATGTTTACTGTATTAAAATAAGCTCCAGGCTTTAAAATATATTCATTTACGTCATAGATGAGCCGTTGTTTAGTTTCCAGGGATCAGGCAGAAACAACAAAGATATTAAGTAACCTGATTATAAATCAACTGGGATATATATTAATCCTTGTTAATGATATATCGCTTTTACAAAAATAATGAACATAAAAAATCCAAACCGTTGTAATGAAGGCTCGGGGCTTAACGTTTGAATTTGTATCATGTACTTCTATCCACTCGTATTTCCATAAACAGTTTTGAAAAATAAATTCTAACGTTTCAGAGTTTCCAGAATGTTTTAATACCTTATAATAAATGTTAACTCTTAAATTGGAGAATGTATCCTACAGGATACAAGAGTATTGTTTAATTTATTTATTACTATAAATAATACAGAATATTTTTTATTTAATGCCACCATGTCATTTCGACATTCTGGTATTCTCTCCTGGCATGGCGTTATTGTAACTCACTTCTGAGGTTGGGGCAGCTGAAAGGCGTAGTTACGTTGCCCCTATGTATATGATACGCGATGATGATAACGATGCGCCAGGAAAGGCCTTAATGAATATGTTGATGATTATAATGATGGCCAGATGATGTTCGCGGACCGTTTGGGCACATTTGTCTTACAGGTGAGGAAAACCCCGAAAAAAAACAAGGAAACTTGTCCCGACCGGGATCAAACCCGGGCCCGCTGTGTGACGAGGTAGAACTCTATCTCGAGACCACAGCGCGAACACAAAAAAATATTAAAAAAATAAAAAAACTCAAACGTGTGTCGATTACACAATATACGTAATAACCGGTATGGTTGATTTTCTTTTCACTGCGGTCCGTCATATTAAAATAAGTTACACCAGAAATTAGTGCTTGAGAGGGTGCGTCATGCCTTGTCACAATGCCTCCAGATGGCTTAAAAAAATTATGACATACAAATTAAAGCGTCAAGAAAACAAATTTAAATTCAACAAGAATCTGATGAGAGGCTTTGTAATGTCCAACCACTGGACCTTTGCTTATTGATCTGCGGCTGGCTGTTGTTGGCAGTGGATAAGTCACTTGTTATCATCAACGAATAATATATATCAAAAGGGCTAAAGAGGGTTAGAAATCCCTAAAAATAGCCGGAAGTTGAGTTCATGGATCATTAGATTCCCTTTTTGGCTGTCGAGGACGCTTCCAGAGAACTGGATGTTTCCTTGACGGGCCCTGAAGGTGGATACTTATTTGAGAAATGATACAACTTCCAATACATAGTCTAGTCTAGTCTAACCTAAGCCAGTGAAATCCTCAAAATAACAACTATTATATCATAATAAGAACAATAGAACGAAATGAAGTCATCACCCATAATAGAGAACACTATTAAACAGTATTCAATCAGAAAGAAACCGTCTGTATATTTATATTAATTACAATAGCGAAAGATGACATAATAGCACTGACATGTATATTTTGGATTAATAAGTACTTCTGGCATACACTGATTCCAACCACTTTAATAATTACATCCAAAGCTTGAGAGGGTGCGTCATGTCTAATCATATGTCTTCCGAAGGCTTCAACCTATAAACATCAAAATCAATAAAGGTCTGATCAAAGGTTTTTTTAATGTCCAACCTCCGACCTTTGATTGTAAATTTGCGGCTGGTTGTTGTCGGCACTAGATAAATCACTCACTATCAAATACGAATATACACCAAAAGAGCTAAAGAGGGTAAATAAATCCCTAAAATAGCCGGAAGTTTGGTTCATGGACCATTGGTTCCTTTTTCGGCTGCCAAGGGAACATCCAGGAAACTGGATGGACCCTTGGCTGGTTCGGGGAAGGAATACATAATGGAAAAGTGCTCCGGCTTCCAACACATAGTCATAAGTAATGCCACGAGTGATTTCCAATTTATCTAGATAATTTGGAAATCACTCGTGGCATTTGTTAGGACTATTTAACGAATAAAATTAAGCTGTTTACTCACAAATCATTGTTTAGCTATAGTTATTTTAAAATATTTATATATTTAATGTAAACGGCGATGTTTGAAAACAAATCAGAAATGTGAGGTTATGTTCATTCACTGCTGCTTGATCATATTATTTATTGCCAAATAAGATCGCAATATTGTAAGAGTGCACCCAAGTGGAGAAATAATGAAACACATCAAACTATATAACATAATCAACATTACGGGTTTTTCATTTATTTTTTTTTAGTAAACAACTCAGTAAAATAAAGGAATCTTTTCATTATTTGCTATATTCAATGTATTTGTTGGAGTAAAATAATGCTTTGACCTGTTCAGAACATTAAAAAGGGGAAGCTTTCTTTATCACAAAAGCAGGAAGCTGATAAAGAGAAATCGATAAAGAGCGAGGTGAAACACGACTGTCATTGGTTGTAAAACAACATTCATTGAAACGTGATTGGTCATTGACTAGCATTTGTGGCATGAGTTAAATAGTCTAGTCTAGTGAACCTTGCCAATTCAAGGTTGGAAAGTAAATTGTAATCTTATATGCAGGTTTAAACCGCACAATAAAAGAACATATCTGATGCTAATTACAAAATATTAATAAAGTATTTTGTATTGATTAAGGATACATTTAGCTTTAAAAGTGTAATAATTATTATTATTATTTATTTAAGCTGGCAGAGTTAAGGCCATAGGATTTATCTTTAACTTAACCAGCGAATAATAAAATCATATAGTTCAATTCTTACGAACTTTAAAATATAGACCAAACAAAGGACATTGGATGTGAGATAATACTAGCTAACACTAACGAAACATGTGTAATATAAATTAAATTAAAATAAATAAAAGTAAGAAAAGCTTCCTAGAGGAGTATACAGGGTGTCTCCAACCTTCTGGTATCCTCTATCATATATCCTAAACGTTGGAGACGCCCTGTATATGGATTTTCAGATTTTTAAACCATTATGTCTAAATTAATTTGTATATAATTGAAGTTCTGTACATCTCATACCTATAGCTCATGCACTATAGACTTGCGGGTCTTTAAGATAAAAGAAAATATTACAAGTATTTGAGAATAAAGTTCTTAGGAACATTTTTGGACCAAGAGAGGAACAGACAGGTGAATTGAGAAGACTAGATAATAGTGAGCTATATTGTTTTTAAGAGAAATCAGATGTATTAAGAATAGTTCAGTTCTCCTATACTGGATGGGCAGGCATGTTGCACGCATGAGGATTGAAAGAGGTGCATAGAATTTTCTTGCAGAAAAAGATATGCAAATGGCCCGTATGAAGACCAAGAATAAGGTGGGAAAATAACTTTAACCATGATTTAAGGGAGGTGAAGTATTCAGGGGATAATTGGAAACCTTTAACTCTGGATAAGTTAACAGTTAAGTCTCGAAGACTGCGATGGACAGGACATATGACACGCATGGCGAATAAAAGAAGGGCTTGGAATCTCCTTGTAGGAAAACCGGTGAGAAAGCGCCCAGTAGGCAGGCCAAGAATGATGAGGAAGAATAACATTAACCATAATTTGAGGAAAGTAGATTATACAAGGGATGATTGGAAATTATTACCTATGGATAGGGATGTATGGATAGCTTATGTCCTCATGACCGCGAACCTCCGGATTCGATAGCGCCAGTGAGTTAGTTATAACTGTTACTATTGTGGGAATAAACATAACGTTTACGGTACGTAAAATAACATGACTGAAAAAAAAATTAGCCCTTGAATGACTTTGTCGATCCTTTGAACTATGATGATTGGTAATAATAACATTAATAATAATAATAATAATAATAATAACAATAATAATAATAATAAAGCTTTATTTAAGTTGGCAGATTTAAGGTCATAAGGCTTTCTCTTCCACTGGACCAGCGAATAACAAAACATTGCTAAAATACAGACTAAACAAAAGACAATGCAGATGTGGTCTAATATTAACTAACACTAACAAAATGTGGAATAAAATAAAATAAGTAAAGGCTTCCTACATTAATATTTATAAGTATATATAATGCAAAGCTTCCTGATTCCTGACTACCTTCACCTGGAATGGGGTGGGAAAATAAGATTAACAATGATTTGAGGGAATTAGATTATACAGAGAATCATAGAAAATATTAGTTCAGGATAGGGATGTATGGAGAGCTTATGTCCGCACGGTCATGAAGCTACGAGTTCAATAGTACCAGTGAGTTACTAATATATATATATATATATATATATATATATATATATATATATATATATATGATATGAAAAGAAAAAAGAATGCTTGAGTCGGGATTTGAACTCGAGTCTCTAAAGTCTGTACCTTTAGCGCTCTAACCAACTGAGCTACCCAAGAATTCCAATACAAGCATACAATTTTCTTATACATGTAGTATTCTCAATTCACACAAGAGGTAGCGGAAATTTGTTCCAACTGCCATCTCGCGGCTAACATAACAGTTAAGCAAATTTTTAAAGAGAATATTTACTTTATAGCAGTAACGCTTGTATATATATAAGGTAAAGAGATCCCACTACAGGCCTCAGGAGGCCCTTCGGGAGTAGGAGGTGAAGGCTCCCACTTTTTTCTCGACATCGGCACTTGATGTCAGCCCTGCGTGACGGCCGCCTTTACCCCCAGATCAAACGTCTGGTATTAATTTCCGTTAGAGGCTAAGGCGACCCCAGGGACATAGTGTCGCCAGAAGGTTTGGGTCAGTTTAAAAATCCTGACCCCACCGAGACTTGAACCCTCGACCTTTCGGCTTGTAGCGCAGTGCCTTAACCACTACGCTACGGCGTGTAAATATATATATATATATATATATATATTTACACGCCGTAGCGTATATATATATATATATATATATATATATATATATATATATATATATAGCCTATATATATTTAGATCTAAATTAACTGATATGTTATGTTCCACACAATGATAATATTAACTTCATAACAACTATATTCAACATTTTGTGTGTATATAGGCCTATATATATATACACACACAAAATGTTGAATATAGTTGTTATGAAGTTAATATTATCATTGTGTGGAACATAACATATCAGTTAATTTGGATTTAAATAAATAAAATAAATATCCTCAACTCGTGTCCAACTCAAGGTCGGGTCGAGGGATGAGATGAGATGAATCCCCTATATTTATAGAGGTCTGTGAACGTCAAGGGTATCGACTGACCAAACCTTGCGCGCCGTCACAATGGCAGATGAATGAAATGAATTTCGAAATGGGTAAGATGAGTATGGAGAAACGGTGGAATGAAATTTGTGGCAGGGAAAAACCTGAGAAACCTCGAGAAAAACCTGCCCAAGCTCCGTTTCGTCCACCACGAAATCCACATGGAGTGACCGAGACTCGATCTCGGGACCCCAGCGGTGAGAGGTGAGCGCCTAATCTCTTGCGCCACGGAGCCGCCTTTGGATTTAAATAATGACCATAATTGTTACAGAGCTTCCTTATATAAAAAATACTCTGTTCTACAGGTGGTAGAAATTTGATCCACTTCACAAAGTTGTCTACTCGTATAACTCGATTAGATGCAACTTTCCTTTCTTAAAATTCAATGTTACTTGTAAAACACTCAAGGCAAGAGCGCACACTCCTAAGTGATTCCATTCTTCACTAACATATCACTTACATCAACCCATTACTGTATTATACTTCACCCATAACTTCGTCGCTTATTGTTATGACTAAAGGGCGGGAAAATGTGTGTTATCCCTTAGGTTGAGTATCAACGGATTATACTGTTTACATTGTTTCACCTAAACAACTGCAAGAGAGTACAATCTGATAATCACTATATTCTTCTTCTTCTTCGGCTTTCCCCTACTTATGGGTTTGCCGTCTTCAGTTTCCATTCATTTCTATAATTCCAATTTCCTTCTTCCAAATTCATATCATCCATTACACTGGTCAACATGATTTTTGTCTCATGAGTACCAATAGTTGTACTTAATGCAGTTTTCAAATACGTATTCGGAATTTCTCCATCGCCCACAGTTTTTTTTTATTTCAATTTCAATTAATGGATTTAAATAATTATTTTTTAATAAACTTTTTCGTCCATTTGTCCATTGTAAAATAAAACCAAATAAGCTAACTCAAGAGATTTCATCTATGGAAAAGAGATATCAGGGCAAATGGAATCCTAATATGCTGGCCGATTATTGTTGGATCATCAAGAGGGATGCTCCACAGGCGAAATATATAGCAGAAAATAGTCATTTCTTACTTTCTAGGTGAGTCCGAATGTTCGAATATTGTGTAGTTACGAATGTAGAAAATATTAAAGTGTTTGAAATTATAAATGCCTGTCTCTCGGAAACTTTGCGTGATGGAGAGAAACCGATATCATATTTGAATTCAGGAGAAAATATACTATTAGACTCACATGTTTTTCTTTCTGAGACAAAAAGAAGTTTATTTTTTGTTGCTCAGTGT
The DNA here is from genome assembly GCA_030220185.1 of Diploptera punctata. NCBI lineage: Eukaryota > Metazoa > Arthropoda > Insecta > Blattodea > Blaberidae > Diploptera > Diploptera punctata. The sequence continues at coordinate 770,863 of JASPKZ010004560.1, forward strand.
GTAATCACTATATTCTTCTTCTTTATTTTTCTTTCTCTCGGCTTTCCTCCACATATAGGTTTACCGTCTTCAGTTTCCATTTATTTCTATCATTCCAATCTCCTTCTTCCAAATTCCTATCATCCATCATAATTCTGGCATAAGTTTTCCATTTCCATCTTGTCTGGCATGTTTATTTCTTCCAGGGGGTGACCATTGGTATATATTTTTTGGCCATCTTTCATTTTTCATTTTGTGTACATGGTCATACCATTTACGAGTTTGATTTTCAATCCTCTTAACAACAGACGTGGCGAGATGCATTTCTCTCCAAAGGAAAACATTTCTTATTTTATCCTGTCTTGTTTTTTGAAGGCTTCTTCTAAGATAATCAAATTCAACCGTAATCACTATATTCAATCTCAAAATTCATACAGAGCTGAGCAACCCGTTGTAGAGAAGGAGAAGAACGAAAACAAACCAGATGGGGTAGCTATACCAATTCCTAGCTAAGTTCCTCCTGTGGTGTAATAGTATATTACAATTCTAGGTTGGGAAGCGGTTTTTAATTTCTGAGATTCTTGTAAAACATTTCACAAACGTGTGTTGTACTTTTTTTGCAAAATGGTGTTTTCAAAGTATTAGATAATAATAAAATAATAATATAATTGTTGGAAATACGTTCATTATAAACAACTGACTGACGTTAACAATCTAGCCAATGTATATACGCCAAATGCCGAAAATAATTTAGTTGAGACTACAGAAGGCCGTGACGCCAATCAGACATAAAATGACGGCAAGTATGAAAGATGGTAATCAAAATAACGAAATTGAATGAGCGTTGAGAAAGATTACGGTTCCAATTATATTCAATAATTGTACAAACTTCACCGTCGACTTCAACATGAAGGACTAAAAATTATTCAGGTACTTGTAATGCGGTACCGGTACACCTACTCTTTTTTTGTTGTCAACTTTCAATATTGTTTCAAATAAAGTTCAGTTCATTTAAAATGCAGTGATTTCTTTCGTATAATGTATATTAACACTACCTTTTGGATATATATATATATATATATATATATATATATATATATATGTGTGTGTGTGTATATATACATTGTACATAGTGTACATAAAGGGCAGTTGTTTTACTTCCCGCCCTAGGTAGGTAATTTGTAATATTACAGTATAGTTATTTATAGGTTGGCAACCCCGAAATTTAGGAAATTGAACTCTCAATCATGGCTACCATTCCTTTAAGTACGACAGAACTCACTACCGTGCAAAAAACAAACTTGTATAAGGTAATATTTCGCCCAAACTGTCTGTTGTGGAAACGTGGTACTACTTTTTCCCACCATATAACTGACTCTCATCGAAAAAAAAAATTGTTCTTAAGCTACATCGTATTTTTCGGGAAATAACACTGAATACAAGCTATGATGGTACCAATAATTAGGAACATTTTCCATTTCTTATTTATTACTGACAAAAAAGTATTAGTAGGGCCTACCTAATCAGATGTTTACGCTTTTTCCATGATGTCGATAGATATTCTTTATTAGAGTTTCATTAATATCAGAATTTATTCTACATGCTGACTCACAGGTAAATTTTGATGTTATTTTCACCACATCCTCAATGGCTAATGTAGGTTTTTTTATTAATGTATTTGAAAACATTCAAAATAATTTATTTATCTCCGCTTTTCAAATTATTTCCTTTGCAATTATTCTTAAGAAATTATATAGAAAGCGATCATTTGAAACAATAGAAATCCCAACGTATTCTGCATTGCGCGTTCTCTAAATAATCACAATGCTTTGATGATCTTGCAGAAGATTTCCGGGCTGTTGGCCGTGGTCTTGAGGCTTGTAGTTCCCCAACGTTTCGCCAGAGACTGCGTCCGGCATCCTCAAGGGTTGGCTTGAGACTGGCAACCCTTGAGGATGCCGGACGCAGTCTCTGGCGAAACGTTGGGGAACTACAAGCCTCAAGACCACGGCCAACAGCAGACAACAGCCCGGAAATCTTCTGCAAGATCATCATAGTAACTCCGGCCGTGAAAGCCTAAGTCAAAACAATGCTTATTTAGTTTATTAAAAGTGTAATGATATATTTTAAAATTCTCCTATACTAACGTATAACTTATGCTAGACAATATGCATTTTTATTTTATAAATATCCTTAATTTCGAGTGTTATAAAGCGAACTACATTTTCTTACAGTCTCAAAGGTAAAATAGTTGTTCGACCACTGAAAATTCAGTCAAACATCTGCTTTGTTTTTATTACAACTGGAACTTACCTTGGAAGAAATATAATATACTTCGAGCACTGTTTGTGGTGTTTGGGGATCGTTATTTATTTCTCGTCTTATACCCTAAGGACTACTTCTCACTCTAGATTTCAACCCCTAGTATAGACCTGAAAGAAAACGCTGTATATGTTGTTGTATCAGTGTTGAGATAGCTCACGTCATCTGCTACATGCGATGAATTTGCAGACAGTTGTACGTTTAGTTTAACATGGAATAACTTCTAAGTACAAATTCCCATTTGAAATGGCTTTTCAGTAATAACAAATAAGACGATTTTTTGGTCAGTTAGTAGTATAAATTCATTTCTTGTTTCCCCAATACAACAATGACGTCAGTTGTGAACGACAAGGATCCGGCCAACCACAACGAGGATTAGAAAAGATTACGAGTTTTTAAGAATAAATACGTTAGAATAATTTTTGGACGAAAGAGAGACGAGCAGACAGGTAAATGGAAAATACTACATAACCGTGTGCTTTACGATTTTATAGGAAACCAGATGTAATAACAACAGTTAAGTCTCGTAGACTGTGATGGACAGGGCATGTGGCACGAATGGGGAATGAAATATTGTTATAGAAATTCCTTGTAGGAAAACCAGTGGGAAGCTCGCAGTAGGTAGGCCAAGAATGAGGTGGAAGAATATCTTTAATAATGATTTCAGAGATCAGGCGCGGTGGACTAGTGGTTATGCTCCTTGCCTCTGGTCCCGAGGGCCACGGGTCCAAACCCGGCCGGGGTAGATATATTTTTGTTCAGGACGGAAAAATCCAAGGAGCGAGCCTTCCGGGAGGGACTTTAAGTCATAGGTCCCGAGTCTGAAGATTTTCAGGCTCATAAAATATCTTTAAGCCTGAATAAAACGACCTCGAACAATATTTACGTCTTCAACGGCCTAGCAATATCTTAGTTGTCTGCTAGATATCTCATTGAGTCGGTGTGTTCACCGCATGCCACTCACGTCATCTATGGACAAATGAGGTAAATAAATTAACTTGGTCCAGTAATTCAAAGGAGAGGCTATGACTAAACTTTGGTAAATTATATCGGAGATAGTTGGAAAACAACAGTAGGCCATATGTAGAGGTTACAGTTATGTCCATTCTGCGTTAAACTCCGGGTTCGGTAGAGTCTGTTCATTTTTAGTTTCACGTCAGATTGATATGACTAACTCATGCCCCAAATGAGAGTCATTGACTAATCACCTTTCAATGAATTTTATTTTACAACTAATGACAGTCGTGTTTCACCTCGATATTTATCGAATTCTGTTTACCAAAATAAAGAAAGCTCCTCCTTTTTAATATTCTGATCATGCGAGAACATTATTTTGCAGTGACTGACTCTCTAACAAATAGTTTAAATACAGCAAATAATGAACATATTCCTTCGAGCTACACATTTGATAATTGTCTGTTCAATAAATGTGTTTTTAAATAATTATTTTACTGAGTTTTTTCTAAATAAATAAATTAATAACCTATAATGGTAGTTATGTCCACCGCTGTGGTCTCGAGGTAGCGTGCTGCCTTGTCACGCAGGGGGCCCGGGTTCGATTTCCGTTCGGGACAGGCTCCTGGGTGAGGTTTTTTCGTTTTTTTTTTCGGTTTTTTCTCGCCTGTAAGACAAATGTCAGAAAGCTTAGAGCCCAAGGGACCCCGAAAATCATCCGGCCACCATTATCATCATCATCATCCTTCACCGATGTGGAAACCAACGGGAAGCTACCACACCTATAATTCCCTAGTAAAGCTAAAAATCATAGAATGAAAATGCTATAATTGCAGTGGAAACCTGCCCTCGGGCAGAACTCTATGGAATGGAATGAAAATGTTAGTTATAATATACAGTTTGACATGTTTCATTTTTTCTCCACATTCCTACAAATTGCGATTCTATATGGTAATAAATAATATGATCGAGTTGCAGTGGATGAACAAATGAATCATAACCAAAAATTTCTCATTTGTTTTCAAACATCACCGTTAATTTTAAATATGTAAATATTTTAAAATAACTATATTTAAATAATGATTTGTGAGTAAACAGCTTAATTTTATTCGTTAAATAGTCCTAACAAATGCCAATTTTAAATATGTAAATATTTTAAAATAACTATATTTAAATAATGATTTGTGAGTAAAAAGCTTAATTTTATTCGTTAAATAGTCCTAACAAATGCCAATCTTGATTTCCAAATTCTCTAAATAAATTGTAAATCACTCGTGGCATTACTTATATGATAATAGGCTACAATATAAATCTGATGATGAATACTTAAGTAATGATCCGTAACTTAGCAAGTAGTTGGCATACAGCTATGTAGAACCATTTACAACTCGATTGAGCTTGGCTCTAAGATAATATTCCATCTAAAATGTTCTATTGCTCTGGATGTTACCAAGAAGAAACCAGTTTTTTTTATTCTCCTTTGACCAGGATAAGAAAAGCTTTCTCTTTCGATTTTTCCGCACAGATGCTTCAGGATGCTTATTTTACAATCTTTATTGTTGAAGTTCTAAAGCTCTCCATTGTGTTCGCTCAGTAAAATACCTCAAGATTCGAAATCAGAATCTTTTGTACTGACACCAATATTGAAACGTCGATAAATAATTTTAGAATAGAGCTGTGCAGGGTGAACTTGCAGAACAGAGTTTCTGAGAACAATTTATTGCAGTATTTTGTTATTCTGACTACAGGCCCTGTCGTCAGGATTAACGACTCCAGTTTTATAGTTGATAATAATAATCATCATCATCATCATCCGGTATCATGGCAGCTGCCGCCGTCTTCCGGAAACCAAACGCCATTCCTCTCTGTCCATCCATTGGTCTCCCTCCAATCCTCTGATATTCATAGCTGCTTGTACCCCTTCTATCCAAGTTATCTTCGGTCTTCCCCTCTTCCTCCTTTCTATTGGGATCCATTCCATAACAATTGTAGGCAATCTTTGCTCTGGCATTCTTTTGACATGGCCATACCACTGTAATCTTTTCTTTTCTATAATGTCTATGATGTCCAGCTCCTCTTGCACACACATAATTTCCCTTATTTCTTTATTTCGTATTCTATCTGTTACGAATACATACGAATACAAACTAGTGTTGAAATAAAGCAATTAGACATATTATATTTCAGGACAGAATTTTTACTTATGGCAGGAACAAAGTTTTCAAGGCTAACTGTAAAATCTCTGCATTTAGACTAATGGCATGTTTAGTACAGTTAAGTTATAGCTGTAGGTCAGAAGTTTAGTATATAAACCTTGGAAAATATGGGACTCGCGTCTGTCTGTTGAAGAGTGTTCTGATGGGTAAGTCTGCATACCATTTTTCTTAATAAATTTGCTAGGACTGTTAGAAATGTAGTCAAAGTATTGTAAATATTTTAATACTGTTTTTCAAAGTGTAGGAATTATTAGATACTTATTAAAATGTAAATTAGGGTAGATTGAAAAACCCCCATCTCCCTCTCTCAAAAAAAACTCAAGAAAGTTCGAATGTAGGTTTTCTTAATATAAGCTTAGATTAGTTATTTAGGGTTAGAATAATTAGGGTTATTGTAATCATTATAGTTACAGAAATAAAATAATTTAAATTAAGAATCCATTTATTTATGTTCAAAAACACGTATGCCTTTATAACTATTACACCCACATACTAATGCTCGGCTGGAACCTCATGCTACCAAAAATCCATGTCCCAAAGGTCCTTTTAGCCCTATTTAAACTTACAGTTTGTAATACTATCCATTCTAGATTTTCCAGCTGATCTTCTTAAAACATCCATTTCTGTACTTAAAATTATTTTTATTTTTCCCTAGCGTGGATAAACATAAAAGAGCAAGAAGAGGTGTTTCAATATTGATTCATAAGAAATGGAAAGGCACTATAAGAAATTGGGAAGCCATTGATGGGAGAATTTTAAAATTATATTTAAATATATGGAGCTATAAGTTAATTTTTGGAATATACGCACCAATTAACGATAATGGAATGGCAAATCTAGAAAATTATTTATTTTTTGACAAAGTTAATGAAGAAATAGGAAAAAATATCGCTTGGAAACAATTGATATTATTGGGAGACATGAATGGAAGAACAGAAAGTAAATTTTGAGATCCAGTAGTAGGAAAGTTTGGAGAAAACATTTTAAATGAGAATGGAGAAAGGTTAATTGAATTATGTAGACAATCATCTTTAAAGATATAGAATGGCTTTTTCAATCATAAAGATATCCATATATACACGTGGGAACACCCAACACTAAATCAAAAATTCATTATCGATTACATAATCACAAAACAAAATTCAAAAATGAAAATACAAGATGTCAGAGCTTATAGAGGACCAAGTTGTGGGACAAATCATAAATTAGCAATTGGAAAATTTGTATTTCCTTACATTCTTAATAAAGAAAACAACCACGCAGAAAAGAAGAAAATGTCAGAACAGAAACGGAAAGAAAATATAATGTTGAAAGCCTACAAAACGAAAGTGTAAAGCATTTATATCAACAAAGATTGAATAAAAAATTAACACAGAGTGAATTCAGAGATACAGAAGAGATATATCAGTACCAAAAACGGTGCATTCATGAAGCCGCCTATGAAGCATTGGGTGAGAAAGAAGACAATAGAGGAAGACCTGTTTTGGAACGATGAAATACAGAAAGAAATAATAATAATAATAATAATAATAATAATAATAATAACTAACTCACTGGCACTATCGAACCCGTAGGTTCCATATATCCCTATCCCAAGCTAATATTTTCAAATCATCCCCTGTATAATTTACTTCTCTTAAATGATGGATAATGTTATTCTCGCACCTCATTCTTGGTCTACAAACAGGTAATTCCCCCTCTGGTTTTCCTACAAGAAGCTTCCATGGATGTCTGGTACAAAATGTTGACCAAATATTATATTAAATAATGAAATACAAACAGAATCAGTCATGGAATATGTACAAAAATACAGAAACAACTGGAAATCTCACGTAAGAAGAATGAGCAGAACAAGAATACCACGTCAGATCTTAAATTACCAGCCACCAGGCAAGAGATCTTTGGGAAGACCCTTCAAACGTTGGATTGAGACCGTAACAGACCACTAGGTCTATCATATGAAAGGAAGAAAGAAGAAGAATACAAAACATACATGGAGCCAATATTACATATTTTCTTTTTTTTGTCCCGATTCACCCGAGCTTACCTTATATAATATAGGGGATGATTGAAAACATTAGCTCAGGATAGAGATGTGTGTAGAGCTTATGTCCGCGCGGCCAGGTATCTACGGTTTCGATAGTGCCAGTGAGTTAGTTATTTACTATTTTAAGGGTTTAGGGGGTTAAAGCACGGTGAAGAAGAAGAAGCATATGATGATGATGATGATTATGATGACGACGAATGTGGAGACACGTGTATTTTATTAGCCATATACAATGAAAGGAGAGTGAAAAATCTTGTCACCGTCATTTTCGTTAGCGTAAAAAATTGAAACATTTTCTTTTATTATTTTTAGGTTGCTAATTGTATATCCAGATGCGACGAGCTGATATAATATTTTATGTATAGCGACTTCATGTATATACTGTGTCGTTTTTAATTAAATATGGCGGAGGGTTGGTTGTCAGAACTGACAAGTGTTTGGTGCAGTAAACCGTCTAAGTGAATGAAATATATTTACTGGGGGCGCTTAAAGGTCATGTAGGGGGTTCTTTTCAGGTCAGTAAATAAAAATAAGAAACGGAAGGCATATGTTAAAAATATATAAAACACTAGACGGAATGTTTTAAAAACTTTTGTAGGTGTAGAATATTTCATAGCTGTTAAAGTTGGCTTATATGCTCAGTGGAGCAATAAAATAAAATGTAAATGTGAATAATTTTGTTAAAAGTGACCTAAGTGAAGTTTTATGTGTAAACTCGTAACTTTAAGATAAAAATAGCTTTTTTTAATTTTTCTAAAACTGTTCGCGTTTATGATACTAACATAGTTAATTAAAATATGTTTATCTACCATAAACGTTATTTTTAATTCTATGCAAAATCACTTCCTTATGACTATTTTATGTTACAGTAATGTGTGGATAATCATATTTATATTTTTATTCATTTTGTGGCGAAAGAGCTCATATTTAGGTATAATGAAATTTATTCAACTTTTCACTTTTAAATGTCTATTATACACAAGACAAATTTTAAAAATATAATAATGTAGTCCTATTTATATATAGATTTCCAATATTTACACATCTTTCTATACCCAAAGTTACATTTTCCTTCTCCACTCGTCTCTATCCATCCACTCCATGTCCTCCAGTCCTCTTGTTTTCATTCCTGGTCTTATTTCTTGCATCCATAAGTTTCGAGTTATTCCTTTCTTTCTTCTCCCAGGTGGACACCATTCCAATGTTTTTCTAGGTAACCTCTCTTTATTTCCGTCCAGCTTTAATTCTTCAGGCTTTTTATAATTGTTATTTTTTATGATGAACAGGAAACTGGTCTGATGCATCAACCCCCAACTTGGAGGGCCAGGTGATTTTTGGTCAAGGTTTTCGTCCTGTAGCTTTTGTCAGACCAATGACGAACTACAAGGCAGCAGTATCTGTACCCTAGATAATTGGCCCTAACTGGGTACACTCAACTGGATGAGCTAAATCCGGGATTTTTTAGAGAGGTTGTTACTCCACCCCTTACCCTTTTCCAACCTGTCTTGGGACAGGCTTTGGCGAGTTTATAATAATAATAATAATAATAATAATAATAATAATAATAATAATAATAATAATAATAATAATAATATTTAGGACATGTGGCACGAATGGGGAATGAAAGACGTGCAAGGAAGCTTCTTGTAGGAAAACCAGAAGGAAAACGCCCAGTTGGTAGACCAAGAATGAGGTGGGAGAATAACATTAACTATGATTTGAGGGAAGTTGATTATATAGGGGATGATTGGAAAACATTGACTCAGGATAGGGATGTATGGAGAGGTTATGTCCGCGCGGCCATGAACCTATGGGTTCGATAGTGCCAGTGAGTTAGTTAGTTAGTTATAGTAATAATATTTTAGCTAAGATTTTTTTTTTGTATACAACAGCAGATTTTCCTTCAACCGAAAGTAATTTCATTCTTCCAAAAATTCCTGTCTTGATCATCTTCTTCCGTCAAATTCAATTCCATTCGTACCCCTCCTGATCTCATCCATCCATTGATCCTGTGATTTTCTTCTTATTATTCTTCCTTCAGCATTCCACTCCAAAATAATTGTCGGAATTTTGATTTCTCTCATTTTTATGTTTTTTAAGAGAAATTGGGACTACAAGAGTTCCTGTAATGGATAATAGCATGCATTTCCAGATTTGAGTCCATGTTTAATTCCTCAATAATAATAATAATAATAATAATAATAATAATAATAATAATAATAATAATAATAGAAAATGGCATTTATTAGTGCCAAATCCATATATTTCTATGCCCTTAATATGATTGATATGCTATGATTGCAGCGAAAGACCTGCCCTAAATATGATTGGTAACATTCCTGATGATATTTAAACTAAGGTTCATTCCTAGCACCCTTAAGGGAAGTGACAGATGAGATGAAGTAAAAAATAAGATTAAAATCAACTAGATTAATGTCTATTTGCATTGTTTTCATGATCGCCAAGATGATTGCTGGCAAGAAGATTGAAAAGAACAGCACCGGGTAATCAGCTAGTATTTAGTTAAAATTGGATTTATTTTTTTAATAAAATAATCACTTATTTTGAGTTAATTGAACAATTATTCTCTCGCTGATACTGGAGAATGGAATTGAAGACTTTGTGAATATCTCTTTTGCACAGTAAAGCTAGATTTATGGAGACAATAATTCTAAGAAAGTATACGTACTTTAACAGCCTCTAAATAAAATGAAGACAGCGTCAGAGAGTAGAGAAATTTAGTGCTACCATCCCTCCCCTAATGTCAGCCATAAGTTGGCGACAAATTTGAATGTTACTGAAGGAATAATTTAATGCTTTAATGCCCTCGTTTTATCTGCGGTAATAATACTCAACCAATATTACTACGCCAGCAATCCACTCCCGTTTACTACGTCATCTCCAATTGTACTTCAAGAAAAGTCAGTCACCCAACAACTGCATAAACTATGCCAACCACTCACAAAATCGATTTCATTGTCCAATTTTGCTGATTAACGGAGCATTCTCATCATCATCATCAATCCAGGGATTAAGCATATTGCCTCGTTCCAGTTTCATGAAAGCTAGAATTGTTAAAATTATTCAGACCATCTTCTGTGTGGGCGTCCAACATGTCTCCTTCCGTGCGGTTTATAATTTAGCAATAATTTTGGAAATTTTCCTTCTGGCATTCTATCAATATGTTCTTTCCAGTCGTTCCTATGTTTAATTATTCGGTATGTAAGTTTGAAAATATTTAGTTAATTTCTTATATCTTCATTTATTTTCTTATCCAGCAGAGTATATGCTGCTATATTTCTTAAAAATCTCATCTCACCTGCTTCCAATCTCTGTTCTTGTCTTTTAGTGATCGTCCAATATTCTGATCCATACATCAATACAGTAACAGCCGTTATTTGATATAATTTCTTTTTTGTTTTTTTTTCTTGTGTTTTAAGGGTTATTTTAATAGTGTCACACATTAGATTAAATTTATTTATTTTGTCAACGGAGCATTCTATAAATGTATTTTGTTAACCCTTAAATTGGCGATACAATATTTTCTCGTGCCAATTATTTAAATGTTTCGGACCGCAAGGAAAATAAATTAATGTAAAAACTGTTAGTTATTATTAAACATTATTGCGCAATTTGACATAAATTTAATTAATTTCTACTCATTTGTTTTTTTTTTTTTGCTAATGCCCCAGGTTGTATTTCCACATTCCTGGTTTCTCTCCTGGCATGGCGTACTTGTAACCCACTTCTGAGGTTGGGGCGCCTGGAAGGCGGGGTTACGTTTCCCCGATGATATGATGGGTGATGATGGTGATTTTGGTGCGCCAGGAGAGTCCCTAATCCTAAGCTTAATGTAAGATGAATATGAATGATGATGATTGCGATGGCCATATGATTTCGGGGACCGTTTGGGCCTTAACGTTTTCTTTCCTGATATTTGTCTTATAGATGAGGAAAACCCCGATAAAAACCTCACCCAGAAAAACTGTCCCGACCGGGGATCGAACCCGGGCCCGCTGCGTGACAAGGCAGCACGCTACCTCGAGACCACAGCGGTGGGCTGATTTTATGTTATTCTAAAAAAATATTTAATATCTCAGTCCAGCGCTGTGGTCGCGAGGTAGCGTGCTGTCTTGTCACGCAGCGAGCCCGGGTTCGATCCCCGGTAGAGACATTATCCTGTGTGAGGTTTTTATCGGGATTTTTCTTCACCTGTAAGACATATGTCAGGAAACTTTAAGGCCCAAACGGTCCCCGAACATCATATGGCCATCGCAATCATCATCATTTATATCCATCATTGATTAAGCTTAGGATTAAGGACTTTCCTGGCGTACCACTATCATGGGGGCAACGTAACCCCGCCTTACAGGCACCCAAATCTCAGAAGTGGGTTACAATTACGCCAATGCCAGGAGAGAACACCAGAAATGTCGAAAAGGATAACCTGGGGCATTAAATACCCCATGCTCATATGAATATATTTGAACCTTTGGCATGTATTCTTTGATGTAGTCCCCGCCCGGAGATCCGAATGGTGGACTATTTTACCTCTGAAAAATTTTACCCCAGTGGACCCGTGTCCGCGTTTCTTGACTGTTGAATTTTTCGGTGAAAGATCATCACTCTTTCGAACAAGATACGTTTTTCGTCTGGTTTATCGCCTTCCATCTGTCCGGCATGGATAACCCTTTCAGCAGCAATGCTCTCGTGGTGATTTAAGCACGCAAGACACCCCGCAACGACAAGGTAAAGTCCCTACGGGACTTGGTGGGTCTATAGAATAGTAACCATAACCGACATGACGAAAACACTTGCATAAGAGGAAAGAGAGTATATTTCCAAGTTTTCGTACGTACTTTACAGTTGATGCATGTGTTCGTGACTCGGAAGACATCGATCCTATAAATCCAGCGACTGCATGCTCAGTTCTTTGAGGCAGCTCTGCTAAATCGAGGGGCATAAGAAGGAAGAACACATGATCTTTAACATAACCCCACAAGAAAATTCACATTGGGTATATCAACACAAATCTATTCAAATTGCAGCATATGCTGATATGAACATAATGACAAAAACACAAGATCTAAAAAGCATGTTTATACTCCTTGAACAAAATACAAAAAAAAAGTTGTGTTACTAATGAAGCACACAAGTTTACACAATGTAAAGTTTACACAATGAAAATAGAATAATTACATATCTCTTGTGTCATATTGTATAGAAAGGACAAGTAGTTTTTAGTCTAGTTGTTTTGAAGAAAATCGAAGTGGCAGAAAAAGTTTGTCTCCAGATAGTTTGATAGAGAGAGCTCTAGAGACGCATGTCCATGACGGACTTGATGCTCTGTGGATGATTGATGGTCCTACAGAACATTAAGTTCCCCTTCGCAAGAGAGTAATGTGTCCCCAGCAGTAATTATAACGCACTCTGTTACACTACATCATAGCAATAAGAGACTCTGTAACTACACGGCCATTCAAAATAAATATCCTAATTTTAACTTAGTACACTTTCGGTTCCTTGCTATAGTACAGGTACTCTTCCAATCCCAACAAATAACTAACTCTTTGGCACTATAGAATTCGAATGTCCATGACCGCTAGAACATAGCCTCCCATACATTCCTATCTTCATCGAATATCTCACTTCCTTGTTTAAGCCTCCTGACATTGGAATTCTCTGCCAAACTCAAAAAAGTTTTAAAAAAGTCACTAAACATTTCCTCAATGTAGTATATAATCATGTTCTAGGTTATTTTTATTATTATTTTATATTCAATCCTTTATTTTCCAAACCAATTATTTAAACAAATTATAAGTTATTATTGTTATTATTATTAGTTATTATTACTATTATTTTTTATTGAATCTCCAATAATGCGAACCCTATTTTACCATGTTAGGGTTTTAGTTACAATACAATTAATTATTTACAGTAATTTAGATTATGCTTAATTTAAATCGTTACATATCAATAATAATGTAATGCAATATGAACAAATAAATACATTAATTAACAAACCAAAAAAAAAAAACTCTCTTAAAAATATGAAAGTCACACAGCTTCCTATAACACTTCTTACATAAAATATTTGACAAAGGCAGTTGATCTATTTTGGCAATAACCATTTTTTTTAAATAAATGCATGTCTTCTGAAATCAAATGCGGGACGCCCAAATAACAGATGTGAGATAGTCTGGCTGGAGTTCTTGCAAATACAAGTATCTGCACTTATTTTAAATCATTCCAAATAATGTCCAAATTTACCGTGTCCAGTCATAAATTGTGTTAAAATAAAATTTGGTTCTACATATTTACACTTTATTCGGTCAAACACAGCTCGGAAAAATAATGTTCTTGTCAAAGCACCATTAATACTATTTTACCACTCAGCATTCCAATTTTGTACGAGATCATTTCTTAATACTTCGTTAATATATGATAGACGACAGAAGGAATAAAAGTAATCCATATTTTAATTAGCAGCTGATTTGGCAAGAAAATCTGCAAGTTCTTTTCCTGTAGTTCCAGCATGTCCTTTACCCCAGTCTAGGCAAACTTGTCCAAGATGTTGGTTTAATTTTGTTCTTATGGAGGTTGCAATCGGGTGACGGTTGAATCTGTCATTGATAGCGGAATACTACTATTAGTATTATTATTATTGTTACTAGTATTACATCATTATTATCATTGTTATTATTTTTATGCGAACGAGTCCATGTAGGACTAAGCAAAGTACTTAGAGGCGTTTCCTTTGACTCCATATGTACCTCATTTTTAGCTATGGGCTTTCTTTCTCTCTTCTGTCCACGTTGTTCCAGATTTTTTCTTGAGTTTGTCTTCTTGGTCAACCTGCAACTTGTGCACCTTAATTCTAAAGATATTTCTGTTTATGATATCTTCTTGAGTAACTCCTGCCAATTTTAAGTTCTTTTTCACTTCACAATTCCACTTCATAGTATCACTGGCGCTTTACTTATATTTTCGTAGATTTTCGTTATTTGTTTTGAAAGTTTATTTGAGTTCATTCGTTTAATATGTCCATTATTATTAAATTAAACACCTTATTGTTTGCAGATGGCCAAATAGTAATTGCAAATTCAGAAGATAATCTGCAGAAAGGTCTGTATAGACTTAACAAAATTACAGAAGAATATGGATTGAAGATATCTACAGAGAAAACAAAAATTGATGTCATTTCAAGGTGTAGATCCTGTCAGAACTAAAATTGTACTTAATAATACAATTTTTGGAGCAGGTGAATAATTTTACACATCTAGGATGCAATATCTCATATGAAGAATAAAAGGATGTAAATGCAAAAATATCAACATTTTAAAGGATTTTTAGGGTTAATAAGTTCTATCTTCAAGCCACAGTTGTCCACAAGCATTCAAGACTAAAAGTGTATAAAACACTGGTTCTTCCAACTCTTTTATAAGGTAGCGAAGTATGGACGTTGAAACAGAAGAATATACAGAGACTTAGATCTGCTGAAATGAGATACCTTCGGAGGACTGCAGGATACACACTACTAGATCATAAAAAAATGAAGACATCTTAGAAGAATTACACATGGGACGTTTAGAAAATAAAATGTCTGATTATAAGTCAAGATGGATGCAACATGTTCATCGAATGGAAGATCGCAGGATACCCAAACAAATGTTAAGATATCAACCTGCAGGAAGAAGAAAACCAGGACGTCCACTCAAAAGATTTTGGATGGTATTTATCTTGAGTCCGAAACAAGTCAACAAATGGCCAACAAATCATGAGTAGTCTAAGATAATTATTATTATTATTATTATTATTATTATTATTATTATTATTATTATTATTATTATTATTCTTATCATTGGAAACACATCATTTCAGGAAAAAAGCAATAGGATGCAAAAAAAACCACCATCGAAGGAAATGAATAAATATAATAAAATGATTGTTACATGTTATGAGGAATGAGAGTTCATAGATGACCGAAGAATATATTTATTGGAAACATCCTGGAATATCAAGATATAAATAGTATGAAAATGCGTTGAGAGGGATGAGAATCAGAAGACTGAATATGACGGATACGTTGAGTAGAATTAAGTGGAGACTTGGGTGGGATAGCATTTCAGCAGTAGAAATTCCTATTTATATATTTATCTATCTAGCCTGTTTAATAAAAATAACAATCCTACTTCTAAAAATATATTTTGTATTAGGAATATTCCACACTACAGTAGTTCTCCTTCAAGCCAAAAGTTTCTGTCTAAAGCATCTTCTTCCCTCAAATCTCTAGCTTCCATACTTTAGCTCACTCCATCCATCCATCGTTCTCAAGGCCTACCTCTTCCACTTCTTCCATTAGCTTTCCAATAAAATGTCTTCTTTGGTATTCTATCTTCTTCCATTCTTATGAGGTGTCAATACCATTTCAGACTTTTTCTTCTGTTTTTATATTTTTTTAAGTTGTATAATTTTCCTTAATGTGCTATTTCTGACTTTACCCCGTCTTTAAATTCTTGTCGGTCGCCTCCAAAAATTCATTTCAACTGCTAACAGCATGTTAGCTTGTTTTTTACTTACTGCCCACGTTTCGGACCAATATAATAAAATGTTTTGTAACAGGGATTGAAATATAGTTTTCTTCGTTCTGTATTTTATATTTATATTCCAAAGTACTGAGTTCAACATACCAATGGTTCTTCTTCCATCAATTATTCTTCTTTCAATTTCTATAGTTCAATTCTCATTTTTATCATAAGTAATGCCACGAGTGATTTCCAAATTATCGATAAAAGTACGACTCACGAAGTGAGGAATGAATTTATCTAGAAAATTTGGAAATCAAGAGTGGCATTTGTTAGGACTATTTATCGAATAAAATAAAGCTGTTTACTCACAAATCATTATATAAATATAGTTATTTTAAAATATTATATATTCAATGTACACGGCGAGAGACAATGTTTCACTTGTTTATCACTGCAACCAGATAATATTATTTATTGCCAAAGGATCGCAATATTGTAAGAATGCACCCTATTGGAGAAAGTATGAAACACATCAAACTGTATATTAATTAATTTCTGATGTTCTATGATTTAAAAATATAAATTATATTTTTCTGTAATGTTATTACCTGGGAAAAAATACGTTTAAGAAAGTGAAAATAGTGGTTTATATATTTTATGGTATAATCAATTGCTACAAATGTTTTTTATATTATATCCCGCAACCACGATAAGGTTATATTCGTACACTATATATATATATATATAATATATATATATATTATATATATATATGTATACGTGTATAGTATGAAGAGAAAAAAGAATGCTTGAGTCGGGATTTGAACTCGAGTCTCTAAACTTTAGAGACTCGAGTTCAAATCCCGACTCAAGCATTCTTTTTTCTTTTCATATCATATTTGCCTTCATTGCCAAATGTCAAAAATATATTTATAATATATATATATATATATATATATATATATATATAATCTGGTACTTTTCTTCCTCACTACAAAAATAATGCTATGGCCTTTTCAGAATGTTAAAAAGGAGGAGCTTGATTTTATAGTGATAAAATTAAACTGATAAAATCGAGGTGAAAAAGACTGTGGTTGGTTGTAAATAAAGAATCATTGAAATGTGATAGGTAATTGACTCCCATTTGGGGCATGAGTTAAAAAGTGTAAAATAAATCCTGAACATTTAAAACGTTTAACATTACGTATTCTTCGTGAATTAGATTTTAACTCATATGTTGTATAACTCAAAATATGTTAAAATGTATAACAAATGAAAATACCAGCGCATAAGTCACTTGCTATAAATAGGATATTGTGTATTTTGAGAACTTGCTAGTAAAATAGATTGGAGATAAGTGGTTTTAGTCATAATTTCTGTAAAACTGTTTGAAACATGGTGTAAAGATAACACCGTTATAAAAGAATTTTAGAAGACTTCCACGCATTAAAACATTGTGAACATAGCCTTACACAAACTCCAGTAATGGGAAACAAACACCCAGCTTTTTAAAACCCTTTTAACACATTGCAAACTTTACCCTCGCGTGGTTTCAGTTGCTCTTGCAAGGAAAAGAGTGCTTAATTATAATTTTGTCTCTCCCCTTTCTCTCCCACAACTTATCATTCTCCCCTCTTTTCGACCTCTTCCGTCCTAATGTCCTCACCATTACGGTTTATGAGTCTTGACTTCTCAGGCCTAATCTAATTACCTCACTGATTTTTAACGTTCATCAAAGTCTAATCCAGATTAATGATCTAACGTTGATTATCTTTTTTTTTATTCTTTTCTTCTCAGTTCTTGTGGGCGATTTTTTTTTTCTGTCTCGAATAACACAAAATATTTTAATCACTTAAATCTGATTTAATTTGTTTTATATCTCAATATAATATATTTGAAGAGCTCAGGGCAATAAAATGATAAGCCACATATTGTTTTTTTCTGAGATATAAGGATTTTAATGTTTCAAAAAATTATAAATACTAATTGGGCAGTATTGTTGTTAATACATTGTGTGTCTATATGTTTTAACTCATCACTGGTGTAATTACAAATGATTTTGTGGATATTTCAATACATTTATTTGCTATTATTGTAATAAATTACATTTCTTAACAGAATATAGCTTATCATGTTACTGCCCTAAGCTCTTCAATTATATAAGTAATGGCAACAATGTTGTAAATCAGCGCTCCTAGATGTAATTTGTATAATGTTATGCATCAACCAGCTATTCGCCACTATGTAAGTTTCGAGAAAAATAAGTTTAAATTTTAAGTCTTCTTCAACATGTATTATAGTGCCAAACTAACAGTACTGGATATTGCATGTTATTTCCCTTATTTGATAGTTATGCATCAACAATCTAAGAGCGGGAACATTAGGCACTTAGCTGCATGATGCAAAATTTAGATTAGCATTGATGAAGATCTCGTTTCATACGCGTCTTTGTTGCAAAACATAGAATCTCTAATAGGACTGAGGGCGTTTACATTTTAGCTTTAGTAATGAGGCTATATTTAAAGATTTGGCGCTAGAAGTGTGCGTACACTTACTTCATGAGCCAGTGCAACAGATGGCATCAAAATATCAATTTTAAATAGCGCTTAACCGGTTGATGCATAACAACGTCCATTTTGTAGTATATTGTTGAGCAGTCATGTTGTATAAATCTATAATATTGAAAGTCTTGATATAGCAATATTTTGTGAATACATTCGCTGTTTCTGACATTTAGTAAGTGATACCTCCCTAAAAAATATTAATTAGAATTTGTTTAGAATGTGAAATTGGGAAGTACTCGAACATCTACTAATTTCCCCCAAACAGGAGCCCTTGTGATTGTAACTTATTCTCGAAGATCAAAGAACCTCTATATAGCATTCGATTTCAATCAAGATTTGATATACAAATAGCTCTAGATCGATTAATGAAATAGATATCCAAAAATGGTGCTACAGATGGAGTGCGCAGTCTTCCAAGGATTCGGCAAGATAAAATTGACTTGGCAGGAGATTAAAAATGAAGTTTATAATATTAAAAGTAACCTAACAAAATGTTTTGTGACGTTGTAACAGTGTTGCCATTATTTGACGAATGCCCTAGTATAACACCAAAGACGTATTGAATATACACCTATTCCGGATGCCTATAGAGTGGAGATAAACAAATGCCAACAATTATTTATCATTTTTTAATAATAATGAACTACTGAAATCAAACTTTTAGTTTGAGAATCTAATATTGCATTTATTTATCTCCACTCTATAGGTATCCTGAGTAGGACATTGCGATACGAGAGCAGTAAGCGAGTTTTATGCAAATGAGGAAGAGTTTGAAAAGACGAGACCTAGTCGAGATTTTTTTTTTTTCAATTTCTGAGTTTTTGTAAAAAAAAAAGAAGCAATATATAGAATATGATGCTCTTGAAGAAGATCTCCGGGCTGTTGGCCGTCGTCTTGATGCTTCAAGTTCTCCGACGTTTCGCCAGAGCTGCGACCGGCATCCTCATGGGTTGTCTTGAGCCTCTAGACCACGGCCAACAGCCCTGAAATCTTCTTCAACATAATCATACTAACTCCGGCCGTGAAAGCCTATACAATAGTAACTCTTAGATTTATGCATAGTATGTTTTCACTGCAGTACTACACTTTTAAATAAGTTGGCAGCAGAAAATGAGTTTTTCCAGTTTAACAAAATAAATATTTATATTCCGAAAACATGCAAAATCATGACCTCCAGAGCGATTTTTAAATTTTCATTTCAGGTAAACTCCTACACCTAATTGTTTTAGAGGCACCATCCAGGGACCCACTCAAACACACACAAAAGATTCTCAAAAATCGGTCCAGTCATTTAGGAGGAGTACAGAAGGATTATATATATACAGATCGTCAATTTGTATTATTTCGGGAAGAAATCCGTCAATTCTATAATTCGTCATAGTGCTAGAAATATTCTAGAGCGATTGCGCCTGATTCCGCGTTCAAAACTCTGCAGAAACTTTATAATTACTACGTGTTTTGGAACGCATTTACACTAAACGATTCTGCATGTGCCATGACCAACTTTGGTTTGAAGTTTATTGCATCTAGACAGAGAGAGAAAACATGTTTTGGGTGCAAGATGTCGCCTGCATTTGAGCTCTATTAGCGTATGGTACCAGCTGACTATGCAAGCCGAAGCTCTCAGCCGAAAATTGTGCCCTGATTATTCCACCATCTGGCTTCAAAACGTTTTTAATTAACTAAAAAAGAAGAGAGAGATTTTGGTGGGTGAATCCACTAGGACTAAAAAAAAAAAAAGGATTAATATGGTAAAAAAAAAGAATAAACCCAGAAACATACAGAGTAAAGAAAAGTATATTCTTCTTTGTAGGCCTATGAATGTTTTTAAGAAGATTTAAAACGAAAAATGTTATTCTTATTATTCTTATGCTTCTTAAAATTTCACCGATGACTTAACACTTTCAATTTCTTTATGGAACGACTGACATATTTCCCCCTGGTTTTATAGTCCTTGAGGATGCCAAAAATAGGATTACGATAGCAAAGTGTGCATTTGCCAGTTATATATAATAATAATAATAATAATAATAATAATAATAATAATAATAAAAATAATAATGTTTTATTTATTCTGGCAGGCCCAGACAACATCTACATGGAACACCTCAAAGAATCGCTCGACAACTTAGAGGAACTATGGAAAGACTTGATGAACAAATGCATACAGAAAGGAGAAATTCCGGAGAGATGGAACACAGCGACCCTAAAGATACTATATAAAGGAAAAGGGGACAGAGCATCACCTGATTCATTCAGAGGAGTAGCGCTAGAAAACGCCTCCTTTAAAGTGTTCACAAAGATCTCAATGAAAGACTCCTAGAAGCGACCAAGGGACACATCCCGGAAAACCAATTTGGATTTACGAAAGGCAGAAGCACTGTACAAGCAGTGAAATATCTAATGGACCAAATAGAAGACGCCCTAAGACATACAAGAGGGAAGTACCATGCAGTATTCGTCGATTTCAAGAAGGCTTTTGACTCAATAAACAGACAAAAGCTCATTGAGAAAACTGAAACAGATGATCGGAAAGGAAGACCCACTAGTGAGAATAATCGAAGCCTGCCTACAGCGAAACATAGTCCAAGTAAACAAACAATGTTGAAATTTCGGAAGATATAGTACAGACGAACGGAGTTCTGCAAGGAGATCCCATGAGCCCCACACTGTTTAACATCTATACAGCAGACGTGAACACCATAATCGAGGAAAACTCAAAAAAGCAAAACTAATCTTATATGCAGACGATATGGTGATAGGAGCTACAGAAAAGGAGGACATACAAAAAGCAATAAAAAGATTAGAGATCTGGGCACAGGAGAACAACGTGCAGATAAATGAAGAGAAAACAGTCCAGATGACATTTAGAAAAGGGGGAAAATCAACATCAAAAGACAACATAACACTACTCAATCAACCACTACAAAAAGTGGGAAAATAAAATATTTAGGATTCACTCTACAGACAACAGCAACGTCCTTCGGAATACACATCCAAGAAAGAGCAGCGGCAGCCATCCGAACATCATACAATATCCCGAATCTGGCCAACTTATCGACAGGTACAGCAATGCAGTTATTCAAAACGACAGTGGCACCAGTTATTACATATGGAATAGAGATAATTTGGGAAAAACTTAAGATCGGAGATCTGATAAGAATCGAAAAAGTGAAAGCAATGTTCATGAAACGGATCCTGAGAATAGGAAAAACAGCGCCATCTCGTTTTGCTTATGAACTCATGAGAGAGACCTACTTCATAGAGGACATAAGAACCCAATTCTATCTACAATCCACAGAACCATACCAGAAATTCATAAGCATCAGAAATAGGAAGAAGAAGGAAATAGACATAGATTTCTACACCACAACTGCCATGCTGGACGACAGATGGACCAGAGAGTGCAACCCCCAGAGACACGTCACAACACGACTCGCAGTACACGGATTTCACAACAAGATATGTACAAACAAGAAATTCCACGAGCCGACCGAAGAATGCAAGTGTGTGTTGTTGGACAGAGATGCGGCAAATACCACATCATAACATGTGCGAAAAGGACAAAACCCATTACAGACTACAGCAAAGACTAAACCCACACTAATGCTCAACCTGAGTGCACATTTATTATTATTATTATTTATTCTGGCAGAGTTAAGGTCATAAGGTCTTCTCTTCCACTCAACCAGCACAAATACAAATAAATATTTGTCAAATATAGATATACACTATACTAATTATAAAGAGTTAAACATACATCAAATGTTGCAATGTAAATTTCATGCACAAACAACATTTGATACAATAATAACAATAATAATACTTACGATAATAATAACAATAATAATAATAATAATAATAATAATATGATTCAATTAAGAGGGAGAAGTTATATAGTATCCCGCTGGAGTTCGGAATTCCTAAAAAGTTAGTTAGACTTATACGAATGTGTCTAAATGGCGCAAAGAGTAGGGTGCGTGTAGGCAAACAGTTTTCGGACACTTTTGAAATCCAGAATGGGTTGAAGCAAGGAGATGCATTATCTCCTCTAGTATTTAATTTTGTACTAGAACATGCCATTAAATCTTTAGAGAATGAGGAAGGCTTACAACTGAATGGTATTAATAAGCTGTTAGTTTATACTGATGATGTAGTATTATTGGCCGATAGCGAGGAGACACTAAAGGCCAACACGCACACACTATTGAGTAACACTAAGAAATTGGGACTGGAAGTAAATATCAATAAAACTAAATATATGGTCACATGTAGAAATTTATTATATAATGGAAATGGACAGCTAATGACAAATGAGGGAAATTTTGAGGAATTGGCTGAATTCAAATACCTAGGAACAATAATCACAAATAGGAATGAGATGCATAAAGAAATTAAACATAGGCTCAATTCTGGAAATGCGTGCCATTATGCATTGCAGAGACTCTTGATATCCCAACTCCTTTCAAAAAACGTTAAACTGAAAATATATAAAACTATTATTCTACCAGTTATATTATATGGGTGCGAAACATGGACTCTTACTTTAAGGGAGGAAAGGAGATTACAAGTAATTGAGAATAAAGTTCTTAGGAACATTTTTGGACCAAAGAGAGATGAACAGACAGATGAATGGAGAAGACTACATAACAATGAACTACATGGTCTTTATAGGAAGCCACATATAATAAGAACAGTTAAGTCTCGTAGACTGCGATGGGCAGGACATGTTGCACGTATGGGGAATGAAAGACTTGCATGGAAGCTTCTTGTAGGAAAGCCAGAGGGAAAACGCCCAGTTGGTAGACCAAGAATGAGGTGGGAGAATAACATTAACTATGATTTGAGGGAAGTAGATTATACAGGGAATGATTGGAAAGTATTAGCTCAGGATAGGGATGTATGGAGAGCGTATGTCCGCGCGGCCATGAACCTACGGGTTCGATAGTGCAAGTGAGTAAGTAAGTAAGTAATAATAATAATAATAATAATAATCTATATATAATAAAGTATACGAGAAACATCAATTAATATATGTACCTTACACTGGGTAATGGTGAAGTCGAGGTTTAGAGCAAATATAAATTTAGATTTCTTTTAAAAGATGCCAATATCCAATTTGGAAATCAAACTCTATTTCTAGACACACAAAAATAAAAATATTTTAATAGTAACGTTAAATCTATGCTATTACAATCCTGTGAAACCTGGAAAACAAGCGAATTTATAGAAATTAAATTGCAAGTATTTATAAACAGGTGTCTAAAGAAAATATTAAGAATAAAATGGTCAGGAAAATATCAAATAAAGAATTATGGAAAAAAAAACTGACCAGAAAGAAATAAAAAACTTAAAATGGAACTGGATAGGACATACATTAAGGAAAGACCACGAATCGATTGAAAGAATTGCGTTGGATTGGAACCTCCAAGGACATAGGGGAAGAGGCAGACCGAAACAGACACGGAAGAGAACCATCCTTGAAGAAATTGCGAAGGAGGGAAAATCCTGGAGGGAAGTGAAGAAGTTGGCTAAGAATAGGATCCGTTTGCGACGCTTTGTCGCGGATGTCCTATGCTCCTGATAGGAGATAAATGTGATATTAATGATGATGATGGATTTATAGTTAAATAAAATAATATATAGAATTTTATTTGGCATTGTCATCCAAATTGAAAAAATAAACAATGAAGGACTTTAAATTAGTTTAGCGTATACACATTAATCTATCCAAGGTTTCACCACGAACCCAAATAAACATAAAATAAATAAATCTTGAGTTAAAATAAAAAATAATCAAACTACGTCAAACGAAAGAAAAATAATACAAAGCAGTATTCTTATAAAATTGATGCTTGCCTCAAAAAACGTTAAAACGAAAATATATAAAACTGCATTTCCCCTAGTTATATGGATACGAAACATGGACTCTAACTTTAAGAGTGAAGAAAATATTACCAGTATTTTAGTTCTAAGGAAAACGTTTGACAAACAGGTGAATGCAGAAGACTACTTAACAGACAGTTACATGATCTTTATAGGAAACCAGATTTAATAAGAACTATGTCTCGTAGACTGCGATAGTCAGAATATATGGCGTGATTTGTGAATAAAATAACGGAATGCAGGAAAAAAATAGGGAAATCGCCCAGGAGGTAGACCAAGAATGAGGTGGGAGAATAACATTAACTATGATTTGAGGGAGGTAAATTATACAATGGATGATTGGAAAACTTCGGCTCACGATAGGGATATCAGGAGAGATCATGTCCGCGCGGCCATAAACCTATGGGCTCCGTAGTACCGTAAGACAACCAGTTGGTATTAAAAATCAAATATATTTTACCTGATGACTTTAAGATCGTAAGGCAGAATTGGTGGTTAGGTCCTCTCAAAGGGCCGGTGCGCTCAGACTAACATTGCCGCACTGACTACAGATAGGAGAAAGTACAAACCAGTTCAGTGCAGTGTCTTTCAAAATGCTTATTCTGTAGTAGAAATGTACTGACGACGTAAAATGCAATGCACCCCACTGATCAGATTTCATGATTTTTATGTACATAAGGTGAGTTCTAAATAGTTAGACATGCTTTCAGTGTGTTTGGAACAATTAATTATTTATATTTCAAATGTGTCTATAAAATTAAATAGTCTTAAAAATATTTTTAATAAGAATTTTTAAAAAAGTAAAGTAATTCCACTAAAGATCGTAGGAGTCCCAAATGGTAGTAGGAGGTTAAGGCTCCCATCCTTCTAGATTTCAAACCCTTGCGTGACGTCAGCTATTGCTCACAGGAAAAAAAAAAAAAGGTACTCATTTCCATTAGAGACTGGGTCGACCCCAGTTCATGTTGCTGTCAGAACGTTTGGGCCTGTTTCAAAACCCTAACCTCACCTGACTCGAACTCCCGACCTTCCGGCAAGTAGCATGTTGCCATAAGCAACTATGCTACGGCGTGCCGCATTAAATATTTGTGCACAATTACAAAAAAAAATGTAATTCAGCGACTACCTTAAGAAGTATAGAAAAACTAATTCGTAATCAAAAAATTATTTCTCGGATTGCAGTTATCTAACTATAACTTATGTTGTTGTTGCTTATCCCAGGGTCTTCTAAATCATCGTTTCCCAACCTGTGGTTCGCGAACCCCCAGGGGGTTCGCAAAATATTTCAAGGGGTTCGCTGAAACTTTTCCGTAATGGCGAGTTTCGAGGTTTGATCTATTATTGTTAACATCATTTGGGCAACATAGTAATAATAATAATAATTATTATTATTATTATTATTATTATTATATTATTATTATTATTATTATTATTTTAAAATTAAATTAACCCTATAATGCCCCTTGTTACTTATGTGTAACATCGGGAATTTATCACATTATTTTCACAATAAATTAATATTTACCGCGAATGCCTGATTTACAGTTATGTAACAACGTTAGGAATGCATTTGATTTCGCAACAACTAGGTCTACAAGTTGTGTAACTTTTAAGCTGTAACTAGAATAACTTTGGATAACCGTTAAGGATTAAGTTAATTTAAGGTTATTGTCCTTTTGCTTGGAATTAAATTTTTTGCATGTCTACTGTATGTATATTTAAAAGTCAGTGGTTCACCCAATTCAGATCGTTGTGGAAGGGGTTCCCGAGTCTAAGAAAGTTGAAAACGCTGTTCTAAACCAGTTCCAAGAGGTTATTGTTTTAAAGCAATTTTATTACATCTGCAAGTAGAATCCAAAGATCCGTTGTTAAGCTGTTGATACATTAGAGTACGGAGCCTATATGTTGTGGCAATGCTTCTTTTGTATTACACTTTTGGGAATGTGTTCTTGCCATCTATTATATTACAAGTTCTAAGTACATTATATAATGGAAATGGATAGTTAATAACAAACGAGGGAAATTTTGAATAAGTGCTGAATTCAAATACCTAGGAACAATAACTGTGAATACGTAGCAATAAGTTGCAAGAAAATTTAAACATAGGCTCAATTCTGAAAATGCGCGCTATTTTGCATTATAGGGACTCTTGTTGTTCTAACTTCTCTCAAAAAAAAAAAAAACATTATTCTGGCAGTTACAGGCTATTATGTGGATGGGAAACATGGACTCTTACTTTAAGGGAGAAAAAACATTACGAGTATTTGAAAATAATTATTAGGAAAAAATTTGGACCAAAGAGAGATGAGCAGACAGGTGAATGGAGATTACTACATAAAACTGAGCTACATGATCTCTATAGGAAGCCAGATATAAAAAGAACAGTTAAGCCTCGTAAACTGCGATAGGCAGAACATGTGGCACGAATGGGGAATGAAAGTTGTGCATGGAAGCTTCTTGTAGGAAAACCAGAGAGAAAACGCCCAATTGGTAGACCAAGAATGAGGTGGCAGGATAACATTAACCATGATTTGAGGGAAGTAAATTACACAGAATAATTAGAAAATGTTAGCACAGGATAGGGATGTATGAAGAGTTTATGTTCGTGCAGCCATGAACCAATGGATTCCATAATGCCAATTAATTAGTTTTAATTATTACTATCATTATTATTATTATTATTATTATTATTATTATTATTATTATTATTATTATTATTGTTATTGTTATTGCTACTGACAGTACTACAACTGTTCCACATTGTTGGAAGATACTTTTCAACAAAAGTTCTGATAATATTCAAGTATAATCCAGATGAGCATTAATTAACTGTCCAAATTTTAATGAACGAGGTTTTGTTATGATGTTTGAATTGGGATAAGAGACAAATGTTATAGAAATTGGAAGGAGAGAAGTGTGGTGTGTATGTGTGTGTGTGTGTGTGTGTGTGTGCGGAGAAATGAGGCGGAACATAACATTAGAACATGAGTTGTAACTCAAAGCCGGTTTTGTTCACGTCAAACTTTGGTTGTGACGTGCGTTACATTGTGGTAAATTTCAATAGGACGACCAATCAAGGCGCAGTTGAAGCTTAATTAGCGTTGTTATGGACACAACTTCATCTGGTGTTAAAATGCCTACCTAACATTTGATAGTTATAGTTCAATTCTAGATCCAGAAATAAATTAACTTTAGTCGGTCCCGGGGATTTGTGGTTATGTATGTACTCGTCTCTAGTTTTTATGTTAGCTGCTGTAAATCCGGACGACATCTATGCACAGAGACACGAAAATATCCTGAATATGGCTTCCTTCGAAAAGTAAGTAAACCATGAAACAGGTATCGCATAAAGCAAAATATTAAAATACCAGGGCATTCGATAAATAATTGCAACATTGTTGTAAATCAGTGATCGTAGTGGTGACCATTGTAATCTTGTGGCATATTGTTGAGTAGTCTTTGTTATATAAATCTGTAATATTGAAAGTCTCGAAATAGCAATATTTTTGTGAATACATTCACTATTTCTCACATTTAGTAAGAAGTACCGCCCTAAAAATATGTTCTGTAGAATTTGTTTAAAAGATGAAATTGGAAGTACACGAACATTCTCCAAATTCCTTATTCTCAAAGATCAAAGAAACCTCTATAAGGCATTCGATTACAATCAAGAGTTGATATCCAAAAAGCTCTAGATCGATCGGTGAAACAAATATCTAGTAATGGTGCTGCAGATGGAGTGTTCTTTCATCCAAGGATCTGGCAACGTATAGTTGACTTCACAAGATACTAAAAATGAAGTTCGTAATGTTAAAAGTATTTTTAAATAAATGTTTTGTTGTACTTATGGCAATGTTAATTAATGCCCTAGTATGTACTTGGAAGGTGCCGTCGCCCTCAACAATATCGTCGCTGGAAAGCCGCTGATGTCAAAAGCGTCGCAAAACAATAACAACATCCAATAGCACATATTCTGCTGATGATGGAAGCCGGATTTCGAAAGGCTTACAGTTTTAGTTTTTTTTTAAGTTTTAACCTAGTTGAGCAGGATGGCACCTGCCAGGTGTTTATTTTAATGTTTTACATTATGACTATTTGTATGAATTTTATCAGTATTGATTACACTGGTCAACATGATTTTTGTCCCATGAGTACCAATAGTTGTACTTAATGCAGTTTTTTTAATCGTGTTTTTCAAATATGTATTCGAAATTTCTCAATCACCTACAGTTTTTTATTTCAATTTCAATTAATGGATTTAAATAATTATTTTTTTAATAAACTTTTTTCGTCCATTTGTCCATTGTAAAATAAAACCAAATGAGCTAACTCAGGAAATTTAAGCTATGGAAAAGAGATATCAAGGCAAGTGAAATCCTAATATGCTGGCCGATTATTGTTGGACCATCAAGATGGATGCTACACAGGCGAAATATAGCAGAAAATCGTCATTTCTTACTTTCTAGGTGAGTCCGAATGTTCGAATATTGCGTAGTTACGAATGTAGAAAATATTGAAGTGTTTGAAATTATAAATGCCTGTCTGTCGCAAACTTTGCGTGATGGAGAAAACCCGATATCATATTTGAATTCAGGAGAAAAAATACTATCAGAATCACATATTTTTCTTTCTGAGACAAAAATAAGTTTTTTTTGTTGCTCAGTGTTATCGGTATGAAATATAAATGAAAAATTGAGAAAGACATTTGGCCCAACTAGAGATAATAGACTCTGGCGGATCAGAATTAACAGGGAACTACAAGTTCTACACAAATACATATATATAATCCATCTACGATGGCGTAACAGCACAACGTTAGGCCTTGTCTCTCCTTTATTAGGAGTTACTAGAACAAGTCAACTTAATATCACTTATTTCCCTATAGATGCCTCATGAATGCTATGCTGTCAAAATTCTGACCCAATGAGACATCTGAGGCATTGTTAGGATGAAGAAGGCAGGTGAATTTTGCTTAGAGGTCTCTTTAGTCAGGCTTAAGGGGGGACCTACATCTTTAGCCATTAAAAATATGGCATATTTCAATATTTTTTCAAAGTAACAACGCTGGTTACAGAAATGAAATTCGGTATGTGATATCTATATTACAATGTGAGCATGTTAGTGTATTTAAGTACAATCTAACTTCAGTTGTTATGATTAATTAAATATTCAAAATGTCAGCTGAAAATTTTGCATTGTCTTGCTGTTTCCCTGATAATTTTCCTAATATATTTTAATGATTCTTGTTTTATTTTACTCATTAATGTAGCTACAAAATATACTACAATTGTTTAATTATGTAGAGTGCACATATTTTATTTGTAATTTTAAATTGATGCATACTCATTTTAGTTAAAATTTGCATTAAAATATATTTTAAATAAAATATAATAGGTGCATTACTAATTGTAGTATATTTTGTTCATCTCTTCTTCTTCTTCTTCTTCTTCTTCTTCTTCTTCCGAATGCAGTATTGGGTGATGGTGCCCGTTCTGCGACTACAAAAACTGATCTTTCCATCGGTTGAAGGGTCTTCCGAGGTCTCTTTTGCCTTTAGGGTTGAGGTGGTAAATCATCTTTGGTAAACGGGAATTTGACATTCTCTGGACGTGTTGGAACCATTTAATCTGATAATTTTGTATATGTTCAACCATTTCCCTACTATTCCACTGCATCCTTATCTCATCACTTTTCATTCTATCCCTTAATGTTACTCCAGTTAGTGATCGGAGGAATCTCATTTGTGAACTATTAATGCGGGATTTATCTTTTGCTCGAAGTGTCCAGCATTCACTTCCGTATAGTAGAGCAGGTTTGGCTATGGCATTATGAAATCTCAATTGGATTTCTTTCCTCATTTGTTTTCCAAAATTTCTCATTATACCATTTAATCTGTTATATTTTTCTAAATTTGTTTCCACATATTTTTGATTATGAAACTGTGATATATTATTACCTAAATAATTAAAGTGTGTTACTTGTTCTATCGGTTTATTATTTATTATTATTTTTACTCTCGAAAGTCCCTTTCCAGTGATTGCCATGGATTTGGTTTTATTTTCAGATATTTTCATGTTGTATTTTTCCAGGGGTGTTCTGCAATTTAAACACTGATCTCTGCAAATCATCTTCATTCTCCGCTAGAAGTACTTGATCATCTGCGAAGATTATTGTGTATTTGATTTCCTCTACATATTTTTACTCCTGGGGGGTTTAGTTTTTTCCACTCCTGGACAATTTTATTTAGATATAGAATAAACAGTAATGGAGATAGTCCACATCCCTGTCTTAAACCTTGGTTAATTTCAAATGTATCTGTTATTTTCCCATGATCTAACTTTACTTTTATAAATGTGGTTTCATATAAACTTTTTATAGCATTTATTAGATTATTGGGGACTTGGTAGCTTTCCAATATTTTCCACATTATGTCCCGTTTGACTCTATCATAGGCCTTTTCAAAATCTAAAAATAATATATTTAGGGGGATATTAAATTCTTTCCACTTCTCAATTAGTTGTTTTATAACAAATGTAGCATCGATACACGATCGGCCTTTTCGGAATCCACATTGTTCCTCTCCAATTTTATCTGCTGTAATTTTCTGAAGTTTTCGTTTTAAAATGGATGTATATATTTTAGATGCTGTTGTCAACAATGATATACCTCTATAATTTGAACAGTTACTTTTTTCTCCTTTCTTATGGATGGGTATTACTAATGATGTTTTCCAGTCCTGAAATATTATTCCATGTGCCCATATATCATTAAAAATTTGTACCAATCTAATATAGAGTGGTTTCCCACCATATTTCCAAAGCTCCATTGGTATACCATCTACTCCACTAGCTTTTCTATTTTTCATTTTCTTGATAGTTTCTATCACTTCATCCAATGTTATAGCATTATATTCTTCTGTGGGACAGGGAGGTGTATTTGTTTCTTCTTCCTCTGCATATAATAACTGTCTGAAATGCTGTGTCCATTGTTCTGCTGTCATTCCATTTATAGCCACTTTATCCGTACACTCTTCTTTTAATCGCTGGAATACTTTGAAACCATATCTTTTTGCTCCTGTGACATCTCTTTCTATATTTTTTATAAAACTTTCCCATCCTTCATTTTTTAATTTTCTAGATAATTTTCTGACTATTGCTCTTTTGTGTTTGTAATCTATTGTATCATTAATAGTCCCAGAATTAAGCCATTTTAAATAAGCTATCTTCTTATTACTGATTGCTTCTTTTATTTCTTCTTTTATTTCTTCATTCCAAACTTTCAATCGATTTTTGGTCTATTTTTGGAGGTTCCCAAACATTCATTTGCTGCTTTTTTTATTGATTCTTTTAATTTTATCCAATCAATTTCTACATCTCCAACTCTTGGTTTCAAGTTTTGTTTTATTCGATTTTCATATAACTGTCTTATACTATCTTGTTCTAATAGCTGTACTTTGTATTTTTCGTTTTCTGATTTCTTTTCTACTTTCCTTCTAAAATAAGGTTTGTTCGTTCTAATTTTTCCAACCACTAAAAAGTGATCAGAATCTATTTCTGTCCCCCTATAGACTCTCGTATCCATTATTTGTGTTCAAAATTTTCTGTTTGCTATTATGTAATCTATTATAGATCTGGATCCCCGACTCATCCAAGTGAACTTATGTATTTCTTTATGTTTGAAAAATGTATTTGTAATTCGTAGCTGGTTATACATACAAAAATCTCTTAAAATTATCCCTTTATCATTTACTTCATTTTCTCCATGTGGGCCAATTAAATTTTTAATGGTTTTATTTCCAATTCTGGCATTGAAGTCTCCTAATATTACTATCTGGTCATTTTTATTTATTCTATCCTTTATATCTTGTAATTCATTATAGAATTTCTCTGCTTCCTTTTTATTTCCAGTAGATGGGGCATATATTCCTATTATTGTTAAATTATCTCTTCCTAACTTTAATCTTAATGTTACTATTCTGTCACTTATCCAGGAATAAGTTGTTATTTTTTTCTCCAATTTTGTTTTATTAAAATAGCAATTCCAGATTTGGCTCTTTCTGTCTTTTTCTACTCCTGAATAGATCATATGATAATCTCCCATTTTTTCTGTTGATCCTCTTCCTTTCTTTTTTGTCTCACTAATAACAGCTATGTCTATTTGTCTTTTCTTCAATTCCTCTACCAATTCTTCATCTTTTTTATTAAGTCCTCTTACGTTCCAGGTTGCCAAATTCCAGTAATCATAAATCCTTTGTTCTTTGCCTGTCGTCATAGTTTTATTATCCGCCTGCTTATTTCCTGTAGTCTTTCGAGTATTTAAAGATTTCCCCATTATAGGTTACCGGCCTATAGTTGGGTAAGTCCAGTGGTGGGGTTGCCACCTCAATGCCTCTTGGACAGGCATGCTTTTCTGTAGGGGATGCTCCCTTAGCCTTTGAAGTTTCTCCTTCTCCGCAAGGCAGCGGTTCCTCTCTCTTTCCCTGAGTGAGGGTAGGGTGCCTCTTCTGCCAAATCTGCCGTATTAAGGGTATCCCTCTCCGCCTTCATTGCCGTTGAGGTCTTCACCGTTCCCTGGCAAGGGGCCCTCACATGGTACTAACAGCCGGGCCAGCTGAACCAAGGTTTTTTTTTTACGAGGTGTTACTCCTCCCCCTCCTCCTTTCTCATCCGGGCTTGGGACCGGTAATGGCGGAGTTTTCTTCATCTCTGTAAACTACATATACATGCAAAATTTCACCTTAATATCTTGAAAACTTTGGGAGTTATCAGAGAAACCGTATTGAAAATATTAAGTTATGGAAAACAAGCGATAAACTTACCTCTCAAATTAAAGGGCTCACTCGAGTGACAGCATTGCACATTTTTAAACATAACTCAAATAGTAATAGAGATATCAATGAAAATCTTTCACTAATTTAAAAATGAAATTTCAATCTATATGAGAACAAAAACTGAATTTTTTTGTCCCTCAAAGGTGTAGGTCCCCCTTAAGGATCTTTTACAAGCCTGAAAATCTTCAGACTCGACACCTACGGTTTAAAGTTCATCCCGGAGGACTTGATCCTTGGATTTTTCTATCCTAAAAGAGCCATCGACCCCAGGTCGCGTTTGAACCCGCGATCCTCGGGACCAGAGGAAAAGAACATAACCATTAGTCCACTACGCCATACTACGTAGATATAATAGCAGATATTAATGTAAGTAGAGTCGAGTGGTTGGGCCATGTACAGGATGTCTCTAAAGTCACTACCCATTTTCATGAAAACACTACTTTTTTATTTTCTTTGCATACACTGTTAGCTTAGTGCAACATGTTTAGCACGGAAGAACGGGTTGCCATTGTTTGTGCACGGGCACGTGGACGTGGATTGGCATATGAAGACGCCAGAGCTGAATTTATCCATAAATTCCGTAAACCAGTCCCAACAAAGGCACACATTCGTCTGCTTGTAAATAAATCTAAGTGTACGTGAAGTGTGTGTGATGAAGCACGTCATGGACAACCACATGTATCAGCCGAAACACTGCAACAGGATCAAATTGCCAGAGATAGTCCGAAATCTTCAACTTGACGCCTCAGTATGGAGTTGAATGCCCCTCCTAACACACTGTGGAAAATTCTACATTTGACTCTACGAAAACGTCCTTATCACGTCTGCTTGATTTACGTAATCGTATCACAGAAGTAGCAGGATTTTTTTACTGTTTAAATGTGAAGATCTTCATTTCGTTGTAAGCTGAAATATGGTGTATGTGTCTTTACCTAGGTCGCGGATATGTAGAAGGGCATTAGAATATGTGTAAAAACGTTACAATAACATCAAGGTTTCAAACATTGGCTTCCTTCATTGAAATGGTATATAGAATGGACAGAATCGAACACACAACGTAATAGTAATAATAACAATAATAATAATTATTATTATCTTCTTCTTCTCCTCCTCCTTCTTCTTCTTCATACAAGGATTAAATCCTTTTTGGTTCGTTCTGGATCCAAGTATTCGTCTCTTTCGTGGGTGTCCCCGATTTCTTTTCTTCCTCTTTGTTGATAGTTCAGACTTTTCCTAGGCAATCTGTTCGTATCCATTCTGCAGACATATTCATATTCATATTCTCCTATACTGTTCTATTTTATCTGTCAAACTGAATATTTGTAGTTCTTTACGGATATCTTCACTCAGTTTTTATAATACTAATATTGTCGTTATTATTATTATTGTTATTATTATTTTATTATCATTATTGTTATTATTATTATTATTGTTATTATTATTATTATTATTTATCATCATCCTATAAAATGTTGTATGTACATGAAATTTCCATTGCAACATTTAATATATTTTTAATACTTTACAATTAGTATAGTGTATACATAAATCTATATTGTCAAAGATGTACTTGTAATTTGTGTTGGTTGAGTGGAAGAGGAGGCCTTATGGACTTAACTCTGCCAGAATAAATAAATCATTATTTTCATTATTATATTACAGTGGAGGAAATTGGTATAAAGGCACTTGTTAAAAGTGTGAACATAAATTTATTTACTCTTTCTTTGGCATTTTTCTATCTTAACTTAGAAGGTGATTGAGTATAAAACACACACAAATAATGTCAAAATTAGTTATCCATTTTCGTCCAAAAAAGTACATGAAAACTGAAACCACTCTCACATATGGGTGGAATTTAGTATAAAGGCACTTTGTGTATTTCACAGATTAAACCAAAAAGACTGAGTACAAAGTTTACAACAAAGTTCTAAAATTTAGTTGAACCTCCATTGTTCTTAATTACTTGGAAGATTCTCTTTGGCATTTACTTCATGAGGGTGTTTATTTCTTCCACTGAGATTGAAGCCCACTCTTTCCGAATAGCATTTTTCAGCTCAGTCATTGTTCCAAACTGCCGTCCATTACGATACACACGCCTTGTCAGGATCCCCCATAAGTTATCAATCGGGTTTAAATCAGGACTTCTGGCTGGCCACGTCAAAAGAGGTATTTCTTCCCTCTGAACTACTCCTTTGATTTGGCAGGCACGTGAATGGAAGCATTATCTTGCTGAAAAATTAGATCTTCGCCAAATTCCTCATACATTCGTATCAATTCGGACTCCAGAAGCTCCTCAGTAGGACTCAGAATTCATCTTGGTGCGTAGCCATGCCAGTTTTGATCTTCCTTTAAAGCAGAATGCTGCCCAAATCATAACACCTCCACCACCGAAGTTTCTACTCATTCTAACTTGCTCTTTAGTACGGAGGTCGTGCCAATAATACTGAAAGCCATCAGGCCCGTCCAGATTAAACTTCTTCTTGTCACTGAATATTACTTTATTCCATTCTGAGCTACAGGACATGTATTCTTCAGCAAACGTCATTCTAGCTTTCTTATCTGCCTTGTTCAAAGGTAGTTTACTAAGACTTTTTTTTTTAATTTTAGGTTCTTGTCTTCTGACAGAATTTGTCTTACTCGTCTGGCTGTTAATGACAACTTCAAATGAGCCTGGATTTGAGAAGAAAACATACTCTTACCTTTTTGCTTTACGTTTAGTGCGCTCAGACAATTTTCTTATCCGTCCATTCTTCCCATTTTTTTTTCTATATTGTGAGCCCAGTTTGACAAAATTATAAATGACACATCTTGAACGTCCCGATTTCGTACCTATTTGTCAATTGGAAAGGCCCATCTACTTGAAGGCACTAACTCTTGCTTTCTCTTCATTTGATAGAGGTTTTCCACGCGGCATTGTATGCACTACTGACTTGTAACTGATGAACGATGCTCACAGACACGTCTTCTCCATGTAACTGCAGTGTTTTGTTTACATTTATGTCTGTGTACGAGCCAGAAGTTGACCTACCTTTATACCGATTTCCACCCGTAGGACAGCGTTTACTTAGTTTTTACGTAATATTTACGTATATAATAAATACAAAATGTGGAGACCTGTATGAAATTATGTCCTAGATAATTATATGTAATCTATGACACACATATGATATTTGCATAAATACTTCAGGTTGTTTTACTACTAAAAGTTAGTGCCTTTATACCAATTTCCTCCACTGTACTACTGTAAAAATACAATTATAAACATAAAATGTACTCTTGAGCTGTCAGTAGATATGCTCACTTGTAAATTAACCAAAATTGAACATGGTCCATTTTTTACGGTTTAATGCTCAAGGGCTCAATTAAAATTCTTTACCGGGTTTCGTGTAAAAGTGACTTTCCATTTTTTTTTTGTGCCCTTCATTTGTGGAAAGGGAAATGAGTATAACTAGTATTCGTGAAGCAGAGAGCGTGAGCAAGAAACTGTGAAAGTACTTTGTGCTAAATTCAAAGTTGGGAATGTGTTTCAGCAGAGAGTCGTGTTTATTATTTGAAGTCTTGTAAAATCTAAATCGGTTTATCTTGCTTCACATTTGCTTGAGTTCATACGAGAAAGAGGCTTCAGCAATAACCCAGTAACTTCACAAGCAAAGCACAAAACTTACTAAGTTTCAGGTGAACTCTATAAGTTTTGCAAACTTCAAATAGGTAAACCTTCAACAGTTCTTCTATTAGAGATTTTCAAAGGAATTTTGAGGTTATTCTCTTAAAAAAATATTTTTTTTATACAAATCATCATCGATCCTAATTAATACTCTCCAAAAATGACAAGTCACACATACACACATCTTCTTTTTCACTTCAAGGGTTAGGCAAATAGCCTTTTCCCGCCTCACGGTTGTTGTGTCCATCTTTTCACTGGTCTTCGTACATTCCCTGAACCTCTTGGCTTGTAGTTAAATGCTGCTTTTGGCAACCTTGTTACATTCATTCTTTCTACATGTTTAAACCATTTATCTCTATATTCTTTGATTTTATTATTCAATTGATGTTTATAACTCTCTTATATATCTTCATTCTTTATCCGTTCCATTCTTGTTCAGCCTTTTGTTCTTCTAAGGAAGTTCATTTCTACACTTTGTATTCTACTTCGTAATATTTTGGTCATTATCCAAGTTTCACTCCCATAAAGTAATGCCGGAACTGTCAATGTTTTATGAAATTTCAATCTAGTATCTCATCTTGTGTTGTTCTTTAATGTTTTACACACACAAACACACACACACACACACACACACATATATATATATATATATATATATATATATATATATATATATATATATATATTACTTGCCAAAGTTAATTCTGCACGCAGAAAGTATGCTAGGAATGTGGTGTCGATTCTCTTCCTTCTCTTACTGTTATTCCTCTAAGTTAACTAACATGCTGTCTTTCTCTTTCTCTTCCTTACTATGTTGCCACTTCCTGTCCTCTGTATATGTTCTTTGTCTGGCAGGTAGAGAGCTGACAAATACTATGGATTTTAGTGGTCCGTCCTTCTAAGCGGTCATTGGCAAAATGACTAATTTGACAACCCTGTTACTATTGGGGTTACGTGTAAGAATGGGCTGTCCCTTCTCATTACATGTTGCCACTTGTGATTTATTGTGAGGCTGATAACGGAGAGACGACACATACTGTGATTTTAAATGATCCGACCGCTTGAGTGTTCCGTGCTTAAATTACTAATTTGACAACCATGTTAAGATATTTCACACGTGTTTAGGGATTCTCCGCCCACACTTAAATCTGAACCATTTCAGTACGTGATCGGATGTACAGTCTTCTCCTACATCCTTTCCACATATTCAGTAGTTCTGCGACACTAGCGCTAAACCTCTTCCTCTCCGCACGTGCGAAGTTAACTTGGTGCTGTAATATGTTGCTACTTACTGTCTCCTGTGTTGTGTTACTTGACTGGGAGGGGAGTGCTGGCAAATATTGTGGTTTTTCAATGATCCGTTACCTACAGTAGTCGATGACCAAATTAATAATCCGGCAGCCATGTTACTAATGCGGAATGAGCTGTCTGTCCTTTGACTTTCTTATTGCATGTTGCCAATTCCCGTCCCCTGTGTAGTGTTGTGAGGATGTTAATAGAGAGGTGACAAACATTGTGATTTTAAATGACCCGAAACCTTCAGCAGTCGTTGACTAAGGACTAATTTGACAACCTTCTATTGATATTTCGCATGTGTTTAGGGAATCTCCCTTCCA
The DNA here is from genome assembly GCA_030220185.1 of Diploptera punctata. NCBI lineage: Eukaryota > Metazoa > Arthropoda > Insecta > Blattodea > Blaberidae > Diploptera > Diploptera punctata. The sequence continues at coordinate 809,469 of JASPKZ010004560.1, forward strand.
TATAAAAAACGTTTGGTAACACTAGCGCTAACACACTTCCTGTCTAGCCGTGCAGACTTAACTTGTGTGAGTGGTAGTTACTTTCTTAGAATAGCTTTATCTTTTTTTCCCCATAATAAATTGAATTAGATGCTGCGCAAGGTCTTTCAGTTTGCAAAGAAGAAATCCTTTCCCGTTCCTTCGCGGACTTTATTTTGAATGTCATGTCCACATGAAAGCAGTACGGTAGGTATTTCATACTCAACATGAAGGACTGTATTATATCTTACCTTCATTTAGACGCTGAGCGGGCGTGTTAATTCCGAGTCTGACGGACTTACTTACTCACTCACTGGCACTATCGAACCGGTAGATTCATGACATAAGCTCTCCATGCATCCCTATCCTGAGCTAATGTTTTCAAATCATCTAACATTCCATGTTCCTAGGAACATGTCCCGGTGTTTGAGCCTTTGACATGGGTTCCCTGAAGTAGTCCCCGTCCGGAGAACCGAATGGGGGACTATTTGAGCTCCGGAAAATTTTACCCCAGTTGAACCCATGTCCGCATTTCTTGACGGTTGTATTTTTACAGTGAAAGATCGTCACTCTTTCGACCAAGGTACTTTTTTAGTCTGGCTTATCACCTTCGACCAGTCCGGCATGGGTAACCTATCGGCAGTAATGCTACCGCCGGCATAGCTCTCGAGCACACTTCAAAATTGTAATCATCACCCTTACCTCACAGTGAACTACGAAACATTAAAATATAAAGTAACTAAACTGGATAAAAGAACACATTTAATTAATGTCGTCAGAATAACGCAGACTTCTCAGTGGTGTGGTAAAATTCTCTGTCATCAACATGTTTCAAGTTATTATTAATCATACAACCCAATTATTAGGAATATAAGGCATGTACTAACATCAACGTTCTTGTTTACCAAAGCATATTACCCAGATCCCCTCTGATGGACCCAGACCCATGAAATGAGTGCTATGCTACGGCTAGGGTAGAGTAGTGTGGCTCATTCCACATTGTAGTATTTCGGACTCACTGCTTGTCGGCTGTGTGGTTTACGATGCCCTGCTCTAAGGATGTATTTCAAACCCAATCTACATCGTCTTTCGGCTGAAAACTATGGCGCTAAATATGTAAGAGCTAAATGACTAAGACACAAACTGAGAGTCAAAAATGAATTTGGCTGCCAAAGAGCATCAACTAGTTTCCTGTGCGATTCTAAGCCATTGCTAACACATACGTATCCCTCTGTATATCACCAAATTGAATAAAATGTGAGATTAAGGAACTAGGATGTTAATTTATGCTGATGATGTAGTATTATTGAGCGATAACGAGGAGATACTAAGGGCCAGCAGCGCACTCTATTGAATAACACTAAGAAATTTGGACTGGAAGTAAACATCAATAAAACTAAATACATGTTCGCACATAGAATTACATTATATAATGGAAACGGACAACTATTGAAAAATGAGGGAAATTTTGAAGAAGTGGCTGAATTCAAATACCTAGGAACAGTAATCACAAATAGGAATGAGATGCACAAAGAAATTAAACATAGGTTCAATTCTGAAAATGCTTGCAATTATGCATTGCAGAGACTTTTGTCGTCCCAACTCCTTTCAAAAAGCGTTAAACTGAAAATATATAAAACTTATTCTCCCAGTTATATTATATGAATGCGAAACGTGGACTCTTACTTTAAGGGACGAAAGAAGATTACGAGTATTTGAAAATAAAGTCATCAGGAAATTTTTTGGGCCAAAAAGAGATGAACAGACAGGTGAATGGAGAAAACTACATAATAGTGAGCTACAAGGTATGTATAGGAAAACAGATATAATAAGAACAGTTGAGTCTCGTAGACTGCGATGGGCAGGACATGTGGCACAAATGGGGAATGAAAGAGGTGCATGGAAGCTTCTTGTAGGAAAACCAGAGGAAAAATACCCAGTTGGTAGACCAAGAATGTGTGGGAGAATAACATTATCCATGATTTGAGGGAAGTAGATTATACAGAGTATGATTGGAAAACATTACCTCAGGATAGGGTTTACGGAGAGCTTATGTCCGCGCGGCCATTAATCTACTGGTTCGATAGAGTCAATGAGTTAATTAGAGATTAAAGAACACGACCTATAGTTAAAAATCTTATCTGGTTTAAGGGGATATTGGTAACTCATTTTGCAAATGTTAGCAGTTATTTGCAACATACTTAAGTAGGTACCTATTAAAGGACCTACCGTACGTACTCTGTAATGACGTAGTTCATGTGCATAGACGCTGACTGTCGTTAGGCATTCGCGGCGTTGCAATTCTGAATGGTATTATAAATAATTATTAATATTGTAATAGCAATCTTTTGTATGGTAGCGAAGTATGGACGTTGAAACAGAAGGATATACAGAGACTTAGATCTGCTGAAATGAGATACCTTCAGAGGACTGTAGGATACACACAACTAGACCACAAAAAAATATGAAGACATCTTAGAAGAATAGCACATGGAACCTTTAGAAAACAAAATTTCTGATTATTATAAGTCGAGGTGGATGTAACATGTTCATCGAATGGAAGATCACAGAATAGCCAAACAAAAGATTAGATATCAACCTGCAGGAAGAAGAAGACCAGGACGTCTACTCAAAGAATTTTGGATGGTGCGCCTCTTGAGGCCGAAACAGGTCAACAAATGGCCTAAATTCGTGAATGTACTATGATGATGATAATGATGTAATAGCAATGCAAGGAAGAGGGCTAAGCATTGAAGATGCACAAGATCGTAGGCTTTGGAGGTTTGGCACGGGAAGATGACAGCAGCTGTAAAAACTCGAAGATAGATAAAATAGATAAATATTGTAATCACAGTTAAATATTTACTTATGTCATATTTTAAACAAATTTCTAATTAACTAATATTGTATTTCAAATGATAGATCTAATAAATAAAAATGAATGTTTGCTTGTTTGTTTATGCCCGGCCATACCGTTGATCCGATTGTGATGAGGCGTTTTGCAAATGTTTAGGAGAATTCCGGGATGAACATACGCTATAGGAGAGTTGTGATTCTTACTCTACGCCCTTCAAAAGCGTCCTTTATAGTGAAAAACGTGAAAAAAGTAGCTCCTTGGACGCTTAAATGGCTTACGCTGCCTAAACCATAACAAATACACAAAATTAATGTATACAGAATTGAATATCTCAAAAAGCTCTACACAAAAGTCCGCGACAGCATATGTTTATCTCTTACGGTAACACACAATAACCATTTTTGTCTTTTTTTATATTTCCACGAGAACGACCTCAATAATTTCATTTCTTCGGAATTCGCTAAAACGAAAATTTTGCGATCAAATGAATTAGTTGTAAAGGAGTTTTTACTGTTATTTCAACGTATAACGAAGTCGATAAAAAATAGTATATTACGATGCGAGGTTGGGAAGTGGTTTTTTACAGAATCGAGGAAAAATGTTTAAAAACCGAGCGAATGCCAGGTTTTTAATTTCCGAAATTCTGTAAAACACTTCACAAACGTGCGTTGTACATTATTTTTTGCGTGATGGTGTTTTCAAAATAATAAATAATACTAAAATAATAACAACCTTGTTGGAAATATTTGCGTTCATTATAAACAATTGACTAACGTTAACAGGGTGGACAATGTTTATTAGTTGAAACAACAGGAGGCCTTGAGAACAATTATTAATAAAATGACCGAAAGTACGGTATTTATTGTTTATATTGTTTCAAATAAAGTTTAGTTCATTTAAAATTCAGTGATTTATTTCGTAGGCCTATAATGTATATTAACACTACCTTTCGGATATTTTTTTATATATAGGCCTACATTGTACGTAGTAGGCTATACATAGAGGGCAGTGGTTTTACTTCCCGCACGTGGGTGTAATTGTAATATTACAGTATCTATAGTTATTTGGGTTGTCAACCCCGAAATGTAGGAAGTTAACTTTCAATCATGGTCGCCATTTCTGTAAGTAAGACAAAACGCACTATCGCACAAAAATATTTACAAACTAGCCGTCTTCTGTGCATATTTAACATAATAAGGAGAAAATATTAACTCATTAAGCATTTGAAACTAATTTCTTCAACTATAGGTTCTATCATTCATCTATTGGGTACACTACTCTGACCAAGCCAAAGTTCCTCTACCTATGTCTAAAGATGACAGGACATGAATCAAAGGGCATTATAAAAGGGCATTCTTCAATTTCTCCATGATCCATAGAACAAATCAGAAAATCAGCGTTAATATGTTTGTTTCAAAGAACTTACGGAATAGCTATAAGTAATAATTTAACCAACTGGCTAAATTACTACAACAATTCAAACCGTACGTTCATGGCCGAGTGAACAAAAACTCTTCATACATAAGGGCCTACCTCTCCTGAGCTAACGTTTTTTCCCTTCATCACCTGCATAATTTAGCTCCCTCTCATCATGCTTAATGTTATTCTCTCATACATTTCTTGTGCTACTTACTGACATTTTATCCTCAGATATTTCCACAAATAAGTTTCCATGACCCTCTTTTATTTCCCATTCATGATACATGGTACATCTCTTTTTACGAGACTTAACCGTGCTTGTTACATCTGACATCCCATATCGATCCTGTAGTTCATTGTTCATAGTCTTCTCCATTCACCTTCCATGTTCGTCTCTCGCTGGTAAAAAAATCGTAACTTTTTTCTCAAATACTGAAAATCTTTTCTCCTCTTTAAAAGCAACAGTCCATGTTTCACATAGGCGTACATTTAACTGGAGGAATAGCGGTTTTATGTATTTTTATTTTAACTTATTTTATATTGATAATATAAAAATAGAATACCTGAGATCTCAGTCTTCCTCAAACATTGGATTTGGGATGTGGAGTACTTTCGAAGCATATGCTTCATTTTCAGCTTGTAACTCGGTACTCGTTGAAGCTGAAGATGAAGCATATTCTCCGAAAGTACTCCACACCCAAATCCAAAGTTGAGGAAGACTGAGATCTCAGGTATTCTATTTTTATATTAATCAATTGAATTGGTGTTTACTTTATGAAAATCCATAACTCATTTAATTAAATGAAAATAAAACTTACAGTTTTATGTGATTTTCATATTTATCAAAATATAATTTAGTTACAGCTGTTTCGGTACCTTCTTCAGACATGATAAATTATTAATGAATGTTGTTATTATAGTTCATAACAACTGTAACTATGTAACAATAGTTTTTTATTATAAATAGAGTCCGGATGTTAGGCACTTACAAATTCAAAATAGGCAGGCCAAAAGGTACTAAAATCATTGATATAGGCACTAAAAATTCAAAATAGTCTCATACAAAAAGTGGACCACAACATTAATTTTTACAGCCTTACTTAAAGAATTTAAACATATGCTGTCAATAGCATACGAAGATATCAGAAATGATTTTGGAACTTGTTTCGCCTTTTTACAAAGGACATTCTTATGTTTTGCAGTGTGTGCGTAGCCTACTGCGAAACATTGCACTTCTTCAAATCACTGAAATTTTTACACACTTCGCGAAACAATACTGAACCGTCACTTGAGAATATTTCTGCACCAAATTCTTTCACCAAATTGGTCAGTTTGTCTTTTACTGTTGTTCCGTTCTTTAGGCATTGCAAGACAACTGTTCTAAAGATAAAAAAATAAGCCACATGCTGTTGTCGCACCACTTTGTCTTTGAAGCACCAGTGTGTGAATGAGGACTACAGACTGAATTCAGTGATACCAACATCAAAAATAATATTGCCAGTCACTTATAAGTTTAATTGAAAAACGAAGTTAATTTCGATTAAAAAATGGCAAATAGACATTTAGGCATATAGGCATTGTAAGCTGATATTGGCATTTATAGGCAAAATGAGCTTCATGGAGAACAACTCTAGGATCGTCGGTATGAACTTATATGAAGACACTTTTACAAATATCTGTAGGCATTTTCTCTAACATCCGGTCTCTGATTATAAATATTGCATAGTAACCTCAACGGCGTTTCGTCATGAATTTAAAAAGTAACTTATTTTATAAAAGTAAAATAACAAATGATCCCTGTAATGTGTAATAGCATTTCCAGAATTGAACCCATGTTCAATTTCTTTCTATTCCTTCTTCTTCTTCTTCTTCTTCTTCTTTCTTCTTCTCCCTTTCAAGTATTAGGCCAAGGCCTGTTACGATCCTATAGAAAAAGTTCCCTCCAGCGTTTCATAGGACGGCCCAGAGATCTTCATCCTCTTGGTATATAATTATAAACAACTTTGGGGATCCGATTTGAACTCATTCGTTCAAGATGGTGTTTCCTATTTAGTTGGTACTGTTTAGTATATTCCAAAATTGGCATACTCTTCAATTCTTTTAAGATATCGGTGTTCCTTTTCCGATCCCATCTGGTGTAACCCGCTGTTCTGCGCATGAATCTCATTTCACAAGCCGTTATTCTGCTTTCATGTTGTCTTTTTAGTGCCAATGCTTCACTACCATAGGTCAACACTGGTCTAGCCAAAGTGTTATATAAACGTAATCTGGTGTTTTTTTTTGTACAAGGGATGGTTTCATAACTTGATTAATAATTCCCAAACTTTTATTATAACTAGTATTTTTTTTTCTATTCCTGATTCCTGTTTCCAGTTATTGATCTTGAATACGTATTTGGATTCAACCACTTCTTCAAATTTTACTGTTTTGTCATTAACTGTCCATTTCCATTATATATTTCTTACATGTGTCCGTGTGTTTAGTTATATTTAATTTAATTTTAGCTTCAAATTTATGTATTGCTCATTAGAATTTCCCTTTAGTATCTCCTCGCTATCACCTAATATACTATATCATTAGCTTATACCAACAGATTATTAATGTAATTTAATTCTACGCCTTCTTTATCTTCTAAATATTTTATGGTACGGTATAATAGAAAATTATTAGTAGAGAAGATGTCTCATATACAGTGAGATCAGTATAGTAGTGAACGGCAGCCGCGGGTTTGTTCTGTGCGATAACGAAGGCTTACAAGTGCGAGTGCGTCAGCACTGTACAGTGAAATCCCCGTATCTGCTGTCCAGTGCTATACTGATCGCACTGTATCTGCTTTAACCCATCGTGAATTTTAAAAGTTTTAGAACTGTATAATAATTTAGGGTATTCATTATTCACATATATTATACCTTCCCTCTTAGCTGCAGCAATTTTTAAACTAATTAAATATTTTTTTGTTTGAAATCTGCTGCATTTCCAGGACCACGACGAGGACGTGAGGGATAGGCACCTGTTTTCTCTTCATATAGGCCTATTTTAATGCATCCATTACAATATGCATTTCACTGAATGCATTCTGAACTTAATGAAAGAAAGAAACAGGTATTTTGGTCCCGTTAATGTTTATATGTAAAATATACTTTTACATAAAACATTTCACCAAAAGCAAGTAACACTTGTAAATTTCGTAATTCTTATCTAACTTCATACAAATATTCTCAGAACCAAAAATAAAAAAAATAAGGTTACTTGCTTATTGGTCCTATTTAGTAAGTTAAATGAAATAAATTTACATGTTGAGAGCTAATTGTTAATTACCTACTCCACTGGGATTCTCACACTGCCATGTTAAATATTAAATAACTAACTCACTGACATGTAGGTTTATGACCTCCCGGACACAATTCCTCCATACATCCCTATCCTATTTTCCAATCATTCCCTATATAATCTACTTCCATCAAATTACGGTCAATGTTATTCTCCAATTTCATGTGCAATAAATATGATCTTTCTCTTTGCGATTTTGCACTTATATGTAATAAAATACAGTAGTCTATTGGTTTCACAGTTCTCGCGAATTTTTAAGAATACTTTTTCGTTTTATTTGTGCAGCATATACCGAGTTCCATTGAAAACAAAATAGTAAATTGCTGTTAATAGATCGACACTATTAAATTTTTGTTTCAGGTGAACATTCACTCTTAATGGTCCGATTTTGCTGGTTAATAAAATTCACGTTACTTTTCTTAACTTTTGCTATATGCCGAGTTTGGTTCCAAAATAAACTGAGCCTTGGGTTTAAGGCTTTCATTCTTTTAGACAATCACCATTATATGTATGCAGGATTGTCAACCTTGCTTGACGCCCACCTTTGCACCTAGAACGTACTCCTTTCAGGAAGAGGTTGAGTTGATCCTAGGGCCCAAATCCCTCCAGGAGTTTTAGAACTGCTTAAAATCTCAACTCCATCGTAGTTGAAACCAGCAATCTATCAGATATTGACGTAATGCCTTAACAAGAACGCTACGCTGTGCCCAACTTACATTAGAAATATTTATAACTAATTTGTATGTTAGAAAATGTTATTTAATTGAGTTCTCCTCGCAAAAATATATTTGGTCTTTAAACAGTAAATTAACATTTCCATTTCATTGAATCAACTGATATTAATATTATTTAACATGCTATATTACTGTTCAAGACTCAAACACGACATGTCTCAACACAGTTTCCGGCCTGTTTAATTATAATTCCATTGCATACAGTTTGGTCCGGCTGATTGTTGCAGTTCTGCAACATAGATGGCAGTGCTATCGCTATAGCTAAATCAGAGTAATTAGTGATGGATTGTGAAAAATAAAACTAATTATGTGTTATTTAACTAGTAGTTATTGACGTTTGTGTATCTTGCACTCAGAGAATAAGTTAAGAGCCTAAATTTGATAACACAGTAATTCATAGTTGAAAATATCAAATTAATATCCCAACAGTAGAATCCGTTCCGACATATTATAAATTATACATAATTGTTTGTCGTTTTTGTTTGCCATCTGCGGCCTATATAAACAATTTGTATTAGTAGAATCAATTTTTGAACTCGATTTAATGGTATTAGTCCTTAAATCGACATAATAATAGAAGGAAGCCAGCCCAAATGTGCGGTAGAATTTGTCTCTGCTGTTTTTGGTTGCCACTTGCGCCCTATAGGCCTATAAGATATTTTTATATTCATAAACAGAGAGTACCAGAGAAGAAAGTGGACAAGTTTCGCTTACGTGCCATAAGCGGCGCTAGTGTAGAACAACTAACAACATATACATGTTTCGATTTTTTCTGGTACTAATATGAAATTTAGCAACGCGTGGTGGTACAATTATAATTATATAACACCATCTGGTGAATAATCATGAAATTGAACTTTTATAGGAATAAATTACGTATTAATTAATCTTAAATTATGGAATTGTTTACACCCAGGAAGAAGCCCGCACAAATGTGCGTTACATTTCGTCTCTGCTGTTTTTGGTTGCCACTTGCGGCCTATATAAGCAATTTTTATTAGGAAAATAATATTTTTTTAACTCGATTTAATGGCACTAGGCCTTAAATCGATATAATAATAGGAAGAAGCCCGCACAAATGTGCGTTACATTTCGTCTCTGCTGTTTTTGGTTGCCACCTGCAGCCTATAATGCATTTTTTATTAGTAAAACTTTTGAACTCGATTTAATGGCACTAGGCCTTAAATCGACATCATGATAATAGGAAAAACCCGCACAAATATGCGTTACATTGTGTCTCTGCTGTTTTTGGTTACCACTTGCGGCCTATATAAGCAATTTTTATTATCATAATAACAAATGTTTGTCTCTGCCACCTGCAACCTATATAAGCAATTTTTATTAGTAAAATTTTTGAACTCGATTTAATGGCACTAGGCCTTAAATCGACATCATGATAATAGGAAGAAGTCCGCACAAATATGCGTTACATAGTGTCTCTGCTGTTTTTGGTTACCACTTGCGGCCTATATAAGCAATTTTTATTATCATAATAACAAATGTTTGAACTCGGCTTAATGGCACTAGGCCTTAAATCGACATCATGATAATAGGAAGAAGCCCGCACAAATATGCGTTACATTGTGTCTATGCTGTTTTTGGTTACCACCTGCAGCCTATATAAGCAATTTTTATTAGTAAAATTTTTGAACTCGATTTAATGCCACTAGGCCTTAAATCGACATCATGATAATAGGAAGAAGCCCGCATAAATGTGCGTTACATTGTGTCTCTGCTGTTTTAGGTTGCCACCTGCAGCCTATATAAGCAATTTGTATTAGTAAAATTTTTGAACTCGATTTAATGCCACTAGGCCTTAAATCGAGATCATGATAATAGGAAGAAACCCCCACAAATGTGCGTTACATTTCGTCTCTGCTGTTTTTGGTTGCCACTTGCGGCCTATATAAGCAATTTTTATTAGGAAAATAATATTTTTTTAACTCCATTTAATGGCACTAGCCCTTAAATCGATATAATAATAGGAAGAAGCCCGCACAAATGTGCGTTACATTTCGTCTCTGCTGTTTTTGGTTGCCACCTGCAGCCTATAGGCATAAAGCAATTTTTATTAGTAAAACTTTTGAACTCGATTTAATGGCACTAGGGCTTAAATCGACATCATGATAATAGGAAGAAGCCCGCACAAATATGCGTTACATTGTGTCTCTGCTGTGTTTGGTTACCACTTTCGGCCTATATAAGCAATTTTTATTATCATAATAACAAATGTTTGAACTCGGCTTAATGGCACTAGGCCTTAAATCGACATCATGATAATGGGAAGAAGCCCGCATAAATGTGCGTTACATTGTGTCTCTGCTGTTTTTGGTTGCCACTTGCGGCCTATATAAGCAATTTTTATTAGGAAAATAATATTTTTTAACTCGATTTAATGGCACTAGGCCTTAAATCGATATAATAATAGGAAGAAACCCACACAAGAGTGCGTTACATTTCGTCTCTGCTGTTTTTGGTTGCCACCTGCAGCCTATATAAGCAATTTTTATTAGTAACATTTTTGAACTCGATTTAATGGCACTGGGCCTTAAATCGACATCATGATAATGGGAAGAAGCCCTCACAAATATGCGTTACATTGTGTCTCTGCTGTTTTTGGTTACCACTTGCTGCCTATATAAGCAATTTTTATTATCATAATAACAAATGTTTGAACTCGGCTTAATGGCACTAGGCCTTAAATCGACATCATGATAATAGGAAGAAGCCCGCACAAATATGCGTTACATTGTGTCTATGCTGTTTTTGGTTGCCACCTGCAGCCTATAGGCCTATAAGCAATTTTTATTAGTACAATTTTTGAACTCGATTTAATGCCACTAGGCCTTAAATCGACATCATGATAATAGGAAGAAGCCCGCACAAATGTGTGTTACATTTCGTCTCTGCTGTTTTTGGTTGTCACTTGCGGCCTATATAAGCAATTTTTATTAGTAAAATAATATTTTTTTAACTCGATTTAATGGCACTAGGCCTTAAATCTACATCATAATAGGAAAAAGCCCGCACAAATGTGCGTTACATTTCGTCTCTGCTTTGTTTGGTTGCCACTTGCGGCCTATAGGGCCTATAAGCAATTTTTATTAGTAAAATAATAAATTTTTGAACTCGATTTAATGGCACTAGGCCTTAAATCGACATCATAATAGGAAAAAGCCCGCACAAATGTGCGTTACATTTCGTCTCTGCTTTGTTTCGTTGCCACTTGCGGCCTATATAAGCAATTTTTATTAGTAAAATAATGCATTTTTTAACTCGATTTAATGGCACTAGGCCTTAAATCGACATCATAATAGGAAAAAGCCCGCACAAATGTGCGTTACATTTCGTTTCTGCTTTGTTTGGTTGCCACTTGCGGCCTATAGGGCCTATAAGCAATTTTTATTAGTAAAATAATAAATTTTTGAACTCGATTTAATGGCACTAGGCCTTAAATCGACATCATAATAGGAAAAACAAATGTGCGTTACATTTCGTCTCTGCTTTGTTTGGTTGCCACTTACGACCTATATAAGCAATTTTTATTAGTAAAATAATAATTTTTTGAACTCGATTTAAAGGCACTAGGCCTTAAATCTACATGATAATAGGAAAAAGCCCGCACAAATGTGCGTTAGATTTCATCTCTGCTGTATGATTTAGTTCTCTTTAAACTTATGTTGTGCCCATCCAGTTCATATCAAGAAGTAATTCGTTCACTCGCACTCACTTTTGTGAACCAGTAAAATCATTTCCTCGTACTCAAGTAATTTTGTAACTTTTCCAATCGGAACCCTCAGTGACCCCTCACTCGAGGGGGAAGCAGGAAGAGACGAGTCTGAAATGAGCTGACATTAACCAAACACATGGTAGCTGTGGATTTTAAAAATAAACAGAAATAATTCTGAACACTCTTACTTACTCACTGGAACTATCAAACCCGTAGGTTCATGGCCGCGCGGACATAAGCTCTCCATACATCCGTATCCTAAGCTAATGCTTTCCAATCATTCCCTGTATAATCTACTTCCCTCAAATCATAGTTAATGTTATTCTCCCACCTCATTCTTGGTCTACCAACTGGGCGTTTTCCCTCTGGCTTTCCTACAAATTCTGTACACTCTATTTTAATTTATTTGAGTGTGAAAATTTGTAATATGACTGCTACCATATTTTTTGTTTATTGTATAATTATTTATACCTCCCTCTTTTTTGTTTTTGTTTCAAATGTATTATTCACATAATTTTATGTATAGCCTATATGTTACGGTAAATGTGGTTAATCCAGTGATTATATATATTTGCCGGTTATTATACAAAAGCACCACTAAAGTTGGCAAATATGATAAATTTTTTAAAATTTATATGCATAATTCCCAACTCGTAATGGTAAATGTGATAAAGTCCCTAACATCATGAAAATTCGTTCAGTTTGCGGATTCACCTAGGTTAGAGTAATTGAATTAGGTTAGGTTAGCTCTTAGGTCCCTTGCATATTAAATGTTTTGTACAAGTTCAATAAAATTGTATTATAACCATTTACTGACTTTTTAATTGTAAAAATATAAAATATTGTAATTAGTGGTCTCTTACACCATAGTGACCAACGAAAAAATATCTCTCTGAGTAGTAACTACTCAAAAAAACTGCACTCTATTCTACTTGCCCAATCATTCATGATATTTATCACATTTACCATTACGAGTTGGGAATTATGCAAACAAACCGGTTAATTTGATAAACTTTAAAAAATGTATCATATTTACCGGCGTCATTGGTGATTGTGCATAATTATATCGGTTATAATATATAATCACAATTTTATTACTTTAACTGTCACATATACATATTTCCAATGTTTACACATTTATTTTCAATTTTTTAATGTTAATAAAAACAAAATCATAACTATATAATTTGACAAAATTTGTGTGGGGTATTTTAAAACTTTTAAGGAAGATATATTTTATTCCATGTATATATGTATTATTTGTCCACCGCTGTGGTCTCGAGGTAGCGTGCTCCCTTGTCACGAAGTGGGCCCGGGTTCGATTCTCGGTCGGGGCAGGCTCGCGGGTGAGGCTTTTTTCGGGGGGTTTCCTCACCTGTAAGACAAATTTCAGTAACCTTAGGGCCCAACGGTCACCGAAAATCATCCGGCCATCATCACCATCCTTATAATTATCATCATCATCCTTCACCGCTGTGGAAAGCAACGGGAAGCTACCACACATATAATTCCCTAGTAAAGATGCAAAGCATAGCATGGAAATGCTATGATTGCAGTGAAAGACCTTCCTTCGGACAGAGTTACTATGGCTGGATTGATGCATTATTTACACATTATTTGCATATTACTTTAAAAAGAAAATAAAAGATGGAAAATCGTACTATTGGCAATTAGCCTACTCTTGATGTTAATCTTTACAATCCCTAAACTAAAAATATAAACAGGGTGAATACTGGGTAGGCCAACAAAATTTAGCCTTGTATGTGCACTTTCACAGAATTGCTTCTAATTCGGGATCAAGAAAAAGTATTGAAATTTGGGGTTTCTTCGCCTATTTAGGCGATGGTAAAGCAAAGTGTAACGTTTGTTCTAATACAGTTTCATTCAGAGGGGATAAGTTTAAATTTGCACGGCATATTCGCTCTAAACATTTAACAAGGTAAGATTTTTACTAAATGTTGCAAAAGTTCTTTGAAAACCTAGTAAATTATGTTGTTTTAAAACTTGGATAAAATTATTTTTTGTTAAATACTTTCGAAATTCCATTAAATAAAATGTAAAGTGATTGTAATATTAGACTATATTATATTTGTAGGGTTAGTAATGCTGCGTATGAGTGATGACGTAAACAAGAGGCGGGAGAGTATCGAAATGGATGAATGAGCGTGTGGAATGTTGAGAGTTTAAAGTACTGAAAAGTGTTTAAAGCCAGTTCACTCTGTCAAGGTAGTTCGTTCCTCTAAGCCACTTCACTCTGGCCAGGCAGTTTGTTCTTTGATACCAGTTTGTTCATATAAGGCACTTCACTCTGGCAAGGTAGCTCGCTCTTCTACGATACTTCACTCTGGTCAGATAGTTCATTCCTCTATGGCAGTTCACTCTGGCAAGGTAGTTCGTTCTTATCAGACACTTCACACCGGCCAGGCAGTACACTCGCTGCGATACGATCAATATGGATCGTTCTCTATGATAACAGATGACTTAGGAAAGAGGTCAGACACTTCACACCGGCCAGGCAGTACACTCGCTGCGATACGATCAATATGGATCGTTCTCTATGATAACAGATGACTTAGGAAAGAGGTCAGACACTTCACACCGGCCAGGCAGTACACTCGCTGCGATACGATCAATATGGATCGTTCTCTATGATAACAGATGACTTAGGAAAGAGGTCAGACACTTCACACCGGCCAGGCAGTACACTCGCTGCGATACGATCAATATGGATCGTTCTCTATGATAACAGATGACTTAGGAAAGAGGTCAGACACTTCACACCGGCCAGGCAGTACACTCGCTGCGATACGATCAATATGGATCGTTCTCTATGATAACAGATGACTTAGGAAAGAGGTCAGACACTTCACACCGGCCAGGCAGTACACTCGCTGCGATACGATCAATATGGATCGTTCTCTATGATAACAGATGACTTAGGAAAGAGGTCAGACACTTCACACCGGCCAGGCAGTACACTCGCTGCGATACGATCGATATGGATCGTTCTCTATGATAACAGATGACTTAGGAAAGAGGTCAGACACTTCACACCGGCCAGGCAGTACACTCGCTGCGATACGATCAATATGGATCGTTCTCTATGATAACAGATGACTTAGGAAAGAGGTCAGACACTTCACACCGGCCAGGCAGTACACTCGCTGCGATACGATCAATATGGATCGTTCTCTATGATAACAGATGACTTAGGAAAGAGGTCAGACACTTCACACCGGCCAGGCAGTACACTCGCTGCGATACGATCGATATGGATCGTTCTCTATGATAACAGATGACTTAGGAAAGAGGTCAGACACTTCACACCGGCCAGGCAGTACACTCGCTGCGATACGATCGATATGGATCGTTCTCTATGATAACAGATGACTTAGGAAAGAGGTCAGACACTTCACACCGGCCAGGCAGTACACTCGCTGCGATACGATCAATATGGATCGTTCTCTATGATAACAGATGACTTAGGAAAGAGGTCAGACACTTCACACCGGCCAGGCAGTACACTCGCTGCGATACGATCAATATGGATCGTTCTCTATGATAACAGATGACTTAGGAAAGAGGTCAGACACTTCACACCGGCCAGGCAGTACACTCGCTGCGATACGATCAATATGGATCGTTCTCTATGATAACAGATGACTTAGGAAAGAGGTCAGACACTTCACACCGGCCAGGCAGTACACTCGCTGCGATACGATCAATATGGATCGTTCTCTATGATAACAGATGACTTAGGAAAGAGGTCAGACACTTCACACCGGCCAGGCAGTACACTCGCTGCGATACGATCGATATGGATCGTTCTCTATGATAACAGATGACTTAGGAAAGAGGTCAGACACTTCACACCGGCCAGGCAGTACACTCGCTGCGATACGATCGATATGGATCGTTCTCTATGATAACAGATGACTTAGGAAAGAGGTCAGACACTTCACACCGGCCAGGCAGTACACTCGCTGCGATACGATCGATATGGATCGTTCTCTATGATAACAGATGACTTAGGAAAGAGGTCAGACACTTCACACCGGCCAGGCAGTACACCTCGCTGCGATACGATCAATATGGATCGTTCTCTATGATAACAGATGACTTAGGAAAGAGGTCAGACACTTCACACCGGCCAGGCAGTACACTCGCTGCGATACGATCAATATGGATCGTTCTCTATGATAACAGATGACTTAGGAAAGAGGTCAGACACTTCACACCGGCCAGGCAGTACACTCGCTGCGATACGATCGATATGGATCGTTCTCTATGATAACAGATGACTTAGGAAAGAGGTCAGACACTTCACACCGGCCAGGCAGTACACTCGCTGCGATACGATCGATATGGATCGTTCTCTATGATAACAGATGACTTAGGAAAGAGGTCAGACACTTCACACCGGCCAGGCAGTACACTCGCTGCGATACGATCAATATGGATCGTTCTCTATGATAACAGATGACTTAGGAAAGAGGTCAGACACTTCACACCGGCCAGGCAGTACACTCGCTGCGATACGATCAATATGGATCGTTCTCTATGATAACAGATGACTTAGGAAAGAGGTCAGACACTTCACACCGGCCAGGCAGTACACTCGCTGCGATACGATCGATATGGATCGTTCTCTATGATAACAGATGACTTAGGAAAGAGGTCAGACACTTCACACCGGCCAGGCAGTACACTCGCTGCGATACGATCAATATGGATCGTTCTCTATGATAACAGATGACTTAGGAAAGAGGTCAGACACTTCACACCGGCCAGGCAGTACACTCGCTGCGATACGATCGATATGGATCGTTCTCTATGATAACAGATGACTTAGGAAAGAGGTCAGACACTTCACACCGGCCAGGCAGTACACTCGCTGCGATACGATCAATATGGATCGTTCTCTATGATAACAGATGACTTAGGAAAGAGGTCAGACACTTCACACCGGCCAGGCAGTACACTCGCTGCGATACGATCGATATGGATCGTTCTCTATGATAACAGATGACTTAGGAAAGAGGTCAGACACTTCACACCGGCCAGGCAGTACACTCGCTGCGATACGATCAATATGGATCGTTCTCTATGATAACAGATGACTTAGGAAAGAGGTCAGACACTTCACACCGGCCAGGCAGTACACTCGCTGCGATACGATCAATATGGATCGTTCTCTATGATAACAGATGACTTAGGAAAGAGGTCAGACACTTCACACCGGCCAGGCAGTACACTCGCTGCGATACGATCGATATGGATCGTTCTCTATGATAACAGATGACTTAGGAAAGAGGTCAGACACTTCACACCGGCCAGGCAGTACACTCGCTGCGATACGATCAATATGGATCGTTCTCTATGATAACAGATGACTTAGGAAAGAGGTCAGACACTTCACACCGGCCAGGCAGTACACTCGCTGCGATACGATCAATATGGATCGTTCTCTATGATAACAGATGACTTAGGAAAGAAAGGGTCAGACACTTCACACCGGCCAGGCAGTACACTCGCTGCGATACGATCAATATGGATCGTTCTCTATGATAACAGATGACTTAGGAAAGAGAGGTCAGACACTTCACACCGGCCAGGCAGTACACTCGCTGCGATACGATCGATATGGATCGTTCTCTATGATAACAGATGACTTAGGAAAGAGGTCAGACACTTCACACCGGCCAGGCAGTACACTCGCTGCGATACGATCAATATGGATCGTTCTCTATGATAACAGATGACTTAGGAAAGAGGTCAGACACTTCACACCGGCCAGGCAGTACACTCGCTGCGATACGATCAATATGGATCGTTCTCTATGATAACAGATGACTTAGGAAAGAGGTCAGACACTTCACACCGGCCAGGCAGTACACTCGCTGCGATACGATCGATATGGATCGTTCTCTATGATAACAGATGACTTAGGAAAGAGGTCAGACACTTCACACCGGCCAGGCAGTACACTCGCTGCGATACGATCAATATGGATCGTTCTCTATGATAACAGATGACTTAGGAAAGAGGTCAGACACTTCATACCGGCCAGGCAGTACACTCGCTGCGATACGATCAATATGGATCGTTCTCTATGATAACAGATGACTTAGGAAAGAGGTCAGACACTTCACACCGGCCAGGCAGTACACTCGCTGCGATACGATCAATATGGATCGTTCTCTATGATAACAGATGACTTAGGAAAGAGGTCAGACACTTCACACCGGCCAGGCAGTACACTCGCTGCGATACGATCAATATGGATCGTTCTCTATGATAACAGATGACTTAGGAAAGAGGTCAGACACTTCACACCGGCCAGGCAGTACACTCGCTGCGATACGATCAATATGGATCGTTCTCTATGATAACAGATGACTTAGGAAAGAGGTCAGACACTTCACACCGGCCAGGCAGTACACTCGCTGCGATACGATCAATATGGATCGTTCTCTATGATAACAGATGACTTAGGAAAGAGGTTCAGACACTTCACACCGGCCAGGCAGTACACTCGCTGCGATACGATCAATATGGATCGTTCTCTATGATAACAGATGACTTAGGAAAGAGGTCAGACACTTCACACCGGCCAGGCAGTACACTCGCTGCGATACGATCGATATGGATCGTTCTCTATGATAACAGATGACTTAGGAAAGAGGTCAGACACTTCACACCGGCCAGGCAGTACACTCGCTGCGATACGATCGATATGGATCGTTCTCTATGATAACAGATGACTTAGGAAAGAGGTCAGACACTTCACACCGGCCAGGCAGTACACTCGCTGCGATACGATCGATATGGATCGTTCTCTATGATAACAGATGACTTAGGAAAGAGGTCAGACACTTCACACCGGCCAGGCAGTACACTCGCTGCGATACGATCAATATGGATCGTTCTCTATGATAACAGATGACTTAGGAAAGAGGTCAGACACTTCACACCGGCCAGGCAGTACACTCGCTGCGATACGATCGATATGGATCGTTCTCTATGATAACAGATGACTTAGGAAAGAGGTCAGACACTTCACACCGGCCAGGCAGTACACTCGCTGCGATACGATCAATATGGATCGTTCTCTATGATAACAGATGACTTAGGAAAGAGGTCAGACACTTCACACCGGCCAGGCAGTACACTCGCTGCGATACGATCAATATGGATCGTTCTCTATGATAACAGATGACTTAGGAAAGAGGTCAGACACTCTCACACCGGCCAGGCAGTACACTCGCTGCGATACGATCGATATGGATCGTTCTCTATGATAACAGATGACTTAGGAAAGAGGTCAGACACTTCACACCGGCCAGGCAGTACACTCGCTGCGATACGATCAATATGGATCGTTCTCTATGATAACAGATGACTTAGGAAAGAGGTCAGACACTTCACACCGGCCAGGCAGTACACTCGCTGCGATACGATCGATATGGATCGTTCTCTATGATAACAGATGACTTAGGAAAGAGGTCAGACACTTCACACCGGCCAGGCAGTACACTCGCTGCGATACGATCAATATGGATCGTTCTCTATGATAACAGATGACTTAGGAAAGAGGTCAGACACTTCACACCGGCCAGGCAGTACACTCGCTGCGATACGATCAATATGGATCGTTCTCTATGATAACAGATGACTTAGGAAAGAGGTCAGACACTTCACACCGGCCAGGCAGTACACTCGCTGCGATACGATCGATATGGATCGTTCTCTATGATAACAGATGACTTAGGAAAGAGGTCAGACACTTCACACCGGCCAGGCAGTACACTCGCTGCGATACGATCAATATGGATCGTTCTCTATGATAACAGATGACTTAGGAAAGAGGTCAGACACTTCACACCGGCCAGGCAGTACACTCGCTGCGATACGATCAATATGGATCGTTCTCTATGATAAACAGATGACTTAGGAAAGAGGTCAGACACTTCACACCGGCCAGGCAGTACACTCGCTGCGATACGATCAATATGGATCGTTCTCTATGATAACAGATGACTTAGGAAAGAGGTCAGACACTTCACACCGGCCAGGCAGTACACTCGCTGCGATACGATCGATATGGATCGTTCTCTATGATAACAGATGACTTAGGAAAGAGGTCAGACACTTCACACCGGCCAGGCAGTACACTCGCTGCGATACGATCGATATGGATCGTTCTCTATGATAACAGATGACTTAGGAAAGAGGTCAGACACTTCACACCGGCCAGGCAGTACACTCGCTGCGATACGATCAATATGGATCGTTCTCTATGATAACAGATGACTTAGGAAAGAGGTCAGACACTTCACACCGGCCAGGCAGTACACTCGCTGCGATACGATCGATATGGATCGTTCTCTATGATAACAGATGACTTAGGAAAGAGGTCAGACACTTCACACCGGCCAGGCAGTACACTCGCTGCGATACGATCAATATGGATCGTTCTCTATGATAACAGATGACTTAGGAAAGAGGTCAGACACTTCACACCGGCCAGGCAGTACACTCGCTGGCGATACGATCAATATGGATCGTTCTCTATGATAACAGATGACTTAGGAAAGAGGTCAGACACTTCACACCGGCCAGGCAGTACACTCGCTGCGATACGATCGATATGGATCGTTCTCTATGATAACAGATGACTTAGGAAAGAGGTCAGACACTTCACACCGGCCAGGCAGTACACTCGCTGCGATACGATCAATATGGATCGTTCTCTATGATAACAGATGACTTAGGAAAGAGGTCAGACACTTCACACCGGCCAGGCAGTACACTCGCTGCGATACGATCGATATGGATCGTTCTCTATGATAACAGATGACTTAGGAAAGAGGTCAGACACTTCACACCGGCCAGGCAGTACACTCGCTGCGATACGATCAATATGGATCGTTCTCTATGATAACAGATGACTTAGGAAAGAGGTCAGACACTTCCACACCGGCCAGGCAGTACACTCGCTGCGATACGATCAATATGGATCGTTCTCTATGATAACAGATGACTTAGGAAAGAGGTCAGACACTTCACACCGGCCAGGCAGTACACTCGCTGCGATACGATCGATATGGATCGTTCTCTATGATAACAGATGACTTAGGAAAGAGGTCAGACACTTCACACCGGCCAGGCAGTACACTCGCTGCGATACGATCAATATGGATCGTTCTCTATGATAACAGATGAACTTAGGAAAGAGGTCAGACACTTCACACCGGCCAGGCAGTACACTCGCTGCGATACGATCAATATGGATCGTTCTCTATGATAAACAGATGACTTAGGAAAGAGGTCAGACACTTCACACCGGCCAGGCAGTACACTCGCTGCGATACGATCGATATGGATCGTTCTCTATGATAACAGATGACTTAGGAAAGAGGTCAGACACTTCACACCGGCCAGGCAGTACACTCGCTGCGATACGATCGATATGGATCGTTCTCTATGATAACAGATGACTTAGGAAAGAGGTCAGACACTTCACACCGGCCAGGCAGTACACTCGCTGCGATACGATCGATATGGATCGTTCTCTATGATAACAGATGACTTAGGAAAGAGGTCAGACACTTCACACCGGCCAGGCAGTACACTCGCTGCGATACGATCAATATGGATCGTTCTCTATGATAACAGATGACTTAGGAAAGAGGTCAGACACTTCATACCGGCCAGGCAGTACACTCGCTGCGATACGATCAATATGGATCGTTCTCTATGATAACAGATGACTTAGGAAAGAGGTCAGACACTTCACACCGGCCAGGCAGTACACTCGCTGCGATACGATCAATATGGATCGTTCTCTATGATAACAGATGACTTAGGAAAGAGGTCAGACACTTCACACCGGCCAGGCAGTACACTCGCTGCGATACGATCAATATGGATCGTTCTCTATGATAACAGATGACTTAGGAAAGAGGTCAGACACTTCACACCGGCCAGGCAGTACACTCGCTGCGATACGATCAATATGGATCGTTCTCTATGATAACAGATGACTTAGGAAAGAGGTCAGACACTTCACACCGGCCAGGCAGTACACTCGCTGCGATACGATCAATATGGATCGTTCTCTATGATAACAGATGACTTAGGAAAGAGGTCAGACACTTCACAACCGGCCAGGCAGTACACTCGCTGCGATACGATCAATATGGATCGTTCTCTATGATAACAGATGACTTAGGAAAGAGGTCAGACACTTCACACCGGCCAGGCAGTACACTCGCTGCGATACGATCAATATGGATCGTTCTCTATGATAACAAGATGACTTAGGAAAGAGGTCAGACACTTCACACCGGCCAGGCAGTACACTCGCTGCGATACGATCAATATGGATCGTTCTCTATGATAACAGATGACTTAGGAAAGAGGTCAGACACTTCACACCGGCCAGGCAGTAACACTCGCTGCGATACGATCGATATGGATCGTTCTCTATGATAACAGATGACTTAGGAAAGAGGTCAGACACTTCACACCGGCCAGGCAGTACACTCGCTGCGATACGATCAATATGGATCGTTCTCTATGATAACAGATGACTTAGGAAAGAGGTCAGACACTTCACACCGGCCAGGCAGTACACTCGCTGCGATACGATCAATATGGATCGTTCTCTATGATAACAGATGACTTAGGAAAGAGGTCAGACACTTCACACCGGCCAGGCAGTACACTCGCTGCGATACGATCAATATGGATCGTTCTCTATGATAACAGATGACTTAGGAAAGAGGTCAGACACTTCACACCGGCCAGGCAGTACACTCGCTGCGATACGATCAATATGGATCGTTCTCTATGATAACAGATGACTTAGGAAAGAGGTCAGACACTTCACACCGGCCAGGCAGTACACTCGCTGCGATACGATCAATATGGATCGTTCTCTATGATAACAGATGACTTAGGAAAGAGGTCAGACACTTCACACCGGCCAGGCAGTACACTCGCTGCGATACGATCAATATGGATCGTTCTCTATGATAACAGATGACTTAGGAAAGAGGTCAGACACTTCACACCGGCCAGGCAGTACACTCGCTGCGATACGATCAATATGGATCGTTCTCTATGATAACAGATGACTTAGGAAAGAGGTCAGACATAACACTTCACACCGGCCAGGCAGTACACTCGCTGCGATACGATCAATATGGATCGTTCTCTATGATAACAGATGACTTAGGAAAGAGGTCAGACACTTCACACCGGCCAGGCAGTACACTCGCTGCGATACGATCAATATGGATCGTTCTCTATGATAACAGATGACTTAGGAAAGAGGTCAGACACTTCACACCGGCCAGGCAGTACACTCGCTGCGATACGATCAATATGGATCGTTCTCTATGATAACAGATGACTTAGGAAAGAGGTCAGACACTTCACACCGGCCAGGCAGTACACTCGCTGCGATACGATCAATATGGATCGTTCTCTATGATAACAGATGACTTAGGAAAGAGGTCAGACACTTCACACCGGCCAGGCAGTACACTCGCTGCGATACGATCAATATGGATCGTTCTCTATGATAACAGATGACTTAGGAAAGAGGTCAGACACTTCACACCGGCCAGGCAGTACACTCGCTGCGATACGATCAATATGGATCGTTCTCTATGATAACAGATGACTTAGGAAAGAGGTCAGACACTTCACACCGGCCAGGCAGTACACTCGCTGCGATACGATCAATATGGATCGTTCTCTATGATAACAGATGACTTAGGAAAGAGGTCAGACACTTCACACCGGCCAGCAGGCAGTACACTCGCTGCGATACGATCAATATGGATCGTTCTCTATGATAACAGATGACTTAGGAAAGAGGTCAGAACACTTCACACCGGCCAGGCAGTACACTCGCTGCGATACGATCAATATGGATCGTTCTCTATGATAACAGATGACTTAGGAAAGAGGTCAGACACTTCACACCGGCCAGGCAGTACACTCGCTGCGATACGATCAATATGGATCGTTCTCTATGATAACAGATGACTTAGGAAAGAGGTCAGACACTTCACACCGGCCAGGCAGTACACTCGCTGCGATACGATCAATATGGATCGTTCTCTATGATAACAGATGACTTAGGAAAGAGGTCAGACACTTCACACCGGCCAGGCAGTACACTCGCTGCGATACGATCAATATGGATCGTTCTCTATGATAACAGATGACTTAGGAAAGAGGTCAGACACTTCACACCGGCCAGGCAGTACACTCGCTGCGATACGATCAATATGGATCGTTCTCTATGATAACAGATGACTTAGGAAAGAGGTCAGACACTTCACACCGGCCAGGCAGTACACTCGCTGCGATACGATCAATATGGATCGTTCTCTATGATAACAGATGACTTAGGAAAGAGGTCAGACACTTCACACCGGCCAGGCAGTACACTCGCTGCGATACGATCAATATGGATCGTTCTCTATGATAACAGATGACTTAGGAAAGAGGTCAGACACTTCACACCGGCCAGGCAGTACACTCGCTGCGATACGATCAATATGGATCGTTCTCTATGATAACAGATGACTTAGGAAAGAGGTCAGACACTTCACACCGGCCAGGCAGTACACTCGCTGCGATACGATCGATATGGATCGTTCTCTATGATAACAGATGACTTAGGAAAGAGGTGGGGACATGGCAGGTCAATGAGCGGAGAAATGTGAAGAATCAACGAATGAATAAAAGTTGATTTGGAGTGAGACATTAAGAGCTTGAATAAAAAGTACATTTTCATTTCAACTCATCATAGTTAACTCTAAACTGAAGTTTACTAAAAGTGAGTAACTTTTTGACACTGCATAGTACTGAAGCGTTCTTTTTAAACGACTCACTCTCAAATTACCCATCACTACGGTTTAAACAGACATTGAAATGGTATCTTGCACACGGTCTATCACGGAACGTACATACGCAGTCCATTGACGGACCATGATAGTTTGAAATTTTGCAGAGTTTGTGGTGATATCCATGCACTGCCAGTCTTGTTACTGCACTGCGTATCTTGTTTGGTCAAGTCCAGTCTCGATTGATACATACATAATGCTGTTGCGATGTTATGAAAACTATTAACAACAATGGTTCAAGAATTGCACATAGACGTGAAATCCCTTAATTTAAATTCCCAGAAAATATCAAGTCATAATGTTAACTACTTTCCACGTTTTGGAAAGAAACAGAAAATTGCATTTATCTCAAAATGAACTTTGGTTGGGATCAGCCGTTATTATTCTAAGCGCCTCAATTATCAAGCAAGAGTAACACGTGATGTCGGAAGATCTAGAAAACGTTGGGTTGATATATTATGGAAGTCGGAACGGGTAATTGCTTAAACTTGGAGTGACGATGACGATGATAAAGATTAGAATTATCATTAGAAAAATAAAGTAATTATTATTACTATCAATATCACAATCATCAATATTATTATCATTATTATTGCATATAAGCACATCTAATAAAATAGTATTTGGAAAAGGGGGTGTATATCCGACATATTATTAATCATTCATAATTATTTAATAAAATCGTGGACATATAAAACTCCTTTTAAAAACAATTTTTGAAATCTGTTAAAAAAAAACTGAAATCGATTTAGTTATTGGTCATTACCTTAGATTGATATATACACATGATAACTTCTGCGCTGTTACTGTTATCACTCAAAGTTGTATACATAGGAACGTTCACAAATTGTTTCAGTTATTTTATAAAAAACAAGTTTTATTTCAATTTGCTTACCATAACATTGACATACTCATGAAACGTGATAAATTTACTTATTATTATTGTCATCATCATCATCATCATCATTATTGCGTAAAAGGACATAATATGTGTATTATAAAAATCAGAATTATCATTAAGAAAATAAATTAAAATCACAACAGTAGACTATATTCTATTCCGACATGTTATAAATCATACATACAATTATTTTTTGCGCGATAGTTCGTTTTGTTGTACTTATAGCAATGGCGACCGTAATTGAAAGTTCAACTTCCTACATTTCGGGATTGCCAACCTAAATAACTATACTGTAATATTACATTTACACCCACGTGCGGGAAGTAAAACCACTGCCCTCTATGTATACTACGTACAATGTATATACAAAAAAATATCCAAAAGGTAGTGTTAATATACATTATACGAAACAAATCACTGCATTTTAAATGACCTGAACTTTATTTGAAACAATATAAAACAATAAGTACTTGCGGCCATTTTATCAATGATAATGGTCTCAAGGCCTCCTGTTGTTTCAACTAATAAACATTGCCCACACTGTTAACGTTATTCAATTGTTTATAATGAACACACGTATTTTCAACAAAGATGTTATTATTTTACTACTATTTATTATTTTGAAAGCACCATCACGCAAAAAATAATGTACAACGCACGTTTGTGAAGTGTTTTACAGAACCCCGGAAATTAAAAACCTCGCTATCGCTCGGTTTTTAAACGTTTTCCTCAATCATGTAAATATCACTTCCCAACCTTGCATCGTAATATACTATAATATGTTAATCACATAACCGCTCGTAACAATAATTTTTAAAACGATTTATTGGTGATTACCTTAAATCGATCTAAATACATGATACTCCTGCGCTGTTACTCGTCATATTGCAGAAAGAGTATACATAGGAGAAATTACAATAGTTTCGGATAAATGAGAAAAATAAAACAAAGTTTTATTTCGATTTGTGGTCCTTACTACAACACTGATATATTTATGATGCATGATAAATTTACCAGTTGTCATTATTAACATAATCGCGTAAAAGGTCATGATATGTGTGGTATAAAGATAAGATTATCATTAGGAAAAGATTGCTGGTACTATCAATATAATTATAATATTAATAATCCATCCATCCATAGTAATTCTGCCCGAAGGCAGGTCCTTCACTGCAATCATAGCATTTTCATGCTATGCTTGCGGCTTTACTAGGGAATTGTAGGTGTGGTAGCTTCCCGTTGCTTTCCACACCGGTGAAAGATGATATTAATGATATGATAAGGATGATCATGATGATGATGGCCGTATGATTTCGGGTACCGTTTGGGCCTTAAAGTTTTCCTGACATTTGTCTTAAAGTGAGGAAAAACCCCGATAAAAACCTCACCCAGAAAAACTGCCCCGACCGGGGATCGAATCCGGGCCCGCTGCGTGGCAAGGCAGCACGCTACCTCGAGACCACAGCGGTGGACATATTAATAATAATAATAATAATAATAATAATAATAATAATAATAATATTATTATTATTATTATTGTTGTTATTATTATTATCGTTCGGTTAAATCTCATACAAACAGCATTAAAATTAAGAAAATAATCATTTATTGTTATTAGTGTTGTTGTTATTATTATTATTATCATTATCAAGGTTGCTGCGTATCACCCACATCATTTAAGATATTTATACGTAAAACACTGTCAAACTGGGGGGGGGGAATCAGAATGGGAGTAGGCCTACCCATTGGAGATGGATCAACAGATACAATATACGAGTATATAATATTTTTTGCGGATGATCAAATAATAATTGCACGAAAATATGATGGCATGAAGTGTATGTTCAGAAAAGCATTGATCGTATACGATAACTGTGGTTTGAAAATAAATTTGAAAGAAACATTTTATAAGGGATGTGCAGCAGAAACTGAAGATTTAATATTAGAAGATCAGAAGCGGTTTATTAGAGGATGTGAAGAATTTGAGTTTTTGGAGTAAAAGTTAATAAAGAGGATGGTAAAGAAAGTGATATTAAGAATAGAATAAGTAAATAAAGGTAGAGCAAAGTTAAATTGTCCTATAGAAGACATATAATGAAAAAAAAATTACGAATAATTTTTTTGTCTAAAGCCACCAGGTTGTCTTTCATGACTTTTCTGGAGTTTTCTCCTGGCATTGGCGGATTTGTGATCCATTTTTTACGTTGGGGCACCTGGAAGGCGCAGATACGTTATTCTGATAATATAATTGGTGATATATGATAATGAAACGCCAGGAGAGTTCTTAACCAAAACTTAACCTAAATTTCAGACCATGGGCAACAGGAATAATTTCCCTTTAAGGAAAATTTCCTATGATTTGACCAGGAATCGAATCCGGAACCCCCATGAACTGTAATCTGAAGCTGACCACCAGTCCATGAGTCTGATCTTAATAATAATAATAATAATAATCTATCTTCTTCCATACTTATAAGTATTTATTATTATTATTATTATTATTATTATTATTATTATTATTATTATTATTATCTAACAAGATGTTAGCAGTAGAAATAGATTTTTGGAGTCGATGGATAAGAATTTCAAGAAAGGATAAAGATACGAGTAGAAACATCATAAGACGGGAAATTATGCAAGCTGAAAAAAAAAATAAAAAAACGTTTGAAATTGTATGGACACCTCATAAGAATAGAAGCACATGAGGCTGGTCAAATTACAAATATATAATTCAATAATGAGAATTACTGTCACACATGGAGCTGAAGCATAGATATTCAACAAAAACTTATGTCGATGGAAACGGATTTCTTGAGGAGAGGAGCAAGATGTTCAAAATTTGAAAAAGTAAGAAATAAAATCATATAATAATAATAATAATAATAATAATACTTTATTTATTCTGGCAGAGTTAAGGCCATAAGGCCCTCTCTTCCACTCAACCAGCACAAATACAAATAAATATTCGACAAATATAGATATACACTGTACTAATTATAAACAGTTAAAGATACAATAAATGTAGCAATGTAAATGTCATGTACAAACAACATTTCATAGGGTAATAACAATAATGATACGATAATAATAATAATAGTAATAATAATAATAATAATAATAATAATAATAATAATATAAATATGATACATTATACGGGAAACACCAATTAATATATATATATATATATATATCTTACACTGGATAATAATGAAATCGAGGTTAGAGCAAATATAAATTTAGATTTCTTTTAAAAGATGTCAATGTCCGGCAGCCCCTTATTTTCCGGCAGCCCCTTATTATACGAGAACAAATTAATAGTAACATATTAAATAGTAGATTATATAAGATATAAGCAGTTAAGTTGGTATGGGCATGTAGTACGAATGAAAGAATAAAGGTACCCAGAAAAACATTGTAATTGTATCCACCTGGAAGAAGAAAGAATGGAAGACCTCCAAACTCATGAATACAAGAAATAAAAACTGGAATGAAAATAAGAGGACTGCAGGATATGGAGTGGATGGATAAGTAGGGCCTACGAGTGGAGAAGGAAAATAAAAGATGTGTGAACATTCAAAATCTGTATATAAATGCTGTTATATAAATTTGTTGTTATTATTATTATTATATTATTATATATTATTATTATGATTATTAAGTAAACGAGGCATTTTATAAATTATACATAATTTTAACCGCATGCTTCCTTCTTATATTATCGATATAACATGATGTTTTTTACATATATATATTATATAATATATATATAAATATTAACCTATAAGTCCCACAGTGGTACAAGGATACTCGTTAGGGGGACTTTCTTAACCAAGCTTAATTTAGTTATGCTTAATAATATCTACTGATGTCAACAAAGAGTGAGAGGTGGGTTAGCAATTCGCCTTGAAGACACATATAGTAGGGAACTAAGTTATTAATTGGCTGGTGAAGGCCTATTCAGAGCATCTAACTTAGGCTCGAGGTTCTTTTACAAGCCCGAAAATCTTCAGGCTCATGCTAAAAGTCTCTCCCGGAGAACTTGTCCTTTGTAATTTTAATAAAATGGTTTACCGGTATAATATTTTGTGCAGTAATTTTAGATGTATTAGTATTTAATGATGATCCTACAACAGTTAGTTTTTTACGGCAATTTACTTGTATACAAGTTAGAAGAAGGATTTTTTTCAATAATATTTGGATTTTTAACCTGATTGAAACACTGTTTATTACTGTTTTACTTAGTCGATAGTAAAATTCATGGTAAGTTTCCGTTGAGGTATTAAGTCTCTCTAAAATACAATTTAAGAATATCTACATCTAAAACAAAAATATTAGCTCTGAAAGGAAAATGGTACATAAAAAAACAAAAATAGTGATAAACAATGTCATTATAGACCAAGTTCAGAATATTAATTATTTGGATGTCATTTAGGTAATGATAGAAATTTAGATAAACACACTAAAATACAACGATTCAATTATCTATGTGGCACAATTAAACGTACTTTATTCAATAAAGCTAAATTAAAATATAAAATTATGGAATATTCACCTGAAAGGTCCGTCTCTTCAACTTGATTAATTATTTAACTGTAGCGCTTTCGGGACTTGTCCCATCATCGGTAGGATTTAAAAACAGTTTTGAATCCTACCGATGATGGGACAAGTCCCGAAAGCGCTACAGTTAAATAATTAATCAAGTTGAAGAGACGGACGTTTCAGGTGAATATTCCATAATTTTATATCTTAATTTTGAATAATACCTCAACGGAACACATCATGAATCTTATAAAAGCTGAATAAAGCTAGAAAAGAAACTATTTGAAAATTTTACAAAGTATTGGCAGTTCCATCTCTTATCTATGGATGTGAAACCTGGACATTAACAAAGGCAGATAGTAAACAAATAGAGGCTGCAGAAATGAAGATGTTGGGAGCAATAGCAGGATACCAAAGGACCGTTAAAAAGAAAAACGAAGATATAAGAAACACAACTTAATATATTTAATCTCTGTGAAAGAATAAAATACTATCAACATGCTTACCTTCAGCACGTATTACGAATGAATGAACAGCGCATACCAAGAAGAATGTATAATTATAAACCAAAAGGGAGAAGATTGTTGGGAAGACCAGTTGAAGAGATGGAAGGGCCAATTCGACCTATAATGAGATCGGAATAAACCATTGGGCTTAATCCTTGTTGTTGATGATGATGTATTAAGTCGCAGTAATAGAATATACGAATAGAAACT
Source organism: Diploptera punctata (assembly GCA_030220185.1). NCBI lineage: Eukaryota > Metazoa > Arthropoda > Insecta > Blattodea > Blaberidae > Diploptera > Diploptera punctata. Next base: position 840,639 of record JASPKZ010004560.1, read on the forward strand.
GTAAAATAGTCACCTTGTAGGTCCGTCTCCTTAACGTAAGATGTTTTAACACTCTGTAGGCATTTCGGGACCAGTCCCATCATCAGCAGAACGAATTAGATCTGTACTTGGTAACCCTTGTTGATGCACAACACAAGACTATTTAATAAATAATAATATCGAAGAAAAAATGATTTCAACGATAAAGGAGTATACAAATTAACATGTACAGACTGTAATAAATTCTACATTGGAAAAACTAACAGAAGCTTTAACGTTAGATTTAAAGAACAATTTAGAGATTTTGTTTATGATGGGAAAAAATCAAGTTACGCAAAACATATAATTCAAGCAGAACGCCATATGCATAACATCGATAGATAGATAGATGGAAAGCTCTGCGGCCATCACTTAAGTGTTGGCGGTGAGCGATCCATTTTGGTCCTCCTTAATAGGTAGAACCCCGGGTTCCTGTAAAATACATTAGCCCCGGTTTAAATTTTGAATTTAATTTTGAAGTTAATTAGAGAGTGAAGTCGGAAGCGGACCTTTTGGGGTTCTATTCCAGCATTTGCTCTTTGGATTGAGGGAAACCGCTTAAAACCTCAATCGGAATAGTCGATCACGCGGGATCTTGCCAAGTTTGGCTTTCGGATGACTCTATATTGGGAGGGCATCCAGGCTTCTCTTTATTTAAATATAATGTGCGTACATTTCAGATTATTACAATTAATCATACAATTATGGTAACGTGCATTTTTTATTTTTTTTGTATTCTTCAGTTGTTGCTGTTCTATCTGTAGTTGTCAGGTGATGTCAGTTTCTCTGGAACTGGTGGGATGAACCTGTAGCAGTAAGATTAGTTATTAGTTTTTAATGTGTTGTGTTAATATATTTTATTAATGTACATTATATGCTAATGTTGTAATTGTAATTGAATAATTGTGTTTCTGTGTGTGTGTGTGTGTGCCCTATCAGCTTTCACTGGTCAAGTGTTGTCCAGGATCCATTTTGGACGCTTGTGTTTGTTGTTGGCTGTTTCATAGGTTCCCAGCGATGCCACGAGTGGATTATCATGGCCTTCACATGTATTATAAAATTTAAGAGCCATGCGTTTAATATACTCCTCGATTGATTGTTTCTACACCCGTTTGATCGTGTAATATGTCAACCGGTGTTACACGCGGTAGTTTTGTAATCATATATAATAATTTGTTTTGAAAAACTTGCAGTTTCTTTATGTGAGTTCTAGCGGCGTGTCCCCATATGGGGCTTGCGTACGTGAGTACTGGCCTTAATAGTGCCTTGTAGATTGTTAGCCCTGTGTTTATTCGAATTTTGTTATGGTTATTTAAAATAGGGTATAGCAGCTTCAATGTCCCATACGCTTTGCCTAAGGTATTTTGGATATGTTGTTTAAACAGTAGTTTTTTGTCGAGTGTTACACCTAAATAAATGACTTCGTTTTTCCACTCGATATTGTGTCCATAAAGACTTAATTGTGGGGGCATGTATCGATATTGAGAATACCTTTTTGTATAAAGAACTGCTTGGCATTTATCTACGTTTATTTTTATTCTCCATTTTTCCAACCATGGTTCGAGAATATTAAGATTATTTTGAATCTGTCTAGACGCGTGTATTGTTCGGGAGGATTGACTAGTGATTAGAGTGTCATCTGCATACATATTTAGATGAGTGTTGTTATGTCTATTGTCATGTGGAATATCATTTATGTATATATTGAAAAGTGTAGGTCCTAGAATACTGCCTTGTGGCACTCCACTATAGACGGGCCGCAGGGCGGATTTTGAGTTATGGAAAGCAACTTCGAATTGCCTATTGTTTATATATTTAGCTATTAAATGAATTATTCCGTCATCTAATCCTGTTTCGACCATTTTCCGTAGTAGGCCGTGATGCCACACTCTGTCGAAGGCTTGTTTTATATCTAAGTATAATCCAATCGTGACACGATTTTCGTTGAACCCTCTAGTGATATGTTCAACAAGTCTCATTAGCTGGGTTACTGTGCTATGTTTTGGACGGAATCCGTTCTGTTCATCCCGAATTACATTTAATTGTTTTAGATTGTGATTAAGGCGCTTACATATAATTTTTTCAGATACCTTACTCATTGTGTTTAATAATGTTATCGGGCGATAATTTCCTGGTTCTCTAGGATTTTTTCCAGGTTTGGGGAATAATATTATACGCCCAGTTTTCCATGTTTTTGGGAAATACTTCATTTCGAACATAGCATTTATTATTTTTGCTAAAAATGCATATCCGATGTTGGGTAATTGTTTCAGCACTATGTTTGTATGCCATCAGGGCCAGGTGCTTTTCTATCGGGAAGGTGATTTATTAGCCATTTGACTTCTGAGACGTTTGTTTTTCTGATTTGTTTATTGGGTATTCTATTTAGAAATTCTTGGACCATTGTTTCCGTTTCCCTTGTAAATTGCGGGTTATTCGGAGGGTCATGTGGTACAAAGGTTCGCTCCAGATGATTTGCAAATGCTTCCGCTTTTTCCTGATCTGTGACGGCTTTCCCGTTAGGCAAGATGAGAGGGGGATATGTATCCGCTTTGTGTGTTACTTTTTTAACCATGTTCCATGTTCTCGGCATGTCCTTAGTATCTAGACTGCCGATTACATTTTCCCAGGTGTCTGACACGAATGTTTGTATAGCAACCTTGATTCTTTGTTGCAGATCATTCATTTCTTGCCTGTATTGCAAGTTATTGTGATGCCTTTGCCATTTTCTTCTTGCATCGTTCCTTTGCCTAATTAGGCGTAGGATATGATTCGATAATGCCCTCGTAATATTACATAGAGAAAACATTCCAACGAGGATAAATATACTGTTGGAAATTGCAATTCTAAGAGAAATCGATAACATCTTTATTCTGAATGAGAACATACCCAGTTCACACAATCCTCTATACAAAATATTCACAAGTAAGTCAGTGCTTCAACAAGGGTCAACAATTACAACAGACCTAATTCGTTCTGCTGATTATGGGACTAGTCCCGAAAGGCCTACAAATTGTTAAAACATCTTGAGTTGAGGAGACGGGACTTACAAGGTGACTATTTTACAGTTTGTATTCGTATATTCTATTACTGTTTTACTTAGGGTCTACAGAGACACTTTTACATTTTCTCAACATGCAATAGCCCTATGTACTGCACAGGCATTTGCAATTTGATACAGAAATCTAGTGCACAATCTAGCGATTAAAAATTATACACCACAATCTCTCCTGCCTCCGAGACTGTAAATTTCACAAATAAATTAATCTAATTTAATTAATTTTACAATTAAAATATTCAACACTGTCGGGTATCGAACTCATGTTCGGTAAGATCAAAGCACACATGCTGCCACCTGAGCCAGTACGTCGGAATCATAAAAGTGTATCAATTAATTAAAAATATATGCATTTATACAATGTAAATATTTCATTATTAATATGTTGAAACTTACCTAACTTTCGTACATAATAAATTTGATATTATACTGTATACATGGCACTATTGACCCGGGATCGTGGATATAAGTTCTGACTGCATCCATATCCTCAACATGTTCTTATGTTTCGGGGCACATGAGAATTGCAATTAGTCATCAAACATTTTGAAACATTTAATTGTTGCTACGTTACGGACTATGAAAAGCAATAACACATTTTAACAATGTTGTTTTTTTTTAGTGAATCCGTCGTCTACTGGAAGCATGTGAAATGAAAGTTCTGTGAACAATAGAAAATATAACATTAAGAGATCGCATTAGAAGTGATAAGATAAGAGAAAATGTACAAATTTCATATTTTGATAAACAATAGAAGGAAGGAATGGAAATGAACATATAGAATATCAAACGACAGAATAGTTAAAATAGCTAGAGATAAATTTCCAACTGGGAAAAAGAAATATTGGACGCCCGAAGTAAAGATGGGAAAGATACAATTGAGTCAATACATTGAAGAGGAACAGACACCTTGTCTATATTGGATGAAAGATGAAGAACAATGTTTTCAATATGTAAAAAAATTAACTATAACTTACATAAAACATTAAAGATTGAAACACGAAGAGATACTAGATTGAAGTTTTATAAAACATTGGCAGTTCCTGCATTACTTTATAGGAGCGAAACTTGGGTAATGACCAAAAAAATTACAAAGTAGAATACAAAAGCGCAGAAATGAACTTCCTTAGAAGAACAAAAGGGCGGCACACAAGATTGGATCTGATAGAGAACGAAGATATAAGAACAGAGTTAAATATTATTCACTGAATGAGAAAATCAAAGGATGTAGAGAGGAATGGTTTACACATGTAGAAAGAATGAATGTAACAAGATTACCAAGAGCAGCATTCAACTATTAGCCAAGAGGTTCAAGAATGTAGGAAGGCAGGTGAAAAGATGGACACAAACAAATGTGAGGCGCAACAGGTAATTTTTGCCTAGCTCGTGAAGTGAAGAAGAAGAAAAAATAAAAGTATTTCAATAAAATGTTTGTAGGCTTATAAGTATCATTTACCATGTATTCCTCTGACTCTAAGGTTCCTGGGTTCAAACCCGATCAAAGTTGATTGATTGTTAGGATAAAATTTTGGCACTTTCGAACCCGAAGGTTTCATGATGATGCGAACATATGATCTCCATATATCCCTTATCCTGAACTAATGTTTTCCAACATTCCGTATATAATTGGTCTCTCCTAATCATGGATAATGCTATTCTACCATCTCAATTTTCTTCCATCTTCTGGGCGATTCCCCTCTGGTTTCCCTATAACAATTTTCCATTCTTCTTTCAATCCACATTCATGCCACACGTTCTGCACATCGCAGTCTACGAGACTTATGTTCTTATTATATCTGGTTTTTCCACTCATTCTTAACTAATATTCATCTGTCTTAAGTAATATTCTGATAGTCCAAACATTTTTCCTAACCACTTTAATTCTCAAATATTCGTAATCGTTTCTCCCCTCTTAAAGTATGAGACTTTTTTCGTATCGGTGTGTTACCTGTGGATGAATAGCGTTTTTTTTTAACGATTTTTGAATGAATTTGTGATGACCAGAATCCCTGTAATTAGTAATAAATAGCATGCATTTCCGAGATGGATCTACATTTAAACTCTTTCACTACCTCATTCCTGTTTGTAATTTTTGTTCCTAAATAAAAAATACATTAAATAATGGAAATGAATTATTATAGACAGATATGGGAAATTTGAAAGACATAGCTGAATGCCTATTAACAATAATTATAAACTGAATGAGGAGCACAAAGAAATTTAGCATGGCTCAATTCTGGAAATGCATGGTAAACATGCATCACAGGGATTCTTGTTCTGCCAAACTTTTCTCAAAAAGCATTTAAACTGTAAATATATATAAAACTGTTATTTTCCCAGTTATATTATATGGAAGCGAAACGTGGATTCTTACTTTAAGGGAGGAAAAAATATATTATGAATATTTGAATTTAAAGTCCTTAGAAAAATGTTTGGACCACAGAGAGATGAACAGACTCGCGAATAGAGAAGATTCTATAACAGTAAGCTACATTATCTTTATGGGAAACCAAGTATAATAAGAACAGTAGACTACGATGGGCAGAATATGTGGCACGAATGGGGAATGAAAGACGGGCATGGAAACTTATTCATGGAAAACCGGAGAAAAAGCGTCCAGTAGGTATGCCAAGAATGAGGTGGGGCAATAACATAAACCATGAATTGAGGGAAGTATGTTATACAGGGAAAAAATTGCTCAGGATAGGGATGCATGGAGAGCTTACGCCCACGGCCACAAAGGTACGTGTTCGATAGTGCCAGTCTGTTAGTTACATTTTAATTCGGTTACACCTTCAATATTTACCTAATTTGTTATTAATTGTTCATTTCCATTATACACAGAGTTGATCAGGTATTTTATTTATACGTATAATGTTAGAAAATATTTCATGATATCTTGCCGCAATATCCTGTTTCCAAATTTGTTACTTTATTTGCTTGAGGTCGTGTATGTTTGGTATGTAATCATAAAACATGAGTGGGAGTAAGCCATATTAATCTAATCTAATATATAAATATGAATGTTTGTTTGTTCGTACTTTATGCGCGGCCATACCGTTGATCCAATTTTTATGGGGCTTTTTGCAAACTGTTCAGGAGATTCCCGGGATGAACATAGGCTATAAGAGAGTTGTGATACTCGACTCCTACACCCTTAAAAAATCACCCTTTGTAGTGGAAAGCGTGAAAAAAGTAGCTCTTCAGACACTTAAATGTCTTACACTGCCTAAACCATAACGAATACACAAAATCAATGTATACAGAATTGAATATCTCAAAAAGCTCTACAAAAAAGTCCGTGATAGCATATGTTTATCTCTTACGGATAACTCACAATAATCATTTTTGTCTTTCATTGATGCCAAGTAGATCGAGACAAGTACGTAGATTCCTGTACAAGCATAGAAGCATATGGCGGGGATTCTTTTACGGATAACTCACAATAACAAATTTTGTGTTTTAGCTCATTTATGCCAAGAAAATCGAGATAAGTAGATTCCCGGGCAACACCGGGTAATCAGCACGGGGAATCTTAAAAATAATTACGATATACATTTACTATTATTTTTCATTTTACTTATTCAACTAATCATAAGAAGTACATTAAATTTTGTCTTTCAGACCATTTACGTTAAGAAGATTGGGATAAATAGATTCCTGGGCAACGCCAGGTAAACAGCACGGGGTATCTAAAAATAATTACGATATAAATGTTTCCTTTTACTTATTCAACTAAACATAAAACATTATTTTTAATTTATTTAGACATTGCAGCGCACGCCGGGTATTAGCTAGTAATGACATAAATCTTTGTATGTATGAGTGTGAGTCTGTCCTTTATGGACTCAAAAAGTATTTCACCGATTTGAATGGGCTTTTCGCTATCATTTAGATAATTTTCCACGGACAATTAACGTATATAACATATTACTGTACGTAGGCCTGCTATAGAGCCGGGGCTAAAATAAGTACATCGGTGCACTAAAGCACTGTTGTAAACCTAGTGGTGACCATTGTAATCTTGTAGTATGTTGTTGAGCAGTCTTTGTTGTATAAATATATACATAATATTGAAAGTAAAAAAATGAAGACATCTTAGAAGAATTACACATGGAATCTTTAGAAAACAAAATTTCTGATTATAAGTCAAGATGGATACAACATGTTCATCGAATGGAAGATCACAGAATACCCAAACTAATGTTAAGATATCAACCTGCAGGAAGAAGAAGACCAGGACGTCCACTCAAAAGACTTCAGGATGGTGTTTCTCTTGAGGCCGAAACAGGTCAACAAATGGCCTAAATTCGTGAATGTACTATGATGATGATGATGATGATGATGAATATTGAAAGTCTTGAAATAGCAACATTTTGTGAAAACATTCACTCTTTCTGAGATTTAGTTAGTAATGCTGCCCTAAAAAGATGTTCAGTAGAATTTGTTTAGAAGGTAGCATTGGGAAGTCCTCGAACATCCACCAAATTCACCAGATATGAGCCCTTGTGACTATGACTTATTCACAAAGATCAAAGAATCTGTACGAGGCATTTGATTTCAATCAAGAGTTGCTATCCAGAAAGCTTTAGATCGATTAGATGAAAGAGATATCCAGAAATGGTGCTGCATATGGAGTGCGCCATCTTCCAAGGATTTGGCAACGTACAGCTGACTTGACAGGAGATTATGAATGAAGTCAATAATGTTAAAAGTAACCTAATTTTTTTGTGATGTTATGGCAGTGTTGCCTTTACTAATCGAATGCCCTAGTAGGCCTACTTGCCTCTGGTACCGAGGGTCGCGGGTTCAAACCCGGCCGGGGTCGATGGATTTTTTAGGACGGAAAAATCCAAGGAGCAAGTCCTCCGGGAGGGACTTTAAGGCGTGGGTCCCGAGTCCGAAGATTTTCAGGCTCATAAAAAATCCTTAAGCCTGAATGAAAAGACCTCTAAGCACAATTTACCGAATTTTCCCGTCCTAGTACTACTTTGGTTTCCTATATGTCAGTATGAGGCGGAACGCTGACCACGGACCACTCAGAAATGACATCTATACGAAAACAAGTGCTAACTAAATTAGTATGGTTCAAATTCTTCCCTGTAGGGGGAGAGCGCCTAAATCTCTGTAAAGGGAAAACATGGACTTACAACAACATGCCCTACTATGATGAAAGGCGTCTGAAACAGTTTGAATAAAAGACGTGTTACAGTAATGATAACGAAGTATGAAGTTTAATTTTTCTCGGTTTTCATTTTAAAATTAAGATGGAGTTCATTTTCTTTTTTCATCTAACCGTGAATCAGTTAAGAGCTGGCTCAATCTAGATTAGTTACCCACTTTATCTGGCGGATAAATTTGATGAGCTTTCAAATGATGAAAGACACATCTTTATAAATCTCATCTGTCGAACTTTCATTCAGGTTTCAGTTGCTTCAATGTCAATTTAATACACTCTTCTATACAAGTTTGTAAGCATTTATTGTAACATTTTTATTGCACAATAGTATATTACGATGCGAGGTTGGGAAGTGGTTTTTACAGAACCGAGGAAAAATGTTTAAAAACCGAGCGAGGTTTTTAATTTCCTAGATTGTGTAAAACACTTCACAAACGTGCGTTGTACATTATTTTTTTGCGCGATGGTGTTTTCAAAATAATAAATAATAGTAAAATAATAACATCTTCGTTGGAAATATTTGCGTTCGTTATAAACAACCGACTAACGTTAACAGTGGGGGCAATGTTCATTAATTGAAACAACAGGAGGCCTTGAGAACAATTATTGATAACATGGTCGCAAGTACGCATGTAGTGATTTATATTGTTTCAAATAAAGTTCAGGTCATTTAAAATGCAGTGATTTGTTTCGTATAATGTATATTAACACTACCTTTTGGATACTTTTTGTATATGCATTGTATGTAGTATACATAGAGGGCAGTGATTTTACTTCCCGCATGTGGGTATACGTAAATGCAATATTACAGTATAGATATTTAGGTTGACGACCCTGGAGTGTAGGAAGTTAAACTTTCAATCATGGTCGCCATTGCTGTAAGTACGACAAAACGCACTATCGCGCAAAAAAATATATAACTAGTAGTTACGATCACAAAAATATTATTTATTGTAATAAATGATGTAAAAGGGTTTGAAAAAGTATTATCTAACACATTATTTTTAATTATTTCTATTAATGCCTTATGTTTCTGTTTTGTACAGTTATTTTGTTAACGGCCCCATTCTTTTGTCTTGTAAATTTAAAATGTACTACGTATGTATATGAATGCACCCTGATCACAAGACTTTGTTCTCATTCTGGGGTGGCTAGATTAAATTATAGTATATTGCGTTACGAGTGTGGTAAACACTTGATACGGCACTTTCGCCGAGTTTTTTTTTTTAATTTCCGACATTCCGTTAGATCTTTACCACATGAGTGTTGCAACTATTTTTTGCACTATGTGTATTTATTTGAGTAATTAAGATACTAACTAAAATATTAATAAATTTAGTTGAAGATAAATGTTAGATTTCAGAAGGTAATTCTACTATATGTGTTGCTATGGAGAAATAACAAGTATTGTTGGTCATGTCGCCATCTTATATTTTTGTTAAAATTGTAAAACCAATTTCATTTGGGATTTATTTCTGATTATGGAGAAAGTTATAGACGATGTGTGCAGTGATTATGAATTAGAAGAGGCATGGAAAGCTGGATGTGATGAATTAATACCGAAATTAATATAAATTGCAGCACCACTATCAATATTTCAAAATAAATATTTTTACTTACCGCAGTAGTGTTTTTCGTCACTTTTAAGGTATTGAGATTTACTTTGTTTTCATAGCAACCAAGATTGTATGCGGGAATATCAAATTACGTTGCACATCAACAATAACGGTAAGTATACAATATTAGTTACATAGTGCAAAAAGTCAATAACTATCTTAGATAAATAATATGGTCTGAATAACTGTATTTTAAAAGAAACTTTCTTAAATATATATACAGAGTGAGCCAAAAGTCACTACTTCTACTCTACCAAGTAACAGGTAGTGAATTTTGGTCTACCCGGTGTTTATATATATATATATATATATATATATATATATATATATATATATATATATTTTTTTTTTCTGTCGCTGTGGTCTCGAGGTAAAGTGCTGCCTTATCACGCAGCAGGCCCGGGTTCGATTCCCGGTCGGGGCAAGCTCCTGGGTGAGTTTTTTTCGGGGTTTTTCCTCACCTGTAAGACAAATGTCAGGAAGCTTAGAGCCCAACGGTTCCCAAAGATTATCCGGCCATCATCATCATCACCCTTATCATTATCATCATCAACCTTCATCTGTGTGGAAAGCAACGGGAAGCTACCACACCTATAATTCCCTAGTAAACCTACAAACCATAACATGGAAGTGGTATGATTGCAGTGAAAGATCTGCCCTCGGGCAGAATTACTATGGATGTCATGGATATATACATAGTCACATTTGTTCCATGTGACCATTAACACGACCACAATTATTATTTATTTTTTTGAAACCGAACTAGACATATAAGAATTAATTAAATGCAATAAGACCAAGTTCGTTAACCAGCTAAATCCCAAAATTAGGAGTGGGAGTTTACCTGAAGCAAACATTTAAAAATCGCTTTAGCGGCAGCAATATTCTATTTTTCACAACGAAACTTTGTATATACTACTGAAATAAAACGAGGAAGTATTCTTAAATATCAATTAATTCCGACCATTAGATAGTGGGAGGGGTGATTTTACGCCTGTAGTCCAATTACATTAGTCACTTTTCAAACAGAATAGCCAATATTTTGCTTATATTGCGCCAGATTATCCAATCAATAGAAACCTAATTTGGTGTGCACTATGTTGCCGAGTTTCTCACTCACTTAACAACATAAAATGAGTATAGGTGGCTTCGAATAGCGTGGAGTTTTACCTGTTACCCAAAACTAAAAATCCGTCTAGCGACTACCATGTTTTTTTTTTTTGCAATGTAACCTAACATATGCGATTGAATTACCTTATTCTTCTTCTTCTTCTTCACTTCACGGGTTAGGCAAATTGCCTGTTCTGCCTCACAGTTGTTCTGTCCATCTTTTCACTGGCCTTCCTACATTCCTTGAACTTCTTAGCATTTAGTTAAATGCTGTTTTTGGTAATCTTGTTTATGTTCATTCTTTCTACGTGTTTACACCATTTTTCTCTATATTCTTTGATTTTATCATTTAATGGATATATATTTAACTCCGTCCTTATATCTTCATTCTTTATCCGATCCATTCTTGTGTAGTCTTTTGTTCTTCTAAGGAAGTTCATTTCTACGCTTTGTATTCTACAACCCAAATAATTAAAATTTGTTACTTGTTCCAGAGGTTTGTTTTCTATTATGATTTTTGATGTTATATGTTGTTCGCTTCCACAAAAAATATCATTGTTTTCTTTTTTTCCTTTGATATTTTAAAATTATATTCTTGGCATAACTGATTTAATTGATGTAAAGAGTACTGCAAATTATTTTCATTTTCTTGAATAATAACCACATCGTCAGCATACATTAAAACATTTAATATTTAAAATTTTTTAATTTAATTATTTTACACTAACACGCCGTAGCGTAGTGGTTAAGGCACTGAGCTACAAGCCGGAGGGCCGAGGGTTCAAGTCCCGTTGGGGTCAGGATTTTTAAACTGACCCAAACCCTCTGGCGGCACTATGGCCCTGGGGTCGACTCAGCCTCTAACGGAAATGAGTACCAGACGCTTGTTCTTAGGGTAAAGGCGGCCGTCACGCAGGGCTGACAACCCGGCTGACATAAAGTGCCGATTATCTACAAAAAGTGGGAGCCTTAACCTCCTACTACCCCAAGGGCCTCCGGGCCTGTTGTGGGATCACTTTAGACTTTAGACCTCTCTAGCACTATCGAACTCGTAGGTTCATGGCCGCGCGGACATAAGCTCTCCATATATCCCTATTCCGAGCTAATGTTTTACAATAATCCCTTCTAAAATCTACTTCCCTCGTACCATGGTTAATACTATTCTTCCACCTCAGTTTTGGTCTATCAACTGGGCGTGTTCCTCTGGTTTTCCTACAAGAATCTTCCATGTTCCTCTTTCTTGGCACATGTCTTCTGCCTATCGCAGTCTACGAGACAGAACTGTTCTTATTATATCTGGCTTCCTAAAAAGATCATGTAGTTCATTGTTATTTTGTCTTCTCCATTCTCCTGACTGTTCGTATCTCTTTGGTCCAATAATTTTTCTAAGAACTCTATTCTCAAATACTCGTAATATTTTCTCTCCCTTAAAGTAAGAGTCCATGTTTCGCATCCATATAATATAACTGGGAGAATAACAGTTTTTTACATTTTCAGTTGTTTTTGAGAGAAGTTGGGACGACGAGAGTCCCTGTAAAATTTCGTAAACCATAAATTTCGATTTGTTCAGCAATTCGCTTAGCTTACAGAATTTTTGCGTGACGGAGCTTTTAATTTAACGAGGCATATTTTGATAAAAAGTCTTTCAATTCCAGTATAAAAACATACATTATATTTACATATAAATGTTTTGTTAGAATCTTTCTGTTGAATATTGTGATCTTGTTCAAGTTTAGTCAAGGCGTGTCATTGTGAAAATTGTCTACAGCTTGCGTCATGTATTTAAAAACGTCAAAGTATCTTTCATCTTTTCAATTTTGCTTCGAGGAGAACTTAGAAACGATATCGCCCCCGCAGTTTCGCTCTTCTTCTTTCTTCTCGTGAAATTAAAGTAAAGCGCTTACACTACATACACAGTGGAACACTATTCCAAACTAACTGGCACTATCAAAACGTTATGTCCTGACCACGTGAACATAAGCCCTCCATAAATCTCCATTCGTTCATTTTGAGAATTTTCCTCATCATTGAGGGTTTTTTCCAATCAATCTTATTTATTAACATGAGTTTTAAAAAAATACATAAATGACTACCGATTTATAGTCTATCAGTTTGTAACAAACATTCACAGATTTCCCTTAATTAAAGTTTTCCATCGTTCTCTGTCCTCTGTGTCTTCATTCGTTACACCAAATTCCCTCATTGAATTCTGAATGTTATTCTTCCAGGGTCCACCGCTATAGTCCCGAGGTAGCGTGCTGCCTTGTCACGCAGCGGGCCCGGATTCGATTCCTGGTCGGGCAGGCTCCTGGGTGAGGTTTTTTCGGGGTTTTTCCTCACCTATAAGACAAATGTCAGGAAGCTTAGGGCCCAGCGGTCCCCGAAAATCATCAGGCCATCATCATCATCCTTATCATTTTCATCTTCATCTTCATCCTTCACCGGTGTGGAAAGCAACGGGAAGCGACCACACCTACAATTCCCTAGTAAAGCTGCAAAGCATAGCATGAAAATGCTATGATTGCAGTGAATGACCTGCCCTCGGGCGGAATTACTATGGATGGATGGATTCTTCCTGGTTGTTCTTGGTCTTCCTTTTCTTCTCCTTCTTTCAATTTTTCATGCATAACGCCTTTGGTAGTCTTCCATCCTGCATTCTTCTTACGTGTCCATACCATTTTAGTTTTCTTTGTTCAATCTCATCCATTATACTTCTTTCTGCATTAATCCATGTTCTGATTTCTGTATTCCTAATTCTTTCCAGTCGAGGTTTTCTGTTACCTCTTCTCCAAAAATCCATTTCAACTGCAGTTCTGTTTGAATCTCTATCCCGAGCTATTTTTTTTACAGTATCCCCTGTATAATCTACATCCCTCAAATCACAGTTAATATTATTCTCCGCACCTCATTCTTGGCCTACCTACTGGGGGCATTACTTCCGGTTTTTCTAAAAGGAAAAATTATGAGTTTCCAAGCCCTTCTTTCCTTCACAGTTAGTGCCAGAAATGTCCTGCTTATAGTAGTCTACGATACTCAATTATTCTTATTACATCTAGCTTTCATGTAGATCATGTAATTAACTATTATGTAGTCTTCTCCATTCCCCTGTCTGTTCATCTCTTAAGTACAGAAATGTTCCTCAGAACTTTATTCTCATATACTCGTAAAATTTTCTTCCTCCTTAAATTAAGAGTCATTGTTTCGCATCCACGTAATATAACTGGCAGAATAACAGTTTTATATATTTTCAGTTTAATGTCTTTAAAGACAAATCGGGACAATTTGCTTAATAGCATACATTTTCAGAATTGAGCCTATGCGCACCTCATTTCTCTATTTAATTATTGTTCCTAGATAATTGAATTCATCATTTTTTTCAAAAATTCCCTTATTTGTCATTAACTGTCCATTATATTATATAATGCATTTCTAGTGTGAACATATATTTAGTTTTATTGATGTTATTCAACAGTGTGTGCGTGTTGGCCCTTCGTATCTCCCACTATCTCCCAATAATAGTACATCATTAGCGTGTAACAACTTATTAATATCATTGAGTTATATGTATTCTTCATCATCTAAAGATTTGGTGGCATGTTTTAGTACAAAGTTGAATAGTAAAAGAGATAGTGCATCTCTTTTCTTTAATCCATTGTGAATTTCGAAACTATCATAAAGTTGTTTACCTACACGTTTTTTTCATTACACAGAGGTTAGACTTATGACTGTCTTTTGTTTTGGTTTCACACAAAAACAGTTGAATAATATGTACTGTCTGCTTTGCAATCTTATATTATATTTCATAAAAATACTGATTCCGATGATAAGTAATCAGGTGATAATGTGTATAGTATTTTATAGTGAAGTGATAAGTGATGGTTCTGCGAACTCATACACGAAGCAATAACAATTTTTTTCAGGGACGGCGTACGTGATCAAATCTGCGAATACCACAAATATATCGTTCGCAAGAATCATGACCACGTTAAAGTCTTCGGGTAAAAATAGTATAAAGGTCTGTAAAAAGAGTATCACAATAATCAATATGTGGCGTAGCAAGTGTTTTTATTAATATTTTTCTTAGAATGAATGGTAAACAATTCCTTATTTGGGTTAATAATATTATTTCCTATTGCATTTAATTACTCTCTTCAATTTGATATTAATGGAAAAATAATTTTTTTACATACCGGTACTGAAATCATTAACCAACTTTACATACACATCATTTTTACAACTTTAAATCTGATATATAAAAATGAATGTTTGTTTGTTTTGTGGTTTATTGAGATAGAACGAACCACGCTCTGCCAAACCATTTGTGGCGTAGAGAGTGAATCACCTTCACCGCTACTGCTACCTTCCGGGATCGTTGGGTTATGGTAATGCTGTATTTTAGTAAAGTGTTCTAGATATCTAATGAAGTTATTTACAAGTAAACAGCCTGTCTCGGGCCCATAGAAGGCGGCCAACCATTCATCTTTCTTTCCTAATTGAACATGCATATAAACATAAATACTGACTATAAATTGCATGGATTGAACTAACTTCGTTATAGGATAGAGAATGATAATAACTCTTAAATAATAACAAGGGGCGTAACATAAAAGATAAGCTTTTAATAAGAAAATAAGTGTGGATTATATAAAAGACAAATAATAAGTACATAACAGAAATAGATCTTTGATCACTCGTTCAGACACAAATGGTAACCAAAATATAATAGAACAATAACGTACCATTTAAACTATCACACGCATACATGTCTAAGTCCTATTGGAAATCCTTCTTCCATGTTTGCTTAGACGAAATCAAATCTAACCGTTCCTCGGTTACAATCCACTTGCTCATCTTCTCAATCACCATGTTATCCTCGCCAGTTCATGGTGCACTTGAGTTGGATTCACACACTGAATCCCCTTCTAAAGAACCAAACGCCACTTAGTGAGCCGATCGAATGATGAAGTCCGTTGAGATAACCGAGCATATATCAGGTTCGCGAGTGGAAGGGATGTGCGCAGTAGAGATGCGCGAGGGATAGGGTGAAAAGGGAAGGGGTAACTATACGGAACACAGGAACATTGGCAGGCTTCACAAATGTTCTTCAGTAGGGAGGAGCACACAGATGTATAACTGAACCGAAAAAAAAAGGCACTTTCGGTTCAATAGCTCTCCCTACACCCTCCGGGTAAAAGAAAAGAGTCCATAGGCTTCAAAGTCATGTCCAGAGAAGCAATCCCACGTTGGGAGGGGAACATAAACACTATCGGATTCCAGCGGTAACTTCAAAGCAAATCTTCCATCGTCCCCAATATCACGATCACCACACCCGCTTTCATGTAGACTATTCCAGCGCTGAAAATATACTCCAATTTACTTCAGCCGCCATAGCACAACATTGCGGTGTTCCAGGTGAAGACTCGGGTGACGATAATCATCGGATTGCCGGATCGCAATCCCTTCCACCGCTGTCCAAGAATCCGTAGTTCCAAAAACCACTATGCTGGTCAGCTGGGCACTCGGGGGTCGGCCGGATCCTCCAAGCGCTCGACTGCCGAACACTCCAGGCTTACAAACGGTCGAACTGCCAATGTTAGGGAAAGGTTAACTGAAACAAAGAACAGGCAAAAGCACGAAAGCAGAACCATAGATATACCAATTCAACATGTGTCATAATACAAAATATCTAGCTTGACATACAGCTCTTTATTCTACAAACATGCTAGTGTTTTACTCCACAGTATTTAATTAAATCAACATGTTGTATTATAATGTGGTCATGGACGCCGACTAACTTCTATTCACCTTTTTTTAGAATTTAGTTTGCGTCTCATTAGCAAGACCTGACCTACATCTAAATAAACTCATTCTGGTAACTCTGACAATGAAAAAAATGGTACAATCAGCTCAAATATTCATATTTAACATTAGTATACTTCAATATCCCAAACAAACATATATATATATATATATATATATATATATATATATATATATAAACAAACCACGTAGACTAAGATCGACACTCTCTAGAAAGATGCCCATACCGCTGACATGAGTTGCGTTATCTACAATGAACTTACGCTTTATTAATATCTGTTCAGGCTGGGAGAGAGAATTCATATGATCTTTAAGCCGCTGACGTAATATGTTTACATCACCTTCAACTTCTATACCTAGCAGGCTTAATTCACGAACAAGCTTGTCTTTGGATATATTATATCTACCCAGCTAGGCATGTTTACTAAGTATAATAGACACAAGATGTAAACAACTATAGGCAAACGTAGTATTACATGCATAGATCAGTCTCTGTTCTGGTATAAAGAAAGATGAGTTGATGTTTACGTAACATAAAACAAACACGTAAACTAATGCTTAATAACTTCAACTTAAATACAGCATATCTTACAATATAAAAAAAACACAGGGCAAACGCCTTGCTACCCAAAAAACCCAACCCTTAACCACGCTCTGAAAAACCATTTTGTGGTTTATTTAGAGAGAACCACGCTCTGCCAAACCATTTTGTGGCGTATTTTGAACGAACGAACCACGCTCTGCCGTACCAATTGTCGCGTAGAGAGTATGAACCACCTTCACCGCTACTGCTACCTTCCGGGATCGCTGGGTTATGGTAATGCTGTATTTTAGTAAAGTGTTCTAGATATCTAATGAAGCTATTTACAAGTAAACAGCCTGCCTCGGGCCCATAGAAGGCGGCCAACCATTCATCTTTCTTTCCTAATTGAACATGCATATAAACATAAATACTGACTATAAATTGCATGGATTGAACTAACTTCGTTATAGGATAGAGAATGATAATAACTCTTAAATAATAACAAGGGGCGTAACATAAAAGATAAGCTTTTAATAAGAAAATAAGTGTGGATTATATAAAAGACAAAATAATAAGTACATAACAAAAATAGATCTTTGATCACTCGTTCAGACACAAATGGTAACCAAAAATATAATAGAACAATAACGTACCATTTAAACTATCACACGCATACATGTCTAAGTCCTATTGGAAATCCTTCTTCCATGTTTGCTTAGACGAAATCAAATCTAACCGTTCCTCGGTTACAATCCACTTGCTCATCTTCTCAATCACCATGTTATCCTCGCCAGTTCATGGTGCACTTGAGTTGGATTCACACACTGAATCCCCTTCTAAAGAACCAAACGCCACTTAGTGAGCCGATCGAATGATGAAGTCCGTTGAGATAACCGAGCATATATCAGGTTCGCGAGTGGAAGGGATGTGCGCAGTAGAGATGCGCGAGGGATAGGGTGAAAAGGGAAGGGGTAACTATACGGAACACAGGAACATTGGCAGGCTTCACAAATGTTCTTCAGTAGGGAGGAGCACACAGATGTATAAATGAACCGAAAAAAAAAGGCACTTTCGGTTCAGTTTTGTTTGTTCGTACTTTATGCGCGGCCATACCGTTGATCCGATTGTGATGGGGCTTTTTGTAAAATATTAAGGAGATTCCCGGGACGAACATAGGCTATAAGAGAGTTGCGATACTCAACTCTTACATCTTTAAAAATCGCCCTTTGTAGTGGAAAAGGTGAAAGAAGTAGCTCTTTGGGCGCTTAAATGGCTTACGCTGCCTAAACCATAACAACATTAATGCACACAGAATTGAATATCTCAAAAAGCTCTACAAAAAAGTCCGCGACAGCATATGTTTATCTCTTACGAATAACTCACAATAACGAATTTTGTCTTTTAGCTCATTTATGCCAAGAAGATCGAGATAAGTAGATTCGCGGGCAACGCCCGATAATCAGCACGGGGAATCTTAAAAATAATTACAATATACATTTATAATTATTTTTTATTTTACTTATTCAACTAATCATAAGAAGTACATTAATTTTGTCTTTCAGCTCATTTATACCAAGAAGATCGGGGTGAGTAGATTCCCGGACAACGCCGGGTAAACAGCACGGGGTTTCTAAAGTAATTACGGTATAAAATTTTCCTTTTACTTGTTTAACTAAACATAAAATACATTAATTTTCGTATTTCAGCTCATTTATATCAAGAAGATCGGGATAAGTAGATTCCCGTTCAAATCCGGGTAATCAGCACGGGTATCTATCTAAAAATATAAATTTATAATTATTTTTTCTTCCACTTATTCAACTAAACATAAAAACACATTAATTGTAATTTATTTAGGCGTAGCAGTGCACGCCGGGTATTAGCTAGTCGCATAAAATGTATAAATAAGCTCATCCCTATAGTATATATTATTTTCTTTATATCATTCTCCGGGTATTAATTCGTTGTGTATGTTAGAGTGAGTTTTATATTTTGAAATGTTCTATTAAATTTATTTTGCTTTATACAGGGTACCCCATTCAAATCTCCCACATTTTAATTAATCATAACCAACAAAGTATGCGGAATTATTAAATGAGGCCGGTATTAAACGAAACAGAAACTCAAAGATTTTTTATTGCCACACACTAAAACACCTCTACATGTGCACTATTAGCAGCACGAACAATATCAAGTCTCTATTCGATTTCGTGCCACGTTCTGTCCAACATATCCATTGATACTGTTGCAATAGTGTCAAGGATACGGATTCGTAAATCATGAAGATCTTGTACTGGAGTCGCAAACACACGGTCTTTTACGAACCCCCAGAGGAAGAAGTCCAGTGGAGTGATGTCTGGCGATCGTGGTTTTATGTCGTTATTGTCCAACATGCGACAGATGAATTAACTGCAACAATGAAAACAAAAATTCTTTGAGTTTCTCTTTCTTTTAGTACCAACCTCATTTCATAATTCCGCATACTTTGAGAGTTGTGATTAATTAAAATGTGGGAGGTTTGAATGGGACACGATGTATTATTACGTAATACAGTTAAACTTGCTCAAAGCGGAATCGCATGGGACCATTTTTTTCCACATTAGACAAAATTCCGCATTATAAAAAAACAAAAACTTATTAATAATCTTAGATTATAGAGTACCGTATATGTCGTTTTACGTACCTTGAATTAATTGTAGTTTGCTGCCTTTGAAAAGTGAAGTATAGCATGTGTGAGCGACTTCGATGGTATCGCGCGAAAAAAAGAACAGTCCCTTTTCCTCAACGTTAAAAATGTCTCCTAGGCGCGTATCCTGAAATTAAAGTATGCAGTTTGGGTTTCCGCCCACTAACTACAGTTTCGTCCACATCCTTTGATTCCCCGCTAATTTCGTTCCACACTACATTGTCTTTTAAACCTGTCCAGCCAACCTGAATTTATTTGAAATCGTTTTTTCGTAGGGATTTAGCGACAGCTAGAGCTTGATTTTGGAGCATCGGTCCGGAAATTTGGATATTTATCTTCAGTCACTTTCACTTTTTCGTGTAATGACAATGATACATATGTTTTAGCCATCTTTATTCCGTAAATTCAGAACACTATCTGTGAAAGATCGGTCTCAGAACTTAAACTAATTTAAGATTTTATAGTGCAATGGTTATTTGTAAGACAGGTACCTGTATTTCGCATAACGGGTGTGCAGTGAGGCCGAAATAAAATGTCAGGTAATGGTAGAATGTCTACTTCACCCGGCGCCAGGAATCATTCCTTATTGCTTTTTTTTTTTTGTCTTTCCGCTTTATAATATTTTTCGTGAATTATATAGAAATATCCTTCCGTTTTCGCATTGGGCTGATTCCGTTTTATTCAATATAAATACATGTAAAATTACTATTATTTCGCCGGTACAATACATTTACTGACATTGGACAGATTTCCGCATTATTCACGTTCCGGATTAAACAAGTTTTACTGTGTATTTAATTGCTTTCTTCAGTTTGATATTCCATCCATCCATCCATAGTAATTCTGCCCGAGGGCACGTCTTTCACTGCAATCATAGCATTTTCATGCTATGCTTTGCAGCTTTACTAGGGAATTGTACGAGGTGTGGTAGCTTCCCGTTGCTTTCCACACCGGTGAAGGATGATGATGATCATAAGGATGATGATGGCCATATGATTTCGGGGACCGTTTAGGCCTTAAAGTTTTCCTGACATTTGTCTTACAGGTGAGGAAAAACCCCGATAAAAACCTCACCCAGAAAAACTGTCCCGACCGGGGATCGAACCCGGGCCTGCTGCGTGGCAAGGCAGCACGCTACCTCGAGACCACAGCGGTGGACAGTTTGATATTAATCTACCATAGAATGTTTTGTTTGTATCACTCTCCTTTGCATTAAATCTTTGTGTGTCAGAGTGAGTTGTATATTTTGAAAATTTTTCCTAAATTTATTTTGTTTCATATTATTTGCTAATTTATTTTGCTACCTTCTTCAATCTGGTTATTAATCTATTCTATATTGTTTTGTCTATTTTATTTCCCCGTTTATCACTAATGTTTTATGTGCCAGAATTTATTTTATGTCTTGAAATGTCTCCTAAATTTATATATTATGTTTCCCTCTCCCTTAACTAAATATTTGTAATGTATATATTCTATATGTATTATTTCTGTAACTGAACTGCACCCGAGCACGAGCAATTGGTCATTCGGGTGTCGATACTGTGTACAACATCTATTTGTGAATAAAATGTATCCTTATTTTTATAACTTAATCTAATGAATAAATTATTGAGAAGTTTATTAGAGAAGAGTGATTTATTTGTATATTCCAATTTAAATGTTTATAATACGTTGAGTATAGGTAAATTTTGGCAACCCCTGGGAGGCCAAAAAGAGGTCCAAACCCACTACGGCAGCTGGATCAATATTGGGGGCGCGTTGAATTAAACCTCCCCCCACATAGCCCCGCTCTTGCCTTTTCCACCCTTCGTAATACTTGCGTCGTGGTACAAAAATTTTTCTAGAAAAGAATTTAATAGCTCGATCAATTAATGCAAGAGAAGCTTCCGGAAGAAGGGAATCCAATGACATCGAGACATCGAGTTCTATATAACGTTGGAGATATTAAATCATAAAATATGTACGAATTCAAACGATGGTCAAAACTTAAAAGCTTAGTTATATAAAGGCTTACTTTGAAATATTAATAATAATAATAATAATAATAATAATAATAATAATAATAATAATAATAATAATAATATCTATCTATCTTCGGGTTTTTACAGCTGCTGCCGTCTTCCCGTGCCAAACCTCCAAATCCTACGATCTTGGGCATCTTCAATGTTTAACTCTCTTGCTTACATTACCATCCTCATGTTTTCCTTCCACGTTAACTTTGGTCAACCTCCTTTCTTCTTTCTGGTCGGTTGCCATTGATATAGTAGTTATTCAACATGTTTTAAATGTGCACATCTTCCTGTGTCCAATATTAAGTTTTGATTCTCCTCCTCCATTCATCTCTATCCTTCCAGTCACCATCCTGCAGTCCACTGTTCTTCTTAAAATTCATAGCTCCCTTTATCAATGTCTTGTTAGGTCTCCTTTTTTTCCCCCCTTCGATTTGGAATCCACTCCAAACTCCTAACTGGCAATCTATCTTCATTCATCCTCTTCACGTGTCCAAACCATTGTAATTGTTTATTTCCCACAAATTGTATAATTGTTTCGTTCAAGTTCATTTTTTCAGGGATAATACTGTTTTTGATCGTGCCTAATTTAGAGCATCGTGCAGAACATCTTTTAAAAATCCATTCTATAGATTGCAATTTTTACAATATGCTAATAATAATAATAATAATAATAATAATAATAATAATAATAATAATAATAATAATAATAATAATAATAATAATAAACGTAAAAGGATTGAACTCAACGGAGTAGTAGGAAGCTAAGGGTCCCATCTTTCTAGATAATCGGCACGAGATGTTAGTCGGGCTGTCAAAACAGCGTAACGACCATTTTTAAACCCAAGAATAAATGTCTGGTACTCATTTCCGTTAGTGGTTGAGTCGACCCTCAGGCCCATGATGCCCGCAGGAGGTTTGGGTCAGATTAAAAACCGTGACTCCAAAGGGATTCCAAACGATGTCATTGCCACTTGTAGTGTAATGCCATAATGAACTACTCCATGGCATATCCCCATAATAATAATAATAATAATAATAATAATACTTACTCTTACTTACTCACTGGCACTATCGAACCCGTAGGTTCGTGGCCGCACGGACATAAGCTCTCCATACATCCCTATCCTGAGCTAATGCTTTCCAATAATTCCCTGTATAATCTACTTCACTCAAATCATAGTAAATGTTATTCTCCCACCTCATTCTTGGTCTACCAACTGGGCGTTTTCCCTCTGGCTTTCCTACAAGAAGCTTCCATGCAAGTCTTTCATTCCCCATACGTGCAACATGTACTGCCCAACGCAGTCTACGAGACTTAACTGTTCTTATTATATCTGGCTTTCTATAAAGACCATGTAGTTCATTGTTATGTAGTCTTCTCCATTCACCTGTCTGTTCATCTCTCTTTGGTCCAAAAATTTTCCTAAGGACTTTATTCTCAAATACTTGTAATCTCCTTTCCTCCCTTATAGTAAGAGTCCATGTTCCACACCCATATAATATAACTGGTAGAATAATAGTTTTATATATTTTCAGTTTAACCTTTCTTGAAAGGAATTGGGACATAAAGAGTCTCTGCAATGCATAATAACACGCATTTCCAGAATTGCTATTTGTGATCATTGTTCTTAGGTATTTGAATTCAGCCACTTCCTCAAAATTTCCCTCATTTGTCATTAGCTGTCCATTTCCATTATATAATGTATTTCTACGTGTGACCATATATTTAGTTTTATTGATATTTACTTCCAGTCCTAAGTTCTTAGTGTTGCTCAATAGTGTGTGCGTATTGTCCTTTAGTATCTCCTCATTATCGGCCAACAATACTACATCATCAGCATAAACTAACAGTTTATTAATACCATTGAGTTGTAAGCCTTCCTCATTCTCTAAAGATTTAATGGCATGCTCTAGTACAAAATTAAATAGTAGCGGAGATAGTGCATCTCCTTGCTTCAACCCATTGTGGATTTCAAAAGTGTCCGAAAACTCTTTGCCTACACGCACCCTACTCTTTGTGCCATTTAGACACATTCGTATAAGTCTAACTTTTTAGGAATTCCGAACTCCAGCAGGATACTATATAACTTCTCCCTCTTAATTGAATCATATGCTTTTTTGAAGTCTACATATAGTTGATGTACAGTACCACTATATTCCCATTTATTTTCTAAAATCTGTCTTATACTAAAAATCTGATCTGTTGTAGACCTTGGGGCGGTATTTTGGGGTGGCTGTTAAATGTCACTTGGGTTTCAATTTGGTTTAATTGTGAATTTATTATGCCCTTCCTCGGTAGCTAGTCGGTTCCTGTTTCAGGGTGAGCGCTGAGACTCCTATCTATATAGGGTTCGGAAGGAGAATTGCGTGGGAACAGACAATCACTAATTGTTTGAATTATTTTATTTAATTAATCTCTGCCAATTTAAATGAACGTTACACAGTAAAAATAAAACTTTTCTGTCCCTGGCCTTCGATATTTCGCTA
The DNA here is from genome assembly GCA_030220185.1 of Diploptera punctata. Classification (NCBI taxonomy): domain Eukaryota; kingdom Metazoa; phylum Arthropoda; class Insecta; order Blattodea; family Blaberidae; genus Diploptera; species Diploptera punctata. The sequence continues at coordinate 865,148 of JASPKZ010004560.1, forward strand.
ATGAGGACTAGCAAATGACTTATGAGTTCGGGAGATTTTCCCTAAGTCCATAATCGTTGTTAAAAGATATTTTTTTTTTACTATACATTCAAGATCTTCTTTCTTCTAAGTGTCGAGTATAAGTGTCAGTGTATTAACTTTTGTCCTCATGAGTTCCGTATCGAAGTCAGGACCAATTATTCCCATATATGGTCTATACCCTAACTCTGATTTTGATTGGTTAGAATATTCAATCACATGTCCTCCAAGGGCGTAACTATTTTATTTAAACCACCACCTACCTTTTGATTTTATTCTCACGGCTAGGGACCGTGTTTGCCAGCTTGGGCTTTTCGCGATTGTAAATTTGGAGTTTGACATTTCTCCCAAACGTGAGTTTCGAAGCTAGACCCAGATTAAGGATTTCAGGTCTAATTTGAGGAGTTACATATTTATGACCTCTTTTACTTAGGGTTTCAACCGCTTCTTGTGAGAACTATTTACCAATACGAAACTTAATTTATTTTTAACTATATTCTGTTCCTTCATTATTTATTCATTTCTTATATTCATTAATCACTATTAGGGCCGTACCATATTCGTCTCACAATGCCTCTTGTTAAAACAAAAAAAAAATACTAACGTAAATTTAAAAATATCTTTTTTTTTAACACAGCTCCCCTTAGAAGAGAAGTAATTAAATATGCTAATTACATCAAACCAAAATGTATTAAACTATTACTTTTCCTACAAGTACCATATATGGAAATGTTTTTACTAACATCAAATAGATTATATTATTGAACATATATCACCCTGGTTTACTTACAGTTTTCTGCATATTACCACTAGAACAACAACAAAAAAAACATGTACATTTAAACTCAATTTGCGATCGGTGATTCACCTTACTTATTTTTTTTTTATAATCAACAAATGTTTTTCTTATTTTAACCCTATGGGTACTTTATCATATCCCATACATCTTCTCGTTTTTTTTTCACTTTATTATACGTTTGTTTCTGTTTTAATTATGTCACTTTTTACTCACACGCTAGGTAATTTCGCATAATACGTTTTCCATATATCACTCAGTTTATTTTTGCAATGTCATGCACATTTTTTTTATATCATCCCTCTATATCGTTCGCACTTTCCATGGTTCACACTTTACATATGCACTGGAACTCACTTATTATAAACTAACATTTTTTTTTATTCTAATTAGCTACTAATTTATTCTATTTGGGTCATTTATTTATTTAATGAGACATAGATCTTAATGTTGCCGTAAACATATTTGCCCTCTTTTAATCAAATGGTAACTTTACTAATTAGTTTCCTATGTAATTTCCGATGATTATCCTTTATAAATAAGTATATCGGTATTTAATAAGAATCATATATGTTTTATATCGTGATCTCAGTTTTCAGAACATTTCACGATTCATCATAATAATTAATTTGTAAATCTATCTTTTTTTTTATAGGCGCTCCCTTAGCTGTGGTCATTGAAAATTTATTCTCAGCACGTTCACTGACTGATCTTCACAATACCTTGAAAATCTATTTATTCTTTATAGAACTCCTTTATTCATCATTCGCATATTATTTTTATTCAATCGATTAAGGTGGAAATTATCCTTATTTATTTACTTGTCGGTAACATAATATCACATTTCATACGCGCAGAACCGTCGTTGTATACAGAATTTTATATCATCGTAGCTCATATTCGTCAATTTCGTTTTTGACGACCATTTATATTTCATTAGTAAACCACTCGACAACACCGGTCGAATCAAAATCATGTCGCTCTATCTACCCATAACAATTCTCGCTACCATATGAGCGAACGTTTATCGTTTAAAGGGACATAATATAAACGCCTCCTTCGGGCTTTGATCCTGTATTAATTAATTCTTTCACTTTGTCTACGCTATATTTTTATCTGTCACCAATCATAAACTGTTAAAAGGACGATGCCTTAACCTCTTTCTTAGATTTTCATATGCTCATAACGCTTCCATTTTACTCCTTAAGAATAATATTAGATTTTTAAGAACATTTGAATCATTATGAAATTGACTATAAAGTTATAATAGCACATGGTTATTTTTTTAAGAGTTTTGTTTAAACATTTATTTATTCATTTCACATCGTATTTGTGTAAGTAACTTGTTTTCGACAAATGAATTTTGTACCTGTGAAGGGTGTGCCTATTTCCGTCTCACTCGCACTCTTTCTTCTTTTACAAACATTTTAAGTTTAGTGAACTGATTTTTATCTCTATTTTAGACTGGGTTCAACATTTTCTTAAATATTCCCACTACGATCAGCTGTTCATTTCTTTATAATTTTCACAATTTACTTATTATTATCATCGTCTCTGTTCTTGTTCACGCTTTAGATTAAGGCAAATATACATGCTAATTATTTTTATTCTTTTTTTTTCTTATAAAGCGGGGTGGTGCCTCTCGCTCCCTCTGTAAATTTAAATTTTCTTCCCCTGTTTTCGTCAACATTTATCTAGTCTCATTATGTTTTCTAGCAAGTACAATATAAGAGCCTTTTAAACTATTTCTCATTAAATTTTCCTAATACTAATCTGATATATGCATGACCAACACTTCTTGCATTTATCATACTAATATTACCAGATATAATCTTATTTACTAATTACACATTTATTTAATTGTGCATACAATGCAGGTGCATGTTAATGTCTAACTGATATTACATTCATTCTAACAGGATAGACTGAAATTTGCATTCTACCACTTTGCGATAATTTCGCGCCCGGATCAAATATTTCGGCACGATATTTTTCTAGGTAACATTCTCTCTCATCATGCATTAATTTAGTACAGAACTTCATTATGTTACCTTTGAATCTAACGTATTGACTGTTTTTCGACCATTTACTCCTATTTATTTGGCGCTTCTTTATTACGCGATATGACTTACGCATATTTTCTTTACGTACTACCTTTTTCTTGTTTTTTTCATACTTTGTTCGTATCTTTTCCATGCATCTACTTTGCATATCCACATTTTCAACTTGGAATACTGAACGGATGTTTGGCTGTGCCGAAATCATCAGGTCAGTTGTTCCATTTTGATTTAATTTAACTTCATTAACAACATGCATTTCATTATTGCATTTAGATATATTTCCATGTAATTCATCATCATTGGTTTGAGGTATTTTGTTTGCATCTATAATAGTTGGCTCCCATTCTTTTCCCTCATTCTGAAGTGTCATTTCCCTATCTGAGTCCCTTTGAGTTTGATCTACAGTACTTTCACCTGTTGTAGTAACTACCATATAAATATCATTGTTACTTTTACATTTATTTCTTGGGGAGTTTCATATCCTGTCTCCCTTTCATCATAATTATTTCTACCTACCTCACCCTTTCCTGCTAAACTAGTGGTCAATTTTTCTCCTGTCCCCTGAATTTCTGATTTTAAAGAATCGCGAGTTTGTTTTATTGCTAATCTCCAATTGCTCATGTCTTCCCTCATTTCTTTATGCCATTGTTTCATTTCTTCCCTAATTGACATTAACATTTGCCTCACGAAATATTCAAAGTCGTTCTGGGACTTATTAGTTTTCTTTGATTCCTCTTTGTTTTGACCCTCTAGAAAATTTTCTCCACCATGTAAATTTATATTATTACCCTCCATTATTTATTTAATTCTACAATTTATTAATATTAATATTTATTTTCTATTCACAAAAATATTTTTTTTTATTCAACACTCTAATACTTTCGTTTAATTTGTTAATTTTCCACATCCTTTATTTTTCCGTCTTTTGACAACTTTTATGTTCTATTATTTTTTTTAAACAAATCTGTCACTTTACCTTGGTATATCTTCATTTGTTTGTCTTACGTCAGGTTTGTAGAGATCCGCCATCGGTTATCTACGTTGATCTGCTCCTGGATTGTTGTCCACTCCTAGCTGCACCTTCCATCTCGTGGTTTGAATGTTGTCTTCCACACTGTTGCTGGATCATGATGTTCAGTCCACAACTTTCGTAAGTCACTCTTATTTCGAATGCACTCACGTTGAAAAAAAAACTTTGTCACAGTAAAAGGACCCTTTCGTTGGGCGACACTTTGGGGCGGTATTTTGGAGGGCTGTTAAATATCACTGGGGTTTCAATTTGGTTTAATTGTGAATTTATTATGCCCTTCCTCGGTAGCTAGTCGGTTCCTGTTTCAGGGTGAGCGCTGAGACTCCTATCTATATAGGGTTCGGAAGGAGAATTGCGTGGGAACAGACAATCACTAATTGTTTGAATTATTTTATTTAATTAATCTCTGCCAATTTAAATGAACGTTACACAGTAAAAATAAAACTTTTCTGTCCCTGGCCTTCGATATTTCGCTAATGAGGACTAGCAAATGACTTATGAGTTCGGGAGATTTTCCCTAAGTCCATAATCGTTGTTAAAAGATATTTTTTTTTACTATACATTCAAGATCTTCTTTCTTCTAAGTGTCGAGTATAAGTGTCAGTGTATTAACTTTTGTCCTCATGAGTTCCGTATCGAAGTCAGGACCAATTATTCCCATATATGGTCTATACCCTAACTCTGATTTTGATTGGTTAGAATATTCAATCACATGTCCTCCAAGGGCGTAACTATTTTATTTAAACCACCACCTACCTTTTGATTTTATTCTCACGGCTAGGGACCGTGTTTGCCAGCTTGGGCTTTTCGCGATTGTAAATTTGGAGTTTGACATTTCTCCCAAACGTGAGTTTCGAAGCTAGACCCAGATTAAGGATTTCAGGTCTAATTTGAGGAGTTACATATTTATGACCTCTTTTACTTAGGGTTTCAACCGCTTCTTGTGAGAACTATTTACCAATACGAAACTTAATTTATTTTTAACTATATTCTGTTCCTTCATTATTTATTCATTTCTTATATTCATTAATCACTATTAGGGCCGTATCATATTCGTCTCAACCTGTTTCTTCTAAATGCACATTGATGATCTCCTAGAATGTCATCAATATAGGAAGTAAGTCTGCTTACTAATATATTTGTTAGAATTTTGTACGAAGTTGAAAGTAATGAGATGCCCCTGTAGTTTTTGAAATCAGTTTTATCTCATTTCTTATAAATTGGTACGATGATTGATTCTTTCCATTCATCTGGAAGAGCTTCTTTTTCCCAAATCATACTAAGCAACCAGCGTATCTTGTCCATAAATTTTTCTCCCCCTGATTTTATCAGTTCTGCTGGGATCTCATCTGAACCTGATGCTTTATACATCTTCAATTTTTCAATCGCCATTTCAACCTCTAATGCACTTGGCTCTGCGACTAGCATTTCTGCTGTCTGTAAATTATCCTCCTCAATATCCTGTTCCTTATGTACATTTAATAGCTGATTAAAGTAACTTTTCCATCTATTAAATATACTCCTGGAATCTGCAATCATATCCCCATTTTCATTCCGAATTATGTTTGTTCTAACCTGAAACCCTTTCTTCTCTATACTAATTCCCTGATATAATTCTCTAATGTTCCTATTTTTTGCGTTCATTTGAAGATCATTAATCTTCTCTCTCAAATATTCCCTCTTTTTACTCTTTAGTAACTTGGTGGTTTCCCGTCTAATACTACCCAATTGCTCTAAATTTACCTCATTTGGCTCGTGTAACCATTTCATTTTTGCTAGTTTTCTTTTCTTTACAATGTCGGCACATTCCTCATCAAACCATTTCTTGTTTTGCCTATTTTTTTAAACAACCAATGCTTTCTGATGCTGACAATTTAATAGTATCTCTTATAGTCTCCCATTCTTTATTTATATCAGTTTCTTTTTCGTTTGCCACATTGTCATCTGAAGATTCTAGTACTTCAAATCTATTAGCAATTTTGATTTGGTATTCTTGTCGCATTTCATCATTTTTCAAGTTTTTAAATTCATATTTTACAGAATCATCTTTAACGTTTGTTCCTCTCATAAGTGATAGCCGTTGTCTGATTTTCACTCTGACCAGATGATGATCCGAATTGCAGTATGTCCCTCTAACTGATCTAACATCAATGATGTTACTGTGCCAGCGTTTATCCACTAATACATGATCTATCTGGTTCCGAGTTCCTCCATCTGGGGACGTCCAGCTGTATTTATGAATATCCTTATGCTGAAATGTTGTGCTCTTAACAATGAGATTCCTTGATGTGGCAAATGTGACTAATCTAACCCCGTTGTCGTTAATATCTTCATGAAGACTGAATTTGCCTATTGTTGGTTTGAATATATCTTCCCGCCCCACTTTTCATTACAATCTCCTAAGATAATTTTCATGTGATATCGTGAAATAAGCAATCTAATTCTTCATAGAACTCATCCTTGATCTTGTCATCTTTATCTTCTGTGAGGGCATGTACATTTACAATTATAAAATCATGTCGTTTACCCTTTAGAATTATGTATGATACCCTATCACTAACAAACTTAAAATCTCGGATAGCGGATAGGATCCTCCTTCTGACTAAAAAGCCCGTTCCAAATGCAGGTCTTTCTGCACCCCCGTAGTATAATGCAAAACTTCCTGATTCCTGACTACCTTCTCCTGGCCACCTAACTTCCTGTAAAGCGACTATATCCAAGGGCGATTTATCTAATTCCCGCGTTAATATCTCTAGTGCCCCGCTATTGTATAAAGTCCTAACACTCCATGTTCCTAGGAACATGTCCCTGTGTTTGAGCCTTTGGCATTGGTTCCCTGAAGTAGTCCCCGCCCGGAGAACCGAATGGGGGACTATTTGACCTCCGGAAAATTTTACCCCAGTTGAACCCATGTCCGCATTTCTTGACGGTTGTATTTTTACGGTGAAAGATCGTCACTCTTTCGACCAAGGTACTTTTTTCGTCTGGCTTATCACCTTTGACCAGTCCGGCATGGGTAACCCTATCGGCAGCAATGCTACCGCCGGCATAGCTCTCAGGATCATTTAAGCACGCAAGCCACTCCACCACGACAAGGTAAAGATACCATGGAGGGAATAATAATAATAATAATAATAATAATAATAATAATAATAATAATAATAATAATAAAAGTAATAATGGTAATAGTAATATTAATAATATTAATAATAATAATAATAATAATAATAATAATAATAATAATAATAATAATAGCGACTAACAGGTGATCATCATGGTGGTAATAGAAGAAATTGATCTACAGCTCATAATGCTGGTGTACAGGAAACCAGAGTGTTTTGCATAAGACATATTTTAAAAAAGAAATAATAATAAACGACTCTGTACATCAACGGGTGCCCCTAATATTAATGGGACTAATCAGTTCCCAAATCCTCCAATTAAAATTGGCATCACTATAAAGAAAATTATGATAAAAGCAGGAGCTGGTATGTGGACTGCAAAATAGCATATGATTCAATTAAGAACGATAAATTATGTAGTATCCTCCTGGATTCACTATGAATGTGGTGTATTAGTTAGTTTGCTAATAAATAATTAATCAGTTTGTTTTTAAACAGTATTATAGCATGTTAGTCCCTGACATAAGACGGAACAGAATTCCACGTTCTTCAAAGTGAAACAGTAAACGAAAGTGGGTAACAGCAAGTGTGATGAGGAAGGATATTAAAGTTCAACCCAACAAAATAATTTCAAAAATTAAGACAATAACCCAACTAATTTAATTTATAAAATTAAATGCTGATGGGATCGGGTGCCTAAATTATGGATATCGTAGGGGCTAACGAAATGATGTGCAGAAAGAAATGAACCAAAGGTCACTATTGTAAACGCATTATATTACGCATTACAGGGGCTCTTGTCATCAAAACTATGTCAGTTGCCTTTATTTTGTATAAAAAGTGACTAAAGTTTATTAGAACATAAAACTTAGAACATGTATTTTGTAACTCCTCCTATATACAGGGCGATTCACAATATGTATTACAGACTTATAGGAACTCTTTTCCGGACATGTAACATTTCGATGTAAAATAGGTTTGAAGATCGGAACACAATGAGCTGATATCGCGTGTTTTGTATTTCAGAATAAGTATTACAGACTTCTAGGGGCTGTACTACAAGTGTGGTTCGATGTGGGGACCCTTTGTTTCGTTGCACAAAGTGTATCTGCGACACATGTTTTAATACACACGTCACACAAGACTTTGGTGTGTGCTCAAGAATTTCTGCTGCCGCCAAAATTCGTGCAAGAAGATATTCATCCGACTCAACATGTGTAGTACAACCCCTAGAAGTCTGTAATACTTATTCTGAAACACAAGACACACGATATCAGCCCGTAGTGCTTCGATCTTCAAACTTATAGTACTTTACGGACATGGGCTTCTTACCAGAACGTTATCTACCAAGTTCCCTCTACAACTCCTAGTAGTCTGTAATACTTATTGTGAAACGCCCTGTGTACTACATTCACAATTGCTTGTTCAAATAAAATTGAAAAAAAACAGAGATTATTATATTATTTTACACTCACTCTGTAGAACATGATGTCATTATACGGTCACGTTAACTACCGATATCATATATATATATATATATATATATAAAGAAACTATCCATTTTCATGTCGCTGATCTGCCCCAACAAAATAACCATTACTGTACATGTAACAACAATAATCCACGTGTACGTTTTCCGCAAAATGGATAGTTACTTATGGGCACTCCTGATATATCCGTACATTTCAAGTATAATTACTCATCATCATAGTACATTCACGAATTTAGGCCATTTGTTGACCTGTTTCGGCCTCAAGAGAAATACCATCCAAAAGTCTTTTGAGTGGACGTCCTGGTCTTCTTCTTCCTGCAGACTGCAGATTGATTTCTTAACATTTTTTTGGGTATTCTGTGATCTTCCATTCGATGAACGTGTTGAATCCATCTTGACTTATAATCAGAAATTTTGTTTTCTAAAGGTTCCATGTGTAATTCTTCTAAGATGTCTTCATTTTTTGTGATCTAGTAGTGTGTATCCTGCAGTCCTCCGAAGGTATCTCATTTCAGCAGATCCTTCTGTTACAACGTCCATACTTCGCTACCATACAAAATAGTTGGAAGAGCCAGTGTTTTATACACTTTTAATCTTGAATGCTTTTGGACTAACTGTGGCTTGAAGATAGAATTTATTAATCCTAAAATTCTTAAAAATTTAGATATTTTTGCATTTATATCTATTCCTTCTTCATATGAGATATTGCATCCTAGATATGTAAAATTATTCACCTGCTCCAAAATTTTATTGTCCAGTACAATTTTACTTCTGACAGGATCTACACCTTGAAATGCCATAATTTTTGTTTTTTCTGTAGATATCTTCAATCCATATTCTTCTGTAATTTTGTTAAGTTCATAGGATCTTTCTGCAGATTAACTTCTGAATTTTCTATTATTATTTGGTCATCTTAAAACAATAGGGTGTTTAATTTTCTATTTTCTGATATTCTTATTCCAAATTTATATTTCTTGTTCCAGCAACATATTACGTCATTGATATAAATTACAAAGAGTGTTCGTGATAGGGGCAGCCTTGTCTCACACCACGATTTATAATTCCTGCTTCAGAAAATCTGTTATTTAATTTAATCTTTATGGTGTTGTCTTTGTAAATATTTTGTATGTTCTGCCGAAGTAAATTTGGTATATTTCTGTCTTCCAATATATTTAAGAGTTTTGATCTCTTGACTGTGTTGAATGCTTTTTCAAAATCTATGAAAGCAAAATGTGTTTCTAAGTTGAATTCTCTTCTTTTTTCAAGCAATAGTTTAACAGAAAATGTTAAATCAATACAAGATCGTCCTTTCCTAAATCTATTTTGACATTCCATAAGGAATTTTTCACTGAAACTTTTCAATTTTCCATTTAAAATGTCTGCATAAATTTTGTAGCATGTGTTTAACAAACTGATTCCCCTATAGTTGTCCATTTTTCTCTTGTCTCATTTCTTGAACAGGGGCATAACAATGCTTGTCTTCCATTCTTGTGGTATATCTGCATTTTTGAATACATTATTAAAGAAGGACAACAGTCTTTCATGGAACTGTTTGCCTGCATATTTGTACAATTCAGAATTAATTACTAAAGGTAGAAACTCTATATTTTATGTTAAAGAGACTTAAACATATATATAAATGTTATGGAGAGAAAAAGTAGTGTCCTACTATATGAAGGCTAAAAAAAATGTAATTCCATTGACGCAGTTTAACCTCTTACCTTATAGGGTACACTAGTGCCACACACCACCTGGACAAACAGTGGCACGACCTGTCGGGAGAGAAATTTTAAACCATGAATCTCATACATACTTTTTTCATCACACAAGGACACGGAGGGCTCCCCGAATGAGTGATCAGCTCAATGTCAAGGCCTCCTCCGAGACAACACAATATTAAGATGAAACACACACATTCGTACTAAACATGGCAAATATGATAATGTTAATTAGAGCTAGCGAATCCTGCACCGAAATCGTCAAGTACAGGACTACCTGACTGTTGAAACGATGTAAACAATACTTGAATGGACGAGGGACGGCAGCAATTGGAGCACAACGTCAAGGTGGGACCAGGTATAGTTAGGTGCAGCAAACATTTTATAATACAGCAGATAATTACAATTGTACAATAAAGTACTATGTCCACCGCTGTGGTCTCAAGGTAGCGTGCTGCCTTGTCACGCAGCGGGCCCGGGTTCGATCCCCAGTCGGTACAGTTTTTTTTGGGTGAGGTTTTTATCGGGGTTTTCCCTCACCTGTAAGACAAATGCCAGGAAAACTTTAAGGCCCAAACGGTCCCCGAAATCATATGGCCATCATCATCCTAGCATTATCATCATCATCCTTCACCGGTGTGGAAAGCAACGGGAAGCTACCACACCTACAATTCCCTAGTAAAGCTGCAAGCATAACATGGAAATGCTATGATTGCAGTGAATGGCCTGCCTTCGGGCAGAATTACTATGGATGGAATAAAGTACTAAAACACTATGCAGTATTGTCGATGCTAACTAACACAGAGAAGCAAACGTAAAGAAAACAATACACTTTACAAGTCCACCTATACCTGTAATACGTGTATCAGTACTGAAATGAATGTTACTCCCTGAACGTATTACATAGTTGTGTAGTGATTGGACGATACTATGCAGGACCACATGCTACTCCCCACCTCTCTCACTACTCCGCGCAGGATATATCCTATAGCGTTTGTTTTGGTGTAGAATCCGCTAGCCCTGATGATGATAATGAAATGTTTGTTTGTTAAGCGTTACAAGTTGGAAGGTCGGGGGTTCGAATTCCGATTGGGTCAGAATTTTTAAACTGTCCTAAACTTTCTGGCGGTCGACTCAGCCTCTAATTGAAGACCTGTAATGAAATAAGTATTATTATTATTATTATTATTATTATTATTATTATTATTATTATTATTATTATTATTATTATTATTGTGGCGACTCGTGGTGTAAGCTGTTAGATTCTCGCCTCTCACCGCTGGGGTCCCGAGATCGAGTCTCGCTCACTCAATGTGGGTTTGATGGTGGACGAAACGGAGCTTGGGCAGGTTTTTCTTTGGGTTTCTCCCGTTTTCCCCTGCCACAAGTGTCATTCCACCATTTCTCCATATTAATTTCATCCATTTCATTTCATTTCATTTCGTTCATCCGCCTCTGTGACGGTGCGTCAGGAGTGGTCGGCCGGCACCCTTGTAGTTCACAAACCTCTATAAATAGGGACTTCATTTCATCTCATCCCTCGACCCGACCCTGAGATGGAGATATTTTATTATTATAATTATTATTATTATTATTATTATTATTATTATTATTATCTAATTGAAAAATCAGAAATACAATCATCAGACAACAAATGAAAGTCCAAAATTCAATATTAGGTTTTGTGAGATATAGACAACTGAACCTACGGGTTCGATAGTGCCAGTGAGTTAGTTAGTTACTTAGTTCGTTATAGAAAACTAGAATGGTATGGCCATATACGTAGGATGCCAGAGAAAAGATTACCCAGACAAGATATGAAATGGATTCCACTTGAGAAAGGAAAGAGAGTTCTATCTAGATTTAAATGGATGGACGATGTAAGAAGAGGTATGAGGGAGCTAGATCAGGAAGAATTGGAATGAGAAAATAGAGAAGAGTGGAGAAAGAAGATAAACATTTGAAAAACTTTCGGCACATGAAGATGTATTATTATTATTACATTGTAAACCTGTTAATAAATAAATTATTATTATTATTATTATTAATATTTTCATTTTGATACGGAATTTTGAATATTAAATATCAATAATTTGATTAATAAATAACTCAGATATATTTTGTCTGAGACCTTGGTTCCCTTGTCAAAATCTTGATCTCTAGCTGCTCTATAAACAGGTAATATTTTTCAGTTTAATTACTTTAGACACAGTGTTTGTGTTACAGAACGCTTGCTCCATAATTGATAAAACGGTAACTAAGTGAAATGATGCAGTAATCGTGATGTTGAATTGTTACAACCACCTGGTAAAAGCTGATACGTTATCTGTTGGGTTTCATAATCGCTGAAGGGAAAAGATTGTTCACCGCGTTAATCTAGTGTAATGAATGTAATCAGAACACAAATGTGGCTACTTTAACATAGCGTGAACACAATGTAGTCAGGAAATATACAGAGTGCAAGCAAAGCAAGTACTCGTATATTAATTGGTACTGGATCCAAATTTTGAAAAATTCTTTAGAATAAAATTATTGTTTAGCGAGCTAAAATAATTCTGGAGGGGAAACCCATTGAACAAATGAACCATTTTAAATACCTGGGTTATGAAATTTTCTATTTTAGAAATGAAAATCTGTTTAACAAACTTGATAAATTTAATTATGTAAGTGGCACAATTAAAAGAATATTTAAAAACACAAGAAAGTAAATAAAACCAAAATTTTAAAAAGCAGTGGCAGTCCCCTTACTATTGTATGATAGTGAATTTTGTGTTTTAACTAAAAGAGAAGAGAAGGTCATAGAAGCAGCTGAAATGACATTTCTGAGAAGTGTGGCTGGCTGCAAACTTCTAGATAAAAGAAGAAGTGAAGATATTAGAAATGAGCTAAATATTTTTAAACTTTTAGATAAAATAAAATAATCTAGAAAAAACTGGAAAGAACATGTTCAAAGAATGAAAGATCATCGCATTCCAAAAATAATACTTAATTACAAGCCAAAGGAGACAGGAATGTTGGTAAACCGAAAATAGACATAGATTCAACTTTTTGAATGAGAATCTATGAGACCGGAACAAGCCACATGGTTTTAATGCGTGGTTGTTGTTGATCATGATGAAATTATTTTATAGAATAGTGAAAACGGTAATTATAGCTCGATAGCGAACAAAATCCATACTAATAAAATCCATTGTTTAAAACCGTTGAGGTAGATAGTCATATGATAAAAACATTAACAAAATCCAGTTGTGTTAGGCATGCGCTAGAATTCTATGACGTAATACACCCTTCCAGGCCTTTTTTTATTTGAACAAATTCCTTAACCTGCGTTTTACCCTGTGGGTATATCGTAGGGGATGTAGTCTAAGAAATGCTATATGCTAAAAAAAGAAAATTGGTTCTTCATTGTACAGTGTTTGAGTTAGTATCTAGACTGTGATTGTAGTTATTAATATATGTGATAAAAAGTTTGTATGTAAAGTCTCAAATTATAATAAATATAGGCACATCAAAGACCGAAGCTATTTTAATAAATAGAGGTGTAAGACAAGGGTGTAGTTTATCACCTACTCTTTTTAATATATATATTAATGACATCATTGAAAATTGAAAAAGTATTGTTAATATAGGTATGAGAATAGAGCGTTTTAAAATATTAAACGTTTTAATGTATGCTGACGATGTGGTTATTATTCAAGAAAAAGAAAATAATTTTCAGTACTCTTTACATCAATTAAATCAGTTATGCCAAGAATATAATTTTAAATTATCAAAAGAAAAAAACAAAAATAATGACATTTTGGGGAAACGAACAATAAGATCAAAAATCGTGATAGACAACAAACCTCTGGAACAAGTAATGCATTTTAATTATTTGGGTTGTAATTTTAGGGCCTACTATAAACACAAAAACTAAAAGAGACATAAATATGAAACTGTCGAAATTTCAAATGATATGCGTAACTATACATAAAACATTAAAGAATAAAACAAGAAGAGATACCAGATTGAAGTTTTATAAAACACTAGCAGGCCCGGGTTTGCTTTAGTTTATTTTTGTACATAGCCTTCTACAGCATGGATGTACACGGCAAACTATAAACAGTAGATTTACAATAATAATCTGTGAAAGGTAAGGCCTACTTTCACAATTAAAATATGTCTTTAAAAATTGTGGTAAAGATAAATACCGTAGCACTTGTTCACTGACAAATGTCTTATTTTATATGTCTTTTTTTTTATTGCGGATGAGCCCATGTAGGACTATGCAAAGTACTTAGAGGCGTTTCCTTTGAGTCCAAATTTCTTTCATTCTTTTGCTATGAGCTTGTTTTCTCTCATCTGTCCAAGTTGTTCCAGTTTTTTTCTTCGGTTTGTCTTCTTGGTCAACTTGCCACTTATTCACCTTAATTCTAAATATATCTCTGTTTGAGATATCTTCTTTGGTAATTCCTGCCAATTTTAAGTCCTTTTTTGACTTCATCAATCCACTTCATAGTATCCACTGGAGCTTTCCTTCTGTTTTCGTAGAATTCCATTATCTGTTTTGTAAGCCTGTTTGAGTTCATTCGTTTAATATGCCCATAAAATTTTAACCTTCGTTTTCTAATATCAGTATGAATGTCTGTAAGTATTTTTATCTCCTCTTTACTTCTGAGTCTAAATGCTTCATCTATGACTTGTGGACCTAAAATTTTTATTATAATTTTGCATTTTTTGTATGTCTTTTATTATAAATGTAACACTTCTCATTGAAGGACAAATTGTATTTGAAGAGAAATAAACGCTTAGACTGTATTAGACCCCAGTTTAGCCGTATATTTTTCTCTTCAAATATAAGTACTTTATATTTAAACAACAAACCCGGTCACGCTTCACTGTGGGTCAGTCTGATATGAAATGAATGGGAAAGTAAATAAAAGTATACCAGCGAACATAGAATCATCGAGAAAACACACCATTCAATTGAATACTCTGTATTGCGTTGCTATGGTGATGTGGATTCAAATGAAACGAACAAAATACAATTATTTTTCCATAAGTAATGCCACGAGTGATTTCCAATTTATCTAGAGGATTTGGAAATCAAGAGTAGCATTTTTTAGGACTATTTAACGAATAAAATTAAACTGTTTACTCAGAAATCATTATTTAAATATAGTTATTTTAAAATATTTATATATTTAATGTAAACGGCGAAGTTTGAAAACAAATGAAAGAAGTTTGGTTATGTTTCATTTGTTCATCCACTGCAACTAGATCATATTATTTATTGCCAAATAGGATCGCAATATTGTAAGAATGCACCCTAGTGGAGAAAAATGAAACACACCAAACTGTATATTATAACGAACATTATAGGTTATTAATTATTTTTTAGGAAACAACACCGAAAAATCATTATTTAAAAACAATCATTGAACACACAATTATCAAATGTGTATTTCAAAGGAAACTGTTCATTATTTGCTATATTCAACGTATTTGTTCGAGAGTCAGTCCCTGCAAAATAATGCTCTGACTTGTTCAGAATATTAAAAAGGAGGATATTTCCTTAATTTGATAAACAGGAGTAGATAAAATCGAGGTGAAACACAAATGTAATTGTTTGTAAAACAAAATTCATTGAAACGTCATTGGTCATTGACTCCCATTTGGCGCATGAGTTAAATAATCACAGAAAATGTTATTGTATCATAAAGACAGTGAATAGACATTTCTTTGTTAGTCAGTTTTCTACATAAGCATAAAGATCAGACGGTTTACCAACCCTGAAACATGCGACGTATAATTGGCCCATGAGAGAAGCAATCAGTTCTAAATTCAAAACACACACTTACAAATGTTGTCTTTACGCTTTGTTGATAGTCATAGTGAACGCAATGCGTAATAGAAATTGAAGTCGTTTAAACTCGAACATGCGCGTATTCGAATACAACGATGTGTCAAAATTCCAAGTCGGTTGAAACGAGTTCGAGTTTTGCGAGCACAAACATACGCAGACACACACACACACACACACACACACATATATATATATATATATATATATATACTAGCTGGCCCGGCGAACGTCGTATCGCCTTTAAATATTTTTACGTTAATTTTTCCGATGTTTTGATAGTTATCTGCTATTCGGGGCGGAAACAAATCTAACAAATCAAAGATCATAAAAATCGGTCCAGCCGTTCTTGTGTTGTAAATAGTGTAACTAATCCGAATTTGTTTTATATATATAGAAGTCCCGGCCACGCGTTGCTGTGGCTAAGGTATAGGCCTACGTTAAATTATGTTGTAGTAAACTAAGTGAGAAATCTAAATCAGAAAGTTTTTGTTTTACACAATTTTTTTAGTTCTGGTACGTTAACTACACCCGGTATTTATATGGGTGGTGGTTTATGTGGAAGTGATTTTGTTGATTGAGATGAATTTATGTTGTCTGCATTCTCGGTATCATCCATAAGTGTATCATAAGGATTATATACATTTATTGATTGAATATTTTGAGGAGTCTTGCTGATTTCATTATACTTTCGTTTTTTTTACGAACTTGTTGGCAGTTTCGATTCTCATCATCATCAAGAAGTCTCTGTATAGTAATATCATCTTGTGATATATTATAGTCATCTTGTTTTTCATTTAATTGAGGCATGGATATTGTTTCTGTAATATTAGGCATATTATTATAACTAACAGACTTACTTACAGTTCTGTTATTCCGTTCCATAGGACCTTCATATGTTTTTAAATTGACATTATTCTTAAATGTAAGATTTATGTCACATAGGCCTATACCAATTTGCGGAAATTCACTTGATATCTTATCATTCATGGTCTCTAGAACTGATTCGACATATTGTTCAATGTCCCTTCTCGGTCCAGTTAAATTTAAATTAAATTGCTGTCTTTCAGCTAGATTACTTAAAACTAATACTTACACACGAAATTAATATTATTATCAATATATTGAAAACAAAATAAACACTGAACACACTTAAATTATGAAATAATAAATATTTGTAATTCAATTGAAATTCGCGGTTGCAACAAAAAGCCCAGCCACTTGGTTAAATAATAAATGAGCCAATTAGGGCCTACCTTACACCGTCATCTGTTAGAATCATATGGAACTCACATATAATTATAACTCTTTGTTAAATAATAAACAAATAATTTGCAATAAAAAATGATGCGACTATAAATTTAGTTATAAACAACCGTAGGTCTCAAGTTGGATCAAACAGCACACAATGTGCAAAATTTTATTAAAATCGGTTCAGTAGTTTAGGATTCCATCGCGGACAAACAACGTGACACGTAATTTTTATATATTAAGATTGGCAGTTCCTGCATTACTTTATGGGAGCGAAACTTGGGTAATGACCAAAAAACTGCAAAGCAGAATACAAAGCGCAGAAATGAACTTCCTTAGAAGAACAAAAGGCTGCACAATATTTGATCGGATAAAGAATGAAGATATAAGAACACAGTAAAATATATATATATCCATTGAATGAGAAAATCAGAGAATATAGAGATAAATGGTTTACACATGTGAAAAGAATTGATGTAACAAGATTACCAAGAGCAACATTCAACTACAAGCCAAGAGGTTCAAGAAATGTAGGAAGGCCAGTGAAAAGATGGACAGAACAACTGTGAGGTGCAACAGGCAAATTTTGCCGAGCCCGTGAAGTGAAGAAGAAGAAGAAGAATTTTAGTTCCATTCACATTAAATGTTTATTCTAGTGTCTTGAAGATATCGTTTATGGACTGAATTATTCGTGACATAGTCGCCTTGGGTTGGGGTTTTTATGATCACGTGATTTTCTTGTAAACTCGGGAGGCGTTCAGTTACATTGGCACTGTTATTATTGGTATAAGGGACGGGTTTATATGACCTATTAATGAGAAAATATGATCCATTTATGACCTCAAAAGTATATAAATATACCCCAAAAATATAACCTTTTAATTTAACGAATGTATTTAATATTTTATACCAATTGTTCATTCATAACTAATTAACGAACTAATTCGCTGGCACTATCGAATCCGCGGACATAAGCTCTCCATGCATCGCTATCCTAAGCTAATGTTTTCCAATCATTCCCTGAATAATCTACTTCCCTCAAGTCATAGTTAATGTTATTCTCCCAGCTCATTCTTTGTCTACCAACTGGGCGTTTTCCCTCTGGTTTTCCTACAAGAAGTTTCCATTCACGGCTTTCATTTACCATTCGAGCCACATGTCCTGCCCATAGAGGAGAGGGGAGCCAACCCCAAAACTTGTAAAATTTGTTAATTTGTAAGGAGGTCCAAAGCATACATGTGGGCGGGATCACCAAATACCTAATACCCAATAAATTATTCGCGAAGAGAATCGCACATCAGTTAGTTGTTAGCCTTACTTCAAACAGGGCACACCTCAGTTAGTGTTAGCTAGCCCTACGTCTAACAGGGCACATTACTGGATCATCTCCTACATTGTGCTTTGGGGCTCTAGAAAACAGTCGGAGGGCCGACCAGTGTATACATATAGGTAAATAAAGTAGTCAACTGTGTTAACTCCACGGCAGCCTCCAGTGATTTCCTAAATTAACGTATCACGTTAATCTTCCTTGCGTCACCTTTGATAAGAATCCAGCTCTTACCGAACCCTGACCTGAGGTAGTCCCGAGCAACAATTTAGTCCTTGTATCTTTTCCTGGACACCAATTAAACCATTCCGGACTAATGCTGTCCCCAACCTATAATTTCTTATTAAAGCTGCAAAGCATAGCTTGAAAGACCTGCCCTCCGGCAGAATTACTATATATATAGACAGAGAGAGAGAGAGAGAGAGAGCAAAGTAACTAAAATTATCATAAAATAAGCCAGTATACTATTAGGGAATTTAAAAAATTAGAAACTATTAATTTATCAAAATGAATGACCAATTACAAAATAAAGAGTTATAACTTTTTAAAAAGAAAATGAACATTGTTTGTGCGAAGAAGTTCCAGAGTCTAGCAATGCATATAGTATAGGAATTATGTTGTGGTATGTGAAGAAGGAGGTTCAGGTGCGATCGTGTATCCAATTTCTTCCTCCTTGGAGAAGTAGCTTACATCCCATAGCTCAGTGCTAAAGCATATTTGCCTTAGATCTCTCGGCATTATTGCGCGGGGCAATAATATACGAAGTGGTATGAAATCAAAAATCTTCATTGAGGTAAATTTGAGTGTAAAGTTAATGAATACAGGAGTATTTTGAAGTATAATACCTGAGATGCAATTAAGTGACGACATGGGTACTTGAATCCGACACAATCAGCAGAATCTCAGCTCCTTAAAAATGTCAAGACGTTCTTTTGTATCCCTACGTCGTGCTATAGATTTTAGTTTACATCTTCCTTATAGTAACCATCGGTAAACTATTTTACTAATATCTTTAGCAATTCAGATAATGAGCGTCCCAATTCAAATTTGGGCCTGAAAGAAGCGACAAATTTAGCTGCAGGCCGCATAATACCAAATCCTAAATAATGAAGCTATTGATGTTTTTCTCATGAAAAAAGAAAATGTTTAAATCTATACGCATCTCAGCAATCCTATCTAGTGACACCGAAAATGACCCTGAACAAAATTTATATATGTTTGTGGGTCCATTAACGCTCTAGCGGACTCAATTTTTATTTAATCAAAACCAAACTTGGCATATAGCAGTTTATTTAAAAAAAAAGTAAGGTCGAGTTCGTTAGCCAGCAAAATAGTACCTACTAGTTGCTAAATAATTATTTTTTCCTCCAGAACTAAATTTATTCTGTCATTAATAGTATTTTTCTATATTGTACATTTTATATTTCATTCGTTAAATATAGAGTACGGTATATCAAAATATATTATCAATAATACTTGTATTATCCTATAGATATATACCGTTTAATAATTTTGTGTATTTTAATTTAGATGTAAGAGTAATAATTATTTTTGTTTTATTCCAACTTGGTTGAGTGGTGGACAAGGCTTTAAGGCCTTTACTCTGTCAAGTAAAATAAAGTTATTATTAGTATTATTATTTATTATTATTATTATTATTATTATTATTATTATTATATCTAAGAGTTCACCTGAAACTAAAATTTAAAAATCATACCAGCGGTCGCAATGTTCGACGTTTCACAAGAAACTCCAGTAACTAACTCATTTCCACTATCGAAGTAGTAGGTTCATGTCCGCGCGGACATAAGCTCTCCACACATTTCTATCCTGAGCTAATAACTTCCAATCATCCTCTATATAATCTACATCCCTCAAAACATGCCTAATGTCATTCTACCACCTCGTTCTCGGTCTACCAACTGAGCGTTTTTCCTCTGGTTTCCTACAAGAAGATTCCATGTCCCTCTTTTATTCCCCATCCATGCCACATGTCCTGTTCATCACACTCTACGAGACTTAATTGTTCTTATTATATCTGGTTTCCTATAAAGATCATGAAGCTCACTAATTCATTCACCTGGAAAAAAATCCTAAGAACTTTCATTTCAAATACCCGTAATTTTTTCTCTTCTTTTAGAATAAGGATCGTGTTTCGCACCCATATATTATAACTGCGAAAATAACAGTTTTAAATATTTTCCTATTAGATATATGATAAATAAACTAATGGAAGAATATACAAAATGGGGACTGAATATAAATTTACAGAAAACAGAATATATGTGTTTGGGAAAGGTTGTGGATGACTTCATACTCGAAACAGGGAAAATAAAAAAATGTGAATTTTTTTTAATATCTTGGTTCAATAATTACAAGTTTAGGTAGGCCTACATGTGAAATAGATGTACAACTAAAATTGCAATGGCAAAAAAATGTAACTAAGACATCACATTGAATAATTTGGAATAAAAATATTACAAAGGAAACTAAAATGAAAATTTATAAGAGCATAATACAGAATATGTTGTCAAATGGAAGTGAAACTTGGTCGTTGACGGAATTACAAAAAAAAATAATAATAAATTAGAACAGTTGAATTTGATTATCTTAGAAGAAGCCTTCAAAAAACAAGACAGGATAAAGTAAGAAATGAATTCCTTTGGAGAGAAATGAATGTCACCACATCTGTTGTTAAGAGGATTGAAATTGAAGCTTTTAAATGGTATGGCCATGTACAAACAATTGGAAAATGTAAGATGGCCAAAACAATATATACTAATGGTCACCCCCTGGAAGAAATAAAGTGACAGACCAAGATGGAAATGGAAAACCTACGTCAGAACTATAATGGATTATAAGAATTTGGAAGAAGGAGATTGGAATGATGGAAATAAATGGAAACTGAGGATAGCAAACCTAGGTGAAAGCCGAAGAAGAAGAAACATTTTCAGTCTAATGTTTATATTTATATATATTATTATTATTATTATTATTATTATTATTATTATTATTATACAAAACATTCCTCATTAGAGGATTGCCTCAAGGACAAAGTGATACAGACAATTAATTTTTTTTAATAGATGAAATATATTTTGTAAATACATTTTAAAAAATTCAACTTGTAGGCCTGATTGAAGTATACATACTACAAAGTAGTAATTTTGTAAATATGGTTTCTTAAAATTGAAAATGATCCTCTAATGGCAGCGATGGCAATTTAGGAAGATACACCCTGTCCAAATCTAAGGAATTCCAAAATTTGGCTAAAAATCCTGGGATAGTACCTCTTGCTCTGATCATCAATTATTTATATATATATATATAAGACATGGAAAGAAAAATAAATGTCTGAGCCGAGAACCCAAGACCTCTAACTCAGGCAATTATTTTCTTTTTATGTCACATTTGTTTCCTTCATTTCTAAATGTACAAAATTTAATTACTACATCGATATATATATATATATATATATATATATATGAGATAGAGGTGTCGGGTTCTCGGCTCAGGCATTTATTCAGTTATGTCAACAGGCTTAGAAAAAATCAAGTTCTAAAAATATGAATGGGAAAAGTAGGGAATGGAATCCTTTATGTTATATAAAATGGTTGGTGAATTCTTTGTCTCATCTACTGTGAAGACTGGATGAACTTCTGCTTATTTCCACCAACTTGAACACAATTTCAGTAAGAAATGTAGTGTTGCACGTACCTTCACCAAGATTTTGTTCACTGGACTTAAGTGAAATGACAAACTTCCAGTGGGATTTTAGCTTTCCCTACCTTCATTCTCAACAAATTCAGACTGGAGAGCACTTCCCTATTTCAACAACTACTTTACTTAAACACTCTTCAACTTTTAAGTTCTTTTTACCTTCACGCAAAGTTCGACAGAAAAAAAGGCTAACTTTCTGTAAAATCGTCTCCTTATATATCGATAACCCTAACAACGAAAATTAAAAAACCAACCAATAAATGGGGCTGAACCACGACGTCAATTCTATAATTTGTATTATTTCCAAAATAAATAAATACCGATTTCAAGCTAATAAAGAGTTAAATAAGATAATTAAAAACAATTATATTAAAACACAGACATTAGAATGGTTCCGTCTAATAACAATAATAATGACTTTTTTCTTCTTCTTCTTCTTCTTCTTCTTCTTCTTCTTCTTGCTTTCATGTGGCAGACCTAGGAGATCTGTTTACGGTCTTAATCCAACGTTTGAAGGATTTGCCAAAGATAACTTGCCTGGTGGCTGGTAATTTAAGATTTGACATGGTATTCTTGTTCTGCTCATTCTTCTTTACGTGATATTTCCAGTTATGTCTATATTTTTGTACATATTCCATGATTGATTCTGAATTGAAAGAATTCAGGAGAAAGAATTAAAATAGTTAGGACATATTTTAAGAATGGAAGATGAGCGATGGCCGAAGCAACTATATCAATGGCAACCGACCGAAAAGAAGAAAAGAGGGAGACCAAAGTTAACATGGAAGGAAAACATGAAGACAGTAATGCAGGCAAGAGGGATAAGCATTGAAGATGCCCAAGATCGTTGGCTTTGGAGGTTTGGTACGGGAAGATGCCAGCAGCTGTAAAATCCCGGAGATAGATAGATAGATAGATAGATAGATGGATTCTGTTTGTAATTATTTGAGATTCTCATAATTCCTTTTATGGTCTGTTCTTGAGTAACCTGCAGTACGTCTCATAAATTTATTTTCTGTCGCAGTTAGTCTTTGTTCATCTACACTGCGTGTTGTCCAGGCCTCACTACCGTAACATAATATGGCCAGTGTTTTATAATAATGACAGTAACAATAATTTTATTGGTGTACAGATTTACAATATTTACACATCATTCTGTGTCTAAACTTTCTCCACCCGTTCCTATCCACTCGCTCTATGTCCTCGAGTTCTCTTGTTCTCATTCCAGTTCTTATTTCTTGGATCCACGAGTTCCAAGGTCTCCCTTTTTTTATTCTTCCAGGTGGACGCCAGTCCAATGTTTTTCCGGGTAAAATTTCTTCTTACACTAGTCGTAGATGTATTACATACTTGCTTAGCTGCTTATTTTTATAATTATATAAAAATATGTGCGAGTCTGTGTATCCTTTATGGACTCAAAAACTACTTGACTGATTTGAATGAAATTTTTCACCACCATTTAGATAATTTTTTTGGGATAATTAACGTACAGTATATAACATATTACGGGTGCACTATAAGATCGGGGCTAAAAAAAAGGCATGGGTGCATTAATAATGCCGCTTCCTGGACCTTAAATATTTTACGCTGCGTAAACCATAACAAATACACAAATTTAATGTACACAGAATTTAATATAAAAAAATTGTATAAACATTTCCGCGACAGCATATGTCTATCTATTACGAGCAACTCACAATAACCATTTTTGTCTTTCAGCTCATTGATACCGAGAATATCGGGATAAGTAGATTGCCGGGTAATCAGCACGGAGTATCTAAAAATAATTACGATATAAATTTATATATATTTTTTTACTTATTCAACTGAACATAAAAACACATTTAGTTTATTTAGGTGGTAGCAATGCAATCCTAATTAGTATTAGGCAGTTAACAATAAAAACATAATCAATAATTATATTAAAGAACAAACATTATGACGGTTAGCTCACTTTAAAAGTATTAATAATAATTTTATTTATATTTATTTATTTAAATGCAGTGGCTTTTGAAATTTTTCATTAGCCAATAATGACTGGGGAAAACAAACAATAACAAAAATATTATAAAATGTTCATAATATTTTCTTGTGCTTCCCAGTATCTGTCCACGAAATTGTTGGTTGTTCGGATGTGATCAGCATCCATTTTACATATATATATTCAATGTTTACACATATCTTTCTACTAAAAGTTTTATTTTCCTTCTCCACTCGTCCCTATCCATCTACTCAATGTTCTCCATCCTCTTGTTCTCATTCCAGTTCTTATTTCTTGCATCTATGAGTTTCGAGGTCTTCCTTTATTTCTTCTTCCAGGTGGTCACCATTCCCATGTTTTTTTCTGGATAACCCGTCTTCTTGTAATCGTCGTACATGCTTATATCTTATATATCTGTTATTGAATTTTTAATATGAACTTTTTCGTATGATTTATTTTATTTCTTTCTAATTTTGAACATCTTGCTGCTCTCCTCAAGAAATCCATTTCCATCGACACAAGCTTTTGTCGAATTTCCATGCTTCAGCTCCGTATGTGACAATACGTCTCACTCCTGAATTATATATTTGTAAGTTTTATGGTTATATATCTGTTTCATAGGACACCATTTAACATTGCTGTTAGTGCTGTACCATTATTTATTCTGTTCTTAATATCAGTTTCTTGACTATCCTATTTATCTACTCTTACCTTCAAATACTCAAATTTTTCACGTCCTCTTATATACCACTTCTGATCTTCTAATATTAAAACTTCTGTTTCTGCTCCACATTCCATATAAAATGTTTTTTTTCTAAATGTATTTTCAAATCCTATATATCGTATTCAATCTTCATTTTCTGAATATAAATTCCATGTCTTTATATTCTTGTGCAATTATTATCTGGCCTTCCTCAAATAACAGTGTGCATATTGCATCTGTTGATCTGATGATGATAATAATAATAATAATAATAATAATAATAATAATAATAATAATAATACGTACTTACTTACTCACTGGCACTATCGAACCCGTAGGTTCATGGCCGCGCGGACATAAGCTCTCCATACATCCCTATCCTGAGCTAATGCTTTCCAATCATTCCCTGTATAATCTACTTCCCTCATATCATACTTAATGTTGTTCTCCCACCTCATTCTTGGTCTACCAACTGGGCGTTTTCCCTCTCGCTTTCCTACAAGAAGCTCTCCATGCACCTTTTTCATTCCCCATATGTGGTCACATGTCCTGCCCATCGCAGTCTACGAGACTTAAACTGTTCTTATAATATCTGGGTTCCTATAGAGACCATGTTGTTCACTGTTAAGTATTCTTCTCCATTTCACCTGTCTGTTCATCTCTCTTTGGTCCAAAATTTTTCCTAAGTACTTTATTCTCAAATACTCGTAATCTCCTTTCCTCCCTTAAAGTAAGAGTCCATGTTTCGCACCCATATAATATAACTGATAGAATAATAGTTTTATATATTTTTCAGCTTAACGTTTTTTGAAAGGAAGGAGTTGGGACATCAAAAAGTCTCTGCAATGCATAATAGCATGCATTTCCAGAATTGAGCCTATGTTTAATTTCTTTGTGCATCTCATTCCTATTTGTGATTATTGTTCCTAGGTATTTGAATTCAGCCACTTGCTCAAAATTTCCCTCATTTGTCATTAGCTGTCCATTTCTATTATATAATGTATTTCTACGTGTGACCATATATTTAGTTTTACTGATATTTACTTCCAGTCCTAATTTCTTAGTGTTACTCAATAGTGCGTGCGTGTTGGCCTTCAGTATCTCCTCGCTATCGGCCAGTAGTACTATATCATCAACATAAACTAACAGCTTATTAATACAATAATAATAATAATAATAATAATAATAATAATTGTATTTATTTATATACAGAATTTTAATGTTTACACATCTTTCTGTGCCTAAATTTTTATTTTTCTTCTCCACTCGTCTCTCTCCATCCAATCCATGTCCTCCAGTCCTCTTGCTCTCATTCCAGTTCTTATTTCCTGCATCCACGAGTTTCGAGATCTTCCTCTCCTCCTTCTTCCAGGTGGACACCATTCCAGTGTTTTCCTGGGTAATCTTTCTTCTTCGATCGAGTAAACAGACAAAAGTTATGCGAAATATTACGAATGAAAGGATACCCGCTGTACCTTGTTGAAACAATAAAGGAATTATATGAAGACACAAATATAATTATAGATACCGGGTTCAAAAGAACAAATACTGCATTACGACAAGGATGTAGTTTATCACTCACTTTGTTTAATATATATATATATATATATATATATATATACACACACAGACGATATTTTAAATAAATGGAAAGTTTTAGTGAATCCAGGAATAAGAATAGATAATAAAGTGTGCATAAATAATCTTCTATTTGCTGACGATGTAATCATAATACAGAAAAATGAAGACGACTTACAGAAATCAATGCATGCATTAAATGAAGTATGTAAATTATATGATCTAAAGATTTCTGTAAGGAAAACGAAGACCATGGCTTTTAAAGGAAGAGATCCAGTGAAATCCAAAATTATTTTAGAAATCAACGTATAGAACAGGTGTCTATTTTCTAATATTTGGGCTGTGATGTTGGCTTCAATGTGGAAAGAGATATTGACTCCAAAATAAATAAATTTCAGACGGTGTGTGGAACAATACAGAGAATATTCAAAAATAAAATTAAAAAAGAAACAAAGATAAAAATGTATAATGTTATGGCGGTTCCCACAATATTGTATGGATGCGAAACTAGGGCACCAATGAAAAAACAGAAGGATAGAATACAGACGGCGGAGATGAGGTTCCTAAGACAAGTTAAAGGATGTACAAGATTTGATAGAATAAGAAATGAGGATATAAGAGAAGAATTGAAAGTACGGCCTTTATTGGATAAGGACACGAATTACAGACAGAAATGGATTGATCATATGGATGGAATGAGTAAGGAGAGATATTCATTGTTAGCAAGAAATTATCAAGCACGAGGAAGACGTGATGTTTAAAGACCTAGAAGACGTTGTGCTGATGCATTATGAAGTCGGAACGGGCAATTGCCTAATCCCTGGAGTGATGATGATGATCTTTCTTCTTGCATTCGTCGTACGTGCCCATACCAATTTAATTACATATACCGTATATAATATACTATTGAATAACCAATATTCATTTTTTCTCTTATGACAGTATTTCTTATTTTGTGTAATTTTGAACATCTTGCTGCTCTTCACAAGTAATCCATTTCCATCGACATAAGTTTTTGTTCTAAGTTTTTCTTGAATTTCCAAACTTCAGCTCCATATGTGACAGTACTTCTCACTATTGAATTATATATTTGTAACTTATTTTTCCTGATTATATATCTGTTCCATAAGACTCCATTCATTACTGTTATTGCTCTAGCTTTATTTATTCTGTTCTTAATATCACTTTCGTGTTTATCCTCTTTATCTAATTTTACTCCCAGGTACTTAAATTCTTCACATCCTCTAATATACCCCTTTTCATCTTCTAATATCTAATTTTCAGTTTCCGCTCCAGATCCCATATAAAATGTTTTTTCTAAATTTATTTTCAAACCCCAGTTACCGTATTAGTCCAACAATTTTCTGAACATAAACTCCATGTCTTCATATTCTTGAGCAATTATTATTTGGTCATCCGCAAATAACAGTGTATATATTGTATCTGTTGGTCCATCTCCAATTGGTACTCCCATTCCTGAACATTTTTTGTTCCAGTTTGACAGTGCTTTATGTATAAATATCTTAAATAATGTTGGTGATATGCTACAACCTTGACGAAGGCCTTTTGTTACTTTAATTTCTTCTGATATATATTTTCCAATTTTAATTTTAGATACTGCATTTTTATACAATTGTTTTATTGCATTAATAATTGTATCGTTTATGACCATATCTTCTAATGCTTCCCACAACTTTTGTAAAGGTACAGTGTCGTATGCCTTTTCTAAATCCACAAATGTAAAATGAACTTGTTGGTTGTTATCATTCGTCTTTTCAATCAATTGTTTTACCACAAATATGTGATCAATTGTAGATCTCTCAGACCTAAAGCCTGCTTGTACTTCATTCTCCTTATGTTTATAATTTTCTTCCAAATAGTATTTGATTATTTTTCCATATATACGGCTAGAAACATTCATTACGGTGATTCCTCTATAATTATTGCACTTATACTTTTTTCCTTTTTTTATAAATGATTGATATCAACCCAATTTTCCATTTTACTGGTACATTTTCTCCGTTTAGGCATCTCTCAAAAAAGGCTCCTTAACAATGCAAATAATTTCCTTGTACCATATTTAATTAATTCTGGCTGTACTTCTTCCCCACAAGCCGTTCCATTTTTTAAACTTCCAATTGCTATCTCTACTGTCTCAATATCTGAATGTATACTCGTTCTGTTTTGATCATCAGTTTCCTCTGCAATTCCACTTAAAAATTGCAAACGATCTTCAGTCAATAATAATAATAATAATAATAATAATAATAATAATAATAATAATAATAATAATAATAATAATAATAATAATAATAATAATAATATTTTTATGAACAGGTTTAGAATGTAATAAAACATCTTCCTGTGCCCAAAGCTTTTTAAATTATCTTCTTTCTCCATTCTTCTCCATCTCCCCATTCCAATTCTTCCAGACCTAGCTCTCTCATACCTGTTCGTGCATCGTACAACCATCTAAATCTAGGTCGACCTCTCTTTCCATTCCCAGGTGCATTTAATTCCAAAGTTTGTCTGGGTAATCTGTTTCTGGCATTCTACGTATATGACCACTCTCCATTCTAGTTGCCTGTATCTTTCAAAATTTAACATTGAATTTCGGACTTCCATTTGTTGTCTAATGTTTGTATTTCTGATTTTTTCCAATTTAGAATGTCTACTTGAGCGTCTAAAACAATCCATTTCAATAGACATATGCTTTAAACTCAAATTTGTATTCAACTGCCAAGTTTCTGCACTGTATGTTATGGTGCTTCGAATTATGGCTTTATACATTTGTATAAAAATAATAATAATAATAATAATAATAATAATAATAATAATAATAATAATAATAATAATAATAATAATAATAATTGGATAATTCTTATTTTATTTGGCTTTATATATGATTTTCATTTAATTGCGTAATGCATTGCTATAAGTCCTTCTTGCATTAAAGTTCTAATGGAATAATCTAAAACACTTGCATCATAAACATATCGCAAGTCATTGTCACGTGCCTTTTGTCTTAGCATAGTTGGGCGGTAAATAATTAAAAAATATAATTTTCTCATTGGCCGTTTTATCTTTCGCGCTCAATTTTTGTCCCGCGAAATAAGTTCCTTTGCATGTAGAAGCTTCTGGAACCTTATGTCTGCATCCTGATAATACGTGCAACAGCCTCAGGCCCTCAGATACAGCTAAGAGTTCGTGCAAGTGACACGTAAATGTCATCTCCGTAGTAATACGTTATGTTACAAAAAGCTGTTTAGAAATAAGTCTTAATCAGTGAATTTAAATTCAAAAGTGAAGTGATGTGTTCATAGTAAAATAGATTATTCAAGTTAAAATTTGACTAGAGTATTCTTGAAATGATTCCTAGTCATGCATCCTACAGTCCATTAGCTTGTGGCCTTTGAAAGAAGTTTGCGAACTCAAACTTTGCCACACGAAACAATAACAATAATAATAATAATAAATTTTATTTTTATATACCGATTTATAATGTCTACACATCTTTCTGTGCCTACGGTTTTATTTACCTTCTCCACTCGTCTCTTTGCATCCACTCCATGCCCTCCAGTCTTCTTCTAATTCAAGTTCATATTTATTGCATCCAAGCGTTTCGAGGTCTTCCTTCCCTTCTTATTCCAGGTGGACACAATAATAATAATAATAATAATAATAATAATAATAATAATAATAATAATAATAATTTTATTGATATACAGATCTTCAATGTTTACACATCTTTCAGTGCTTAAAGTTTTATTTTCCTTCTCCACTCGTCCCTACCCGTCCACTCCATGTCGTCCAGATCTCTTGTTCTCATTCCAGTTCTTATTTGCATCCTTGCATTTCGAGGTATGATAATAACAATAACAGTAAGAATAATAATAACAATAATAATAATATTTATTTAAGCTGGCTTTCTCTTCCATTCAACTAGCAAATAATAAAATAATACATTTTATATACTTATTACAATTTTAAAATGGTTTTGAAATATAGAACAAACAATGCACAATGCAAATGTTATGTAATATTAGCTCTAACACTAACAAAACATAAACTGAGAAAAGCTTTCTATATGAATATTTATAGGTAGGCCTACATACAAAATGCTTAATATACTATTAATAATCACAGGAAATTGTATTTTAATTACGTCGACCCAAACCCTCTGGCGGCACTATGGCCCTGGGGTCGACTCAGCCTCTAACGGAAATGAGTACCAGACGCTTTTTCTGGGGCTAAAGGCGACCGTCACGCTGGGCTGACAACCCGGCTGACATAAAGTGCCGATTGTCTAGAAAATGTGGGAGCCTTAACCTCCTACTACCCCAAGGGCCTCCGGGCCTGTTGTGGGATCACTTTACTTTACTTAATTGGAATTATATTATTTTTATTACGAGTAATGTTACGTCTCTGCACAAGTTTCCCCCAAAAAACTGGTCGACACGCACTGGTTTGAATCCGCGAAGCACTCAACTGGACGATACGACGGTAGGCATTATTTCCAACGGGAGCGACTTAGAGTAATCGTAAATTGAATTGAAATGAAGATATAATTTGGACACCCCTGACATCAGATAACGCTCTGATGAACACTGGCTTTTAGCTTGACATTCCCTAATGCTGAGTTCCTTTCTGGTTGAATTTTCTTTTTCATTTTTTACATCTACCACCCACAGAGACTCCCTCTGGCTACAAGCTGCTCACTGGATTTCTTCAAGTCATTCCGCTCTTTATTTCTGTCTCTTACGTGCGAAGAACCATTTTCCCATAACTTTCAGTTACAGCCCTTCCAGATGGAAACTGCTGAAAGATGCTGGAAGCTCTTCTCGTATTGGTCGCTTCCTTACAGCTTCTCTCTGATAAAATATCTTATGTTTCATTGTTCTTTTATCACCTAAATTTAGTTTTCTTCTGACGTTTAATTACACATTCTTATTGTTTAATATTAATCACAGAAGAATAAGAAGCTTTCACGGCCGGAAGTCGTAATATTAAGAGATTACACTCGTGACATCTTTGGGCAAATAAGGTAACTAAAATGAGTTCATCATCATCATCATCAACAACAATCACGGATTAAGCCCATTTGGCTTGTTTCGGTCTCATAGATTCTCATTCAAAAGTTGCATCCATCTCTTCTTCGGTCTACCAACATTCCTGCGTCCTTTTTATTTGTATTTAAGTATAATTTTGGGAATGCGATCATCTTCCATTCTTTGAATATGTTCTTTCCATTTTTTCTAGATTATTTTATTCTATCTAAGAGTTTAAAGATATTTAGCTCATTTCTAATATCTTCACTTCTTCTCTTATCTAGAAGTTTGCAACCAGCCACACTTCTCAGAAATCTCATTTCAGCTGCTTCTATGATCTTCTCTTCTCTTTTAGTTAAAACCCAAAATTCACTACCATACAATAGTAAGGGGACTGCCACTACTTTATAAAATTTTCATTTTGTTTCTTTTCTTGTGCTTTTAAATATCCTGTTGATTGTTTCGCATATATAATTAAATTTATTAAGTTTGTTAAATAGATCTTCATTTTTAAAATAGGAGATTTCATAACCCAGGTATTTAAAATGGTTCACTTGTTCAATGGGTTTGCTCTCCACAATTATTTTAGCTCTTACGGTATCTGATCCCTTAAAAGCTAGGATTTTCGTTTTACTTATTGATATTTTGAAATTATATTTCTGTATAATGTTATTTAACTGAAAGAGCGATTTCTGTAGACCATCTTCTGAACTAGATATTAGAACTTGGTCGTCTGCAAAAAAACTAAACTGAGTTTGGTCTATAAACTCCTGACAAAGGAGAGGCTATGACTCAACAATGGGCTACACCATTAACCATCATCATCCTCATGAAAAGAAAAAAGAGAAAGGAAACTCTATATGGTGACAGCAATGCCAGTTCTGCTATATGCATCAGAAACTTGGATCATGACACGAAATTACATTAACAAATTGCAGGCTAAAGAAATGAGGTTTAGAGATCAGTTAAGGGTTGCACTAGGTTAGATAAATTTAAAAATGAGGATATAAGAAAATTATTTAATGTTATATCATTAGAGGAAGGGATTCATCGTTATAGAGATCAATCGATTGAACACCTAGAAAGAATGAGCTACAGTGGTATTCCTAGAAGAATTCTTGATTATAAACCTGAAGGAAGGAGAGATATGGGAAAACCAATAGCGCTACAGTCCATAGCGGGCCCACGCCTTCCCGATGCGAGACCTTCAATCTTCTCTATCCAATGCTCTTTGTTGCCAGTTCCTGCAGTTCAGGATTTAATGACAATCTTCCTTCACTGAGGGTCGGTTTCACCAACAGAGGTAACTGTATTACGCTAGTTTAAGCTATGCATTATACACGGAGAAAACTGGCGTAATACAGGTACCGGTATCTCTGTTGGTGAAATTGACCCTCACTTCATCCTTCTTTTCTTAGATTTTCCTACTAACCGCTTCCCAAACATCTCCTCGTCAACACTTTCTTAGGTATGAATTCTTTGTCCATTCCCTGAATGTGACCGTTCCATTGCATTTTTTTTAAATTTCACAAGAGTTGATATATCATTTTCCTTAAAAAGGTCATAGATTTCCTTATTATACCTCATTCTCCATCTTCCATTCTCTTTTACTCGCCTATATATCCTTCTCAAAATCCTTCCTTCTAAAGCGTTAATTAAATTCTCAGAGCTCTTTATCATAGTCCAGTTTTCACTTCCATATACCAATATTGGACTATGTACGCTTTATATGTATAGTCTTGGTTGGAGAATATGTGAAGCCGGTACAGGCTTAAGAGCCTACCCCTGATTGAAGAAGAAGAATAAGAAGGAAAATAAATACCTTTCATAAACCCTTAAATTGGCAAAACACTAATTCATCGCGCTAGTTATTTAAATGTGGCGGACTGCATTGAAAACAAAATCATGTCTAACTGTATGTTATTTTATGTTTTATTACTTTATAATTGTTGGTTTATTGCCAGGATAAGGGATATGTAATTGATTTCATATTACTTCCGCGGGTATTAAAATTTTGAAAACGCCAGCGAAGTCATTAAGTTTACTATGCTTACAACAATATTAATTACAGCAATACAATATTTGCAATTAACAAAATTAACGTTATACTCAATTATTTAATATGCAGAGGAACTAAAATATAAATTACGTTTGTTAAATATTCGCATAAAATCATACTATAGGCACTAACTACAAATCATCTGTATATATAAAAACTAGCTAATACACGACGTGCGCTGCTACGCCTAAATAAATTAAATATTGAGGTTAATTAATATGGTATACACAGCGACGAACCAAACATGGCAATTGCTAGAGTAAATTTTTAATTTCAAATTTCAGGTAAACCCCCAATTCTAATGGTCGGATTTCTCTGATTTTTTTTATAATACATGCCTCGGTTTATTTTAATAGGACATTCCTAGTTTTGTTGTGAAACATCAAAAATTGTGATCGCTAGAGCGGTTTTTAAATTTTCGTTCAGATGAACTCATGCACCTAATGATTTTAGAACTTAATAGATAACCGCTAAACACTCGCCGCATCCGATACCCTGTACATACAAATTTTCAAGAAGATCGATTGAACGGTTTAGAAGTCTATAAAGGAGAAACAGACATACATTCGTTATATATATATACACATGTTAGTCTGTCTGTTCGTTTGCCTGTCTGTCTGTACTTTATGGGCTCAAAAACTACTTAACCGGTTTGAATGGTGTTTCTTTTTTTTAGTCGGAGAATTTTTCTTTGACAATATTAACCTATATAACATATTACAGTACATGTGCCTACTATAGGGCTTGAGCTAAAAAAAAGGGGGCATCGATGCACTAAAAATGTAGCTTTTTGAACGCTTAAATGGCTTACGCTGCGTAAACCATAACAAATAGGCCTACATCAAATTAATGTACATAGAATTGAATATCTCGAAAAAATGTATACAAAAAAGTCCACGGCAGGATAATATGTTTGTCTTTTACGGATAATTCACAATAACTATTTTTGTCTATCAGCTCACTTATGCCAAGAAGATCGCGATAAGTAGATTCCCTGGCAACGCCGGATTCTCTATCACAAGAGGCAGCGGGACATCGTTCTCAATGCGATAGTCCGTTAACGCTCAAGCGGCCCCAATTTTTCTTTAATCAAAATCAAACTTGGCATATAACAATTGATTAAAAATGTCGGGATAAGTAGTAGATTATCGGTCAATGCAGGGTAATCAGCTAATCCTTCATAAACATTTTCAATTTCTTTAGAGGAACTGAAATTACATTTTTAAATTCTTCTGTGAAACTCATATTTCGGGCACGAACTTTTTTTTTGTAAGCCCATGTTTTCCCTTTACAGAGATTTAGGCGCTCTCCCCCTACAGGGAAGAATTTGAACCATACTAATTTAGTTACACTTGTTTTCGCATAGATGTCGTTTTGAGTGGTCCGGGGCACGAACTACAGATTCATTATTTGTAATATTTGTATCACCACTTTCACTTATGGGTACTCCTTGTACACAAATAGAAGAAATGTAAGACACCTCGGATATCTTAAACTGGATATATCAATCTTCGAAGTGATATTATCTTCTACGTAGCCTTCAGCATCAGATCTACACTTCCATCCGCCACGTCCTTTTAATGTCGTCATAGTAGCCCTAGCGTCCGCTGCAACCATGTTTGGAATTTTCTCAAATGTGTTATTTACAACAGGTTTCCAAGAGCAACGACATTTCCTATTGTAATTCGAGAAAAATCTTCTCTCTGGTGACCGTAGAGGTGCTTACACATATAACTTAGAATCTGCAAAAAAAAAAGGTTCAATGAGGGTAAGAGACCCCTAACACACCTAATATGAGTGGAATATAATAATAATCGGAAAAGATCAATATTTGTGTCGAATTCATAGTTCGTGGGATTGCTAAGCCCATTAGTGCAGTCCCGGTGGCATTTAAGTTCAAATTTGTTCCCTAGTACCCCTAAGAGAGGCAAGGATGGTAATGGGAGAAAATTAAAAAAATAAACTAAGCAAAAGAGTAAGAATAGTGCCAAATCCATAGCTTTTAGAGTCGCTAAGTTAATTGGTGGCAATCCAGATGGTAATTAATACCAGTTTGACCCTAGCACCACTAAGGGCGTGAAGGAGGATGAGAAGGAGTGAAAATTATTATGCTAAAGTGGTCGAGATTAATGTGGAATCCATAGTTTTCGAAGTTGCTAAGCTGATTGGTGACAGTCCCAACTTTCTTAAAGTAGAGAGAGCAATAATTTTCTTTAAATCGCATTCAAAGTTAGCGCCAAGTCCATCTATGATATAATTTAAGCACAAGTTTGACCCAGCAATATTAAGGGGTTGAGAAGGGATGGAAAATAAAATGTCCAAATTGACCGAGATTAGTGACGAACCACGAAGGAATTAAACATAGGCTCAATTCTGGAAATGCATGCTATTATACATTATATGGACTTTTGTTATCCCAACGTCCCAAAATAAAGTTAAACTGGAAATAAATAAAGCTGTTCTTCTCCCACTTATACCTTGTTTGCTTTTAGAGTGAACCTAACATAAACAAATGCCAATTGTATCCTTCCCCCATTCGCGCCACAATTACTGTCACATTGACAGGGAGCACATGTGACGTTAATAAGACATGTGATCGTTGAATAGCGTAGATTACAAAAAAGCTGGTGAGATTCTTCACTGAACTTGCGATATACATTTAATGTAAATGTTTTTTGGCCACTAGTCAAAGGTTTGCCACACTTGTGTTTTAAAGTGTAGGTGGCAACACAGCAACACAAGAGTCCATACCTTCAGCCATTTTTTTGCATCGCATTCGACTGAAGCATGACTCAAAGCACTTTCCACGTGTAAAAAACTGTTTTAAGTTCTAATTATTGATTAGGTATATTTTAGAATATTTTCTAAATATTATTATATTATTATTTTCATGTGCTGCAGTCTCGGGGTACCGTGCTGCCTTGTCACGCAGCGGGTCCGGGTTCGATCCCCGGTCGGTGCAATTTTTCTGGGTGAGGTTTTTATCGGGGGTTTTCCTCACCTGTAAGACAAATGTCAGGAAAACTTTAAGGCCCAAACGGTCCCCGAAATCATATGGCCATCATCATCATCCTTATCAGTATCATCATCCTTCACCGGTGTGGAAAGCAACGGGAAGCAACACACCTATAATTCCCTACTAAAGCTGCAAGCATAGCATGAAAATGCTATGATTGCAGTGAAGGACCTGCCTTCGGGCAGAATTACTATGGATGGATTATTTTCATTCACGACGAATAAAATGTTTATTCAGAGGACATATTTTTAATTTAATGAAGGGAACTACTTTTCGCGTACTTATTGCTTCTACATCGTACGTCGGTGTCCATAACCAATGAAAAGCAGCAGGTCACATGGTTTTGTTTTGATGAGGATCATTTTAAGAGCGGATAACCTTTATATTATATGGATGCGAAACATGGACTCTTACTTTAAGGGAGGAGAAAAGATTACGAATATTTGAGAATAAAGTTTTTAGAAATTTTTATGGACCAAAGAGAGATGAACATGCAGGCGAATGGAGAAGACTACATATCAGACAGCTACGTGATATAGCACATAGCATTTACCTGATACAGTATAATAAGAACAGTTAAATCACGTAGACAGCGATGGGCAGGACATGTTGCATGAGTGCAGAATGAAAGAGGGACATGAAAGCTTCTTGAAAGAAAACCAGACAAAAAACTCCCAGTTGTTAGACCATAAATGAGGTGGGAGAATAACATTAACCATCATTTGAGGGAAGTAGATTATATAGGAGATGATTGGAAAACATTAGCTCAGAATAGGGATGTATGGAGAGCTTATGTCCGCGCGGACATGAATCTATGAGTTCAATAGAGCCAGTGAATTAGTTCATTTAGTTAGCATGATAAATTAATCTATCGCCAATTTAAGTTAACGTAAGGTATATATATATATATATATATATATATATATATATATGGCGTAGCTCATTGTTGAGCCATAGCCTCTCCTTTGTAGGAGTTAGTATATCAAGTTAATTTTTAGTTATCTTATTTGTTCATAGATGTCATGGATGGCATACAGTCAACACACCGACTCAATGAGACATCTAAGTATTAATAGGATGTTGATGTCGGAAAATTTTCTTTAGAGGCCTCTTTATTCAGGCTTAAGGATCTTTTATGAGGCTGAAAATCTTCAGACTCGGGACCCACGGTTTAAAGTCGCTCCCGGAGGTGTTGCTTCTTGGATTTTTTTGGTTCTAAAAAATCCATCAACCCCAGCCGGGTTTGAACCCGCGACCCTCGGAACTAGACGTAAGGATCGTAACCACTATATATGGGAGAATTGGACCATAAATTCAACTTTTGATTAATTCGCTTCATTTACCCAGTTCCTGCGTGACGGATTTCTCATTTCATCAACTTTTATAAGATTCATGATGTGTTCCATTGAGGTTTATTCAAAATTAATATAAAATTATGGAATATTCACCTGAAAGGTCCGTCTCCTCAACTTAATTAATCATTTAACTGTAGCGCTTTCGGGACTTGTCCCATCATCGGCAGGATTCAAAACTGGTGTTTCACTGAAGATCTGGTAGAGGGTTGCATGTATTGGGTTCGTTTTCGTTTATCAGGCTGTCGTTGTGAGCTGCTTTCATGATTTACATCTCTTCGAGTACGTTTATCTTCGCTGGATTATTTTCTCTGTGCATTACTGTTAGGGTGTTTTCAATATTTAACATGCGATGTCCTTCATGGACATTGCATAGCTTGATTTCCCTTCTGCGTGAATGAAGTCTCGAAAATGTTCTTTGAATCTGATGTTAAAACTTCTGTTTGTCCTTCCTATATAAAATTTGTTGCAGTCCTTACATGTCAGTTTATAAACTCCTTTGCTGTTGAAAATGTTATTTTCTTCAATGTTATTGTTTATTATGTTGTTTAATTTGTTAAACCAATAACAAATTAAACAACATAATAATAATATTGAATTTGTTAAACCAATAACAAATTAAACAACATAATGAACAATAATATTGAAGAAAATAACATTTTCAACAGCAAAGGAGTTTATAAACTGACATGTAAGGACTGCAACAAATTTTATATAGGAAGGACAAACAGGAGTTTTAACATCAGATTCAAAGAACATTTTCGAGACTTCATTCACGCAGAAGGGAAATCAAGCTATGCAATGTCCATGAAGGACATCGCATGTTAAATATTGAAAACACCCTAACAGTAATGCACAGAGAAAATAATCCAGCGAAGATAAACGTACTCGAAGAGATGTAAATCATGAAAGCAGCTCACAACGACAGCCTGATAAACGAAAACGAACCCAATACATGCAACCCTCTACCAGATCTTCAGTGAAACACCAGTTTTGAATCCTGCCGATGATGGGACAAGTCCCGAAAGCGCTACAGTTAAATGATTAATTAAGTTGAGGAGACGGACCTTTCAGGTGAATATTCCATAATTTTATATTAATTTCTCATTTCATTCGTGAAATAGGCCTGGTCTATTGATATTATGAGCTATAAGCATGCATTTAATAGCAACTCTGTTTACATATTTATTTATACATATCCCACTATATTTTTATGGGAATTTAACTATCATTTTTGCCAATAATAATGAAAAGCGATAACATAATAGTAAATAACATGTTCCTTGAATCGTGATGCATCAATTATCTTTTAAACTATACGTGCGTTTCTATATTGACAGGAAATGCATTATAGCTTTTCCAATACGAGGCTAGAGAAATAATTTTCACAACCTTAACATCGCGATGTTTTCCAATATTAAAGCCCGCGGAACGATGGTTTGGAGTGCGGCGAACAACTTAAATCGGATATCTATAAATACAGGGTTTTCCGCTAAATCTTTATATTTCATATTTTACAATCCATCAGTGTCTTATATCATAAAACAAATAATCGTATCAGCAAATAATGATACTTAATCACCATTTATGAACAACTCAGCAACTGGGAATAAAACTTGTCAATAAAATGTATTGTTCCAGATTGCCTCCATAAAACCTCAGATATTATAACTTATCTTTTAGCGAATTCCGAACGAACGAGAACTATTGAGGTAGCTCTCAAGAAAATATTTTTGAAAAGAAAAATA
Organism: Diploptera punctata; assembly: GCA_030220185.1. Classification (NCBI taxonomy): domain Eukaryota; kingdom Metazoa; phylum Arthropoda; class Insecta; order Blattodea; family Blaberidae; genus Diploptera; species Diploptera punctata. The sequence continues at coordinate 905,009 of JASPKZ010004560.1, forward strand.
AACGCCTGAACAGGGATTTGCACCCGAGATCTCTGTCTCTATAAGTTAGTGCGCTCCCAACTGCGCCACTCAGGCATTCCAGCTTACTTACTTACTTATTCACTGGCACTATCGAACCCGTAGGTTCATGGCCGCGCGGACATAAGCTCTCCATACATCCCTATCCTGAGCTAATGCTTTCCAATCATTCCCTGTATAATCTACTTCCCTCAAATCATAGTTAATGTTATTCTCCCATCCCATTCTTGGTCTACCAACTGGGCGTTTTCCCTCTGGCTTCCCTACAAGAAGCTTCCATGCAAGTCTTTCATTCCCCATACGTGCAACATGTCCTGCCCATCGCAGTCTACGAGACTTAACTGTTCTTATTATATCTGGCTTCCTATAAAGACAATGTAGTTCATTGTTATGTAGTCTTCTCCATTCACCTGTCTGTTCATCTCTCTTTGGTCCAAAAATTTTCCTAAGTACTTTATTCTCAAATACTTGTATAAAGTCCTAACATTCCATGTTCATAGGATCATGTCGCTGTGTTTGAGCCTTTTGTATGGGTTCCCGGAGAACCGAATGGGGGACTATTTGACCTCCGGAAAATTTTACCCCAGTTGAACCCATGTCCGCATTTCTTCACGGTTGTATTTTTACGGTGAAAGATCGTCACTCTTTCGCCCAAGGCACTTTTTTTCGTCTGGCTTATTAGCTTCGACTAGTTGCCTGCACAAATATTTATTTTTTCTTTCTTATATATGATTCTCTATCATGAGCAGCGGAACATTAGTCGAGCTGCCATCCTGTGGCTCCTATAACAAATAAGCACATAAAGAGCATTTAATTACAGCAGTAACACTTCTTTATTTCGATGTTATAATTAAATTTTGACATATATATATATATATATATATATATATATATATATATATATATCCACCGTTGTGGTGTCGAGGTAGCCTGCTGCCTTGTCACGCAGCGACCCCGGGTTCGATTCCCGGTCGGAACAGGATCCTGGGTGATGTTTTTTCGGAGTTTTTCCTCACCTGTAAGACAAATGTCAGGAAGTTTAGGGCCCAACGGTACCAGAAAATGATCCGGTCATCATCATCATCATCCTTATCATTATCATCATCATCCTTCACCGGTGTGGAAAGCAAAGGGAAGCTTCCACACCTACAATTTCCTAGTAAAGCTGCAAAGCATAGCATGAAAATGCTATGATTGCAGTGGAAGACCTGCCCTCGGGCAGAATTACTATGGATGGATGGATATATATATATATATATATTAAATATAGGCTCAATTCTGCTATTATGTATTACAGAGACTTATGACTTCCCAACTCCTTTCAAAATATGTTATATTGAAAATATATAAAACTACGAGTATTATTCTACCAGTTATATTATATGGATGCGAAACATGGACTCTTAATTTAAGAGAGGAAAGGAGATTACGAGTATTTGAGAATAAATTTCTTAGGAATGTTTTTTGACAAAAAAAAGAGAGATGGACAGACTGGTGAATGGAGAAGACTGCATAACAGTGAACTATGTGGTATTTATAGGAAGCCAAATATAATAAGATCAGTTAAGTCTCGTAGACTGCAATGAGCAGGACATGTGGCACGGATGGGGAATGAAAGACGTGCGTGGAAGCTTCTTGTAGGAAAACTAGAGGAAAACGCCCAGTTGGTAGACCAAGAATGATGTGAGAGAATAACATCAACTATGATTGGAGGGAAGTAGATTATACAGGGAATGATTGGGAAACATTGACTCAGGATAAGGATGTATGGAGAGCTTATGTCCGCGCTGCCATGAACTTACGGGTTCGATAGTGCGAGTATATTTATATTTGTCATGAGATTTTCTGGTCTAGTAGATGGGATCGATTATTGTTGAAGATTTTAAAAAATATATTTTCATGAAAATAATCTATGTATCATCATTCCTTCAGAATTCGGAAAAAAGTGTGTGTAATTAGTAGGTTGGGAAATGGTGTGGACTGGACATAGATCACATGTGAACGCTCATGCAATGTATTACTGTGTACTAATTAATGTGGGTCTAGTTAGAGCATATATTAACGTACAGTGTCAGTAAATGAGATTAAGTACTCTGATTGCAACCGAATCAATAACAAATATAAACATACGTCATCGTTACCTTATTCAAATACACTGATATTTCGATAAGACACGCTCAGTTTTTTTAACTAAATCTGCGGAAATACAGATATTGAGGGCGTTCTCAGGAATTTTGTACATATTTTACAAATCTTAATCAATTCTATTTTAATAATAATAATAATAATAATAATAATAATAATAATAATAATAATAATAATAATAATAATAATAAAAATAATCTATCTATCTTCGGGTTTTTTTACAGCTGCTGCCGTCTTCCCGTGCCAAACCTCCAAAACCTATGATCTTGGGCATCTTCAATGTTTAGCCCTCTTGCTTGCATTACTATCCTCATGTTTTCCTTCCATGTTAACTTTGGTCTCCCTCTTTTCTTCTTTCTGATCGGTTGCCATTGATATAATAGTTTCGGCCACCGATCATCTTCCATTCTTAAAATATGTCCTAACCATTTTAATTCCTTCTCCTCACTTCTTTCAATTATGCTTTCTTCTGCTTCCATTATGTTTATAATTTCCTTATTTCTGACATGTTCTAATTTTGACTTTCTGGCACTTCTTCGTAAATAATCCATTTCTAGAGCTATTAGTCTATTCTTGTAGTACTTATCGATTGTCCATACCTCACTTCCATACATTGCAACAGATTCCACAAATGTTTTACCAATATATTTTTTTGTGTCTTTTGAAATATGTTTATCCCACCATATGCAATTTAACGATATTATATTGCTACTCAATTCATTTTTATGCTTTATATAATAATAATAATAATAACTTACAGTTCGATTAAATAATTAGCTTGTTAAAGAAAATTGCAAAATATAAAAGAATAATAAAACTATTCCCAGAATATGGTTATATAGACCTACTATGGTGTCTAAGGAAATATTTAATGAGCATTTTTTAGCTGCTTTTGAATCGAGCAGTTCATGATGTAAGAGAGGAGGGAATTCCAGAGTCGTGTGGCTGAAACAAGGAAGGATGAGGAATAGTGAGATGTTCGATGTGGAGGTACAGCTAGAGTTAAATTTTCTCTCGATCGTGTGTTTAACTTATGGTGGGAAGATAGTGAATGGAAGCGAGTAGAAATATAAAGTTATTATGATGTGGACAAAGTGTTGTGTAAGAAGCTGAGACAATGTATCTCCCTCTCTTCCAATCGAATCCAAGGCAACATTTCTAATGCTGGATTTATGTACATTTATAACGTGCACAAGACCGAAAATGGCTAAATTTTTGTTTAATCGTAACCAAACATGACATATAGCAAGCAATTAAGAAAATTATGATCGAGTTCATTAACTAGTAATCGAAATATTATACAATGGTTTACCTGAACCTATAATTTAAACGTTTTAGCAGATGTTTTCTTTTATTTTTGCAACGAAACTCGATATATCCCAATGAAAAAAAAAAGGTATTCTCCAAAAATCAGCGAAATTTGTGTAATACGTCCTGCCCATCGCAGATTATGAGATTTAACTGTTCTTATTACATCTGACATCCCATAAAGATCGTATAGCTAGCTGTTAAGTAGTCTTCTCCATTCACTTGTCTGCTGGTTTCTCTCTTTGATGCAAAAGTTTTCATAGGAACTTTATTCTCAAATACTCATAAACTTTACTCCTCCCGTAAAATAAAAGCCCAGACAGGTGAATGGAGAAGACTACACAATAGTGTGCTACTTGATATTTATGGGAAGTCAGATGCAATAAGAATAATTGTACGAAGTTAGATCGAATTCCCCACATATCGAATAATAAAATAAACTGAATGAATAACAGACAGTTCACCCTGCAGAAAAGTATAATTAAACAAATACAAAAACATTTACGTCGGCCGCGGTGGACTAGTGGTTATGCTTCTTGCCTCTAGTTCCGGGGGGTCGCGGGTTCAAACCCGGCCGAGTCGATGTATTTTTAAGGACGGAAAAATCCAAGGAGAAAGTCCTCCGGGAAGGACTTTAAGCCATGGGTACGTAAACTGAAGATTTTCAGGCTCGTAAAATTTCCTTAAGCCCGAATAAAGAGGCCTCTAAGCAAAATTTACCGACATCAACGTCCCAGTAATGCCTTACCTACCTGTTAGATGTCTCATTGAGTCGGTGTGTTGACTGCATGTCATACATGACATCTATCAGCAAATAAGGTAACTTAAAAATTAACTTGGTCTAATAACACCTTACAAAGGAGATGCTATGGCTCAACAATTGGCTACGTCATTATAGATAGATAGATAAAAACATTTAGATGTTTTAAATCATCTCTAAAATTAAACCTTGGAATAAAAACACCACTAAAAGGAATATTTCACATAATGGAAAGTTTGAAATTGTTGCAATAGTAATCATTCACTTATTATCTTTATACCAAACAGGATCAAACTACGATGGGTAGGACATGTGAATCAAATGGGGAATGAAAGAGAGGCTGGGAACTAGGTAGATAAAGAATGAGGTGGGAGAATAAATTAGTCATGATTTGAGAATGGTAAATAAGCAATGGATATGAATGTATGCACTGATTATGTCAACGGGGCCATGAACATAAGGGTTCGACATTGCCAGTGAGTTAGATACGAATATCTTCAGAATATGTTTTAAAGACACCTGGTACAGTTCGCTTGCAAATTTTTATGCCTAGTCAACATTTGAAACAAACTCTATTTTCTATGGAACTACACTACCTAGGACAATAAAAAGTTTACAACCAATTAAGGCAGGATTTCTGATGATACTACGGTCATTGATATTTATGTATATTAATTGCTTTTATTTTACTAGGGTTCTGAAATCATATAATAACTTACAAAACATTTTGATGTTTTAAGTTTCAGGTGCACATTTTTCAGAAACTATGTAACTTAGAAGCTTGAATTGTTTGTGGATGTTTAGAGTGTCCAGCTGTATCCAGTCGGTCAAATATGTTGTTGTTAAAATATACTATTCTCAAGAAAGAAATTTTAATGCAAAAATAAAAATCAATATCTTAATGTAAATAATTTTTATAAAACACTAGCTAATACCCGGCGTGCGCTGCTACTCATAAATAAATGCTAATATGTTTTACCAACAGCCGTGCACTGTTCGGGAATCTGCTTATCCCGATATTCTTGGCATGAATGAAAGACAAAAATGGTTATTGTGAGTTATCCATAGATCATAAACATATGCTGTCGCAGACTTTGTTGTAGAGTTTTTTGAGATGTTCAATTCTGTGTACATTAATTTGGTGTATTTGTTATGGTTTAGGCAGCGTAAGCCATTTAAGCGTCAAAATAGGAACTTTATTTCACGTTTTTCACTACAAAGGGTGATTTTTAGGGGTGAAGGGGTTGAGTATTACAACTCTCTTATAGCCTATGTTCATCCCGGGAATCTTCCGAACATTCTGCAAAAAAAAAACATCAAAATCGCGCATAAAATACGAAGAAACAAACATACAAACAAACATTGATTTTTATATATAAGATGTTAGGCTCTCAAGTGAGTAAATTGTTCACTGGCTATCTCTAGCCACTCACAAACAATGCCAATAAAATGATTAGTTCTGATGATTACCTTCAGGGAAAAGTGTACCCATAGGGGGAGGTATATATATCTTTTGTAAATTATTATATGATTTGAAAACCCTGGTAAAATGAAAGCAATTAATGCTAGATAAAAATGAATGACAGTAGTATCATCAGAAAACCTGCATTAATTGGCTATAAAACTTTCATTGTCCTAGGTAGTGTAGTTCCATAGAAAATAGAGTTTGTTTCAAATGTTGACTAGGCATAAAAATTTTCAAGCGAACTCTACCAGGTATCCTTAAACTACGCGTGTGTTTTAAGTACCAGTAATTGACAAAAGTATGCATATCCTTTGTCTCAAAGTCAATCAAGGTATTCTCAAATAATTGTTACATCAGAAAGCTAATTATGTGAGATCGTTTATTCCTTTGTTTCACTTCGAAACTATTTGATGCAAAGGAATCAGGAAAACTTTGTATTTCTGGAAAATTCATTTAATATCCGTCCCTTCCTCGAGGATTAACCTAATTTCAGACTGTTCTCATTAAACGTGTGGAACGAAGCAAACTCCTTCATTTACTTCTAGACAGTTATTATGTCGTTTAATAAATACAAACCCATAATATAAATATGTATATGTAATTCCGAAGCAATGAAGTTATTCAGGCTCTTACAAAAATATAATTGGAAAATATTTATAAATCTTTATCGGTCTTATCTAATAGATATCAAAAATGGCATCAAATTAAATTTTTAATTTATCAACCAAATAATACTCTTTTTATTTATTTTACCCCCTGTATTAATCTCCAATATATTCCCATTCTCAGTCACCATGATCATAAAACACACACACACACACACACATATATATATATATATATATATATATATGATAAGAAAAATAAATACTTGGACGGGATTTGAACGCGGACCTCTTGATTGATACTCCAGTGTGCTACCAATTACGCTACCCAAGCAAATCTAGTACAAACATTTATTTTTCTTTATGTATATTTTCTATTACGACAGATAGCGGGAACTCGATCTCCACTGCCCTCTAGTAGCTCCTATAACATGTAAGCAAATTAAAGAGAATATTTTTTACTTTATAGCAAAAATGCTTCTTTATTTTTATGTTATATATATATATATATATATAATTTGCGTGTCTTTGTCACTGAACTTCTTAACTGGACCGATTTTGATGACTTTTTTGTGTGTCTGATTGGGTCCCCCGATGCTTTAGATTTACAATTCGACCCTCTAAAATCATTAGTTGTAGGGGTTCACCTGAAGAAATAATTGAAAAATCGCTCTAGCTGTCAATTTTTTTTATGTTTTACAACGAAACTCAGTATATCCTATTAATATAAACCGAGGTAGGTAGGTATCCAAAAATGAGCGAAATGCGAAATTGTATATGGAAGTTTACCTGAAATCCGAAATTTTAAAAACTACTTATACGACTGGACCGATGTTGATAACTTTTTTTGTGTGTTTGAGTGGGTCCCTGGATGGTTCAGATTCACAATTGGATCCGGAAGATGACGCTGCAATTGGGTTATAGAAATTTATATGCCAAATGTGTTAATTATCTGCATTGCCGACTTATTCCGTGCGGCTGCAGTGTGATGTCGTAAGGTATGCTTCTTGAACCACAACAGATAGTACATATATATACCGTGTAGTGTAGTGGCTTGCGTGCTTAAATTGCTCTAGAGCTATGCCGACGATAGCATAGCTGCCAAAAGGGTTACACATGCCGGACAAGTCGAAGACGATAAGCCAGACAAAAAAGTACCTTGGTCGAAAGAGAGACGATTTTTCACCGTAAAAATACAACCGTCAAGAAATGCGGACATGGATTCCACTAGGGTAAAATTTTCCGGAGGTAAAATATTCCCTCATTCGGTTCTCCGGCCGGAAACTACTTCAGGAAATCCTTGTCAAAGGCTCAAACAGATGGAAATGTTTCTAGGAACATGAAGTGTAAGGACATTATGTAATAGTGGGCCACTAGAAATATTAACGCAGGGATTAGATAAATCACCCTTGGATATGGCCGCTTTACTGAACAGGCCAGGAGAAGGTGTCAGGAATCAGGAATTTTTGCTTGTAATATATATATATATATATATATGTGTGTGTGTGTGTGTGTGTGTGTGTGTGTGTGTGTGTGTGTGTGTGTGTGTGTGTGTGTGTGTGTGTGTGTGTGTGTATGTGTGTGTGTCCGTGTCCGTTAACGCTCTAGCGGCTGAAATAACACTATCTTCAGATCGGCCTAACAAGCTATATCTTACCGTTCATATAGAACGATTCAGGAAAATAATTGCGCGCTAACATAAACTCTCCTCCATACATCTAATTCATGAGCGAACGTTTTCCAATCATCCCCTGTGTAATTTATGAACTCAAAATACGGTTAATGTTACGCTCCCACATCATTATTTGCCTAACTATTGTCGCTTTCTCTCTGGTTTTCGTACAAGGAGTTTCCGTGCCCTTCCTTCATTCAGCATTCGTGCCATGTGCCCTGTCCATCGCAGTCTACCAGATTTAGCTATTCTTATTACATATAGTTTCCCATGAAGATCGTGTAGCCCACTGTTATGTAGTGTTCTCCATTCGCCTGTCTGTTCATCTCTCTTTGGTACAAAATTTTTCCTAAGAACTTTATTATCAAATACTCATAGTATTCCCTCAAATTAAGAGTCATCGGCCGCGGTGGACTAGTGGTTATGCTCCTTGCCACTGGTCCCGAGGGTCGCGGATATAACCCCTGCCGAGGTCGATGGATTTTTTTAGGATGGAAAAATCCAAGGAGCAAGTCCTCCGGGAGGGACTTTAAGTCATGGGTCCCGAGTCTGAAGATTTTCAGGCTTGTAAAAGTTTCTTAAGCCTGAATGAAAAGGCTTCTAAGCAAAATTTACCGAATTTTCCCGTCCTAGTACTACCTTGGTTTCCTAGATGTCAGTATGAGGCGGAACGCAGACCACGGACCACACAAATTACACCTATACGAAAACAGGTGTAACTAGATTAGTATGGTTCACATTCTTCCCTGTAGGGGGAGAGCGCCTAAATCTCTGTTAAGTGAAACATGGGCTTACAAGAAAAAAATAAGAGTCAATGTTTCGCATCCATGTAATTCAACTGCTTGAATAACGGTTTTATATATTTTCACTTTAACGTTTTTTGGGAAAAGTTGGGATGACAAAAGTCCCTACAATTTATAGTTAACATTAATTTCTATATTACAGTCAGAGTGGTGGTACGTGTACCACAGATTGAAGAACAGGAGTTTTTGGAATAAGTTTGAAAGGAACTAGGAATTGGATTCTGTCTAAATGACGACAGCTGCCGGAAAAAGTCCACGTCTCGAGGGACAGAATCAATCTTGTTGTCACTGAGCACAGAACATCTTTCTGCTGTGAACCTGTTACAGTCAGGCCGTCCCAGTGCATACACCTCTCTTCTGATATCCAATTACACAGGGTGTGCATAAAATACTTTCACTAAATTTAGTGGTTTGTTTAGAGCGGATAACTCGCAACTCTTGAAGTACTTAGGTCTACCAACAGTAAGTGAATGGAGAATATTACATAACTGTGAGCTACATAATCTTTGTAGGAAACTACATCTAATACGGACAATTAGTGGAAATTGATAGCTAAAGACAAATTAGGTAAAATTTGAACAAGTGGCTGAATTCAAATACCTAGGAACAATAATTACAAACAGAATTGAGATGCACAAAGAAATTAAACATAGACTCATTTCTGGAAATGCATGCTATTATGCATTACAGAGACTCTTGTCGTTCCAATTGCTCTGTAAAATTTTTGAACGAATAAATGTAAAACTATTATAATACCATTTATATTATACGGATGCGAAAAATTGGCTCTTACTTTAAAAGAGGAGAAAATATTAAGAATATTTCAGAATAAAGTTCTTAGGAAAATTTTTGGACCAAAGAGAGATGAACAGACAGGCGAATGGAGAAGAATACATGACAGTGAACTACATGATCTTTACAGGAAACCAGATATAATAAGAACAGTTAAGTCTCGTAGATTGTTGTGAACAGGACATGTGGCACGAATGGAGAATGGAAGAGGGGCGTGGAAGCTTCTTGTAGGAAAACCAGAGTGAAAACTCCCAGTTGGTAGACCAAGAATGAGGCGGGAGAATAAAATTAACCATGATTTGAATGAAGTAAATTATACAGGAGATGAGTGGAAAACATTACCTCAGGATATAGATGAATGGAGAGCTTATATCCGCGCGGCCAAGAACCAACGAGTTCAATAGTGCCAATGCGTTAGTTAGACTACAAAATCGGCAGGGAATCTGGTACGAATGGGGAATAAGTGAAGGTCATGGGATCTTGTTGTAGGAAAAGGGAAGTTAAACGTAGGTCAAGAATGAGGTGGGGGAATAGCATTAACAACGGTTTGATGGAGGTGAAACATATAGTGGAATATTGGAGTGTATTAGCTCAGGATAGGATAGTATGGAGAACTTATGTTAGCGTGGTCATTAATCTCCGTGGACCATAGTGCCAGTGAGTAAGTTATTTAAACACGAATCTGCCACTAATAAACCATTCGTTGTAATAGTAACGGTGCCTGTCATAAAGCACCAAGAGGTCCGCCAGGTTTAACGTCCCAATCCGATGGACGAATCTCTTTCAATAATACCATATACCTTTTCAAATTATGTACTAAGAAGGGATTAGGAATTCTTCTTATTCTCCTCCACTTCCTGCTTTAGGCATTAATTCCCTGTTCCGTCTTCACTAATAGATCTAAGACCATCTCTTCCGAGGACGTCCGACATCTCTTCTTCCTCTCGCAAAATAACGTAAGATTTTATTCGGTAATCTATCTTCTTCCATTCTTTCTACATGTTCTTTCACCGATTCTTGTTGTTAAATATATTTTCTTTTACGTAGATTTGCAGTTCTTCGTGGATATCCTCATTTCTTATCTGGTCCTTTCTAGTGCATCCTTTTACTCTTCTTAAAAATTTCGTCTCGGCTGCTTCGATTTTACTTTCTTATTTGGTAGTGATAATCCAAGATTTGGAATTGAGTGCAGAAATATGATATACAAATATAGATTGAAAAATGTACTTTAAATTAAATAAATATAATTAATTTAACAATAAAAAATTTAACCTCTCCAGGCGTGCTAGTCAAAAAGCACTACAGATTTCTTTGTCTTTTTTAACTGAGTAGCGAAGTTGTTAGTTATCACGCTAACGTATAAAGTTAGAGGTGTCGGAATCAAATATCGGTTCAGGCGTTAATTTTAATGTTATTCTTATATATATTATTTAAGTAGAGATTTTAAATCTTTACACATAACCCTGTGCCTAAAGTTCGTTTTTATTTCTCTACTCGTCCCCATTCATCCACTCAAGTGTCCTCCAATCCTCTTGTTCTCATTCCAGTTCATATATCTTGCATTCATGAGTATCGAGGTCTTCCTTTCTTTCTTTCCAGGCGGATAACATTCCAATGTTTTTTCTGGATAAACTTTCTTCTTGCATCGTAGTACTTGCGCATACAAATTTAATTGCTTATATCTTATATAATCTACTATTTAATGTTTAATATTGATTTTTTCTGGTATAATTTTATTTTATTTTATTTTATTTATTTATTGTTTTACAATTTTGAACATTTTGCTGCTCTCCTCAAGAAATCCATTTCCATCTACGTAAGTTTTTGTTGAATTTCCATGCTTCAGCTTCATAATGGCAGTCTTCTCTCTATTGAATTGTATATATTTAACCTTTATTTATTCTGTTCTTATGTCACTTTCTTGTCTAATATCATTATATATTTTTCCTCCCAAATATTATATATATATATATATATATATATATATATATAGTAATTCTGCCCGAGGGCAGGTCTTTCACTGCAATCATAGCATTTTCATGCTATGATTTGCAGCTTTACTAGGGAATTATAGGTGTGGTAGCTTTCCGTTGCTTTCCACACCGGTGATGGATGATGATGATGATGATAATGATAATGATAAAGATGATGATGATGGCCGGATGATTTTCGCGAACCGTTGGGCCCTAAGCTTCCTGACATTTGTCTTACAGGAGAGGAAAAAAACCCTCACCCAGGAGCCTGTCCCGACCGGGAATCGAACCCTGCGTGACAAGGAGACCACATCGTTGTCATTTTCAGTGTCTAATAGATACGATCGTCGCGGGTTCAAACCCATTCGGTGTCGATGGATTTTTTTGGATGGAAAAATCCAAGGAGTAAATCGTCCGGAAGGGACTTTAAGGCATGAGTCCCGAATCTGAAGATTTTCAGGCTCGTAAAAGATCCTTAAGCCTGAGTAAAAATGCCTCTAACCAAAATATATCGACCTCAACGTCCTGGTAATACCTTGGTTGTCTGCTAGATGTGTCATTGAGTCGGTGTGTTGATCGTATGTCATTCATGACATCTATAGGCATATAAGGTAACTAAATTAACTTGGTCTAGAGACTCCTGACCAGGAAGAGGCTATGACTCAACATTGGGCTACGTCATTGTAGATAGATTGACTAGATAGGATCGATCGGTGAAGAGTTTCATAACTCTTTTCGTGAGAACAAGCTCAATAGTTTCGATTCCTTCGTTTATATATATATATATATATATATATATATATATATACTCGGACCAACGGATCTGTGCCCCTGTAGGGCTGGCATCGTTCTTCAAAAAGTACACGTCAGTTCTCACACCATTCCACCGCGCTCCCCTCCCACTACGTCAAATAGAAGCTACTGTAACTGACCGAGTAGGGACGTTGCCAAACTTCCCCCGGTGTCAGGCTCTTGAATATTGAATAATGTAAGGTTAATTATTACTTCTTCATATTTAATTTAAGTAGGTATAATGACACTGATTGATTTCTACGATTGATATAATAGTGTATATTTGTTGGTTAAATGGAAATTACGTGAAGAGAATCTACATATGTTGTTTTTAAAGATAAATGTTTCGTCATAAATACTTCTCCTTCACCTCATTGTCTTATTTGGTTAGATTTGGAACGTAATCTTGAGGTCCTAACAAAATTATAAAATTTTAGGTATGAACACACAGTCATATACCCTCCTTCTTTCTCATCCGGGCTAGGGACCGGCTATGGCGAAGTTACTACATGCTGCGATCTTATTTACATATTACGTAACATACTGATACTATACAGAAATTCTAATTTATGTTTATGAATTAAGCTAATGATAATAATTTACAATTTACATACTATATAACATAACATACTGATACTGAGTTGACAACACTGGACTGTTAGTGCTAATAATATCCCACAAGAAAGTTCAAAACTGTGAGTAATGGGAGGGGAGAAAGAGAGAGATAGAAAATAGAGACAGGCAAGAATGCAGGGTGACAAATGATTTACCGAGGCAGAAACGGAATTAGTGAGTTCTCATTTCTTACGGGGGCACAGATCCGTTGGTCCAAGAATATATATATATATATATTAGCTAATACCCGGCGTGCGCTGCTGCTCCTATATAATTGTTGTTGTGTTTTTACCACCAGCCTTGATCTGCTATGCTTGCCCGGGAATCAGTTTATCTCGATCTTCTTGGCATCAATGAAAGACAAAAATGGTTATTGTGAGTTATCCGTAAAAGATGAACATATGCAGTCGTGGCCTTTTTTGTAGAGGTTTTTGAGATATTCAATTCCGTGTACAATAATTTGGTGTATTTGTTATGGTTTAGGAAGCTTAAGCCATTTAAGCGTCAAAAAGGGACTTTATTTTACGTTTTCATTACAAAGAGCGATTTTTAGGGGTGAAGGGGTTGAGTATAACAACTCTCTTAGCCTATGTTCATCCCCGGAATCTCCTGAACATTTTTCAAAAAGCCCCATCACAATGGGATCAACGGTATGGCAGAGCACGCTTGTCTGGTAATCTACTTATCCTGATGTTCTTCGAATCAATGAAAGACATTGTGCTGTCGCGGACTTTTATGTGGAGTTTGCTGAGATATTAAATTCTGTGTACATTAATTTGGTGTATTTGTTATGGTTTAGGCAGCGTAAGCCATTTAAGCGACAAAATAGGGACTTTATTTCACGTTTTTCGCTACAAATAGTGATTTTATGGGGTGAAGGGATTGAGTATTACAACTCCCTTGTAGCCTATGTCCATCCCGGGAATCTCCTGAACATTTTGCAAAAAAAATCTTCCAAATCGGATGAACGGTATGGCCGCGCAAAGAATGCGAACAAACAAACTAAAATTAATTTTTATATACTAGATATATATAAACGAATGTATGTCTGTCTGTCCTTTATGCATTACTACACCACGATTGTCATGGGGCTTTTTGCAAAATGTTCAGGAGTTTCCAGGGAAGGTTTTATGCTATAATAAAGTTCTTCTTCTTCTTCTTTCGAATGCAGTATTGGGTGATGATGCCCGTTCTGCGACTACAAAAACTGATCTTTCCATCGGTTGAAGGGTCTTCCGAGGTCTCTTTTGCCTTTAGGGTTGAGGTGGTAAATCATCTTTGGTAAACGGGAATTTGACATTCTCTGGACGTGTTGGAACCATTTAATCTGATAATTTTGTATATGTTCAACCATTTCTCTACTATTCCACTGCATCCTTATCTCATCACTTTTCATTCTATCCCTTAATGTTACTCCAGTTAGTGATCGGAGGAATCTCATTTGTGAACTATTAATGCGGGATTTATCTTTTGCTCGAAGTGTCCAGCATTCACTTCCGTATAGTAGAGCAGGTTTGGCTATGGCATTATGAAATCTCAATTGGATTTCTTTCCTCAACTCCTTCGCCCTAAAAAATTCACCCTTTGTAGTGGAAAACGTGTTTTTTCGGAACTTATTGGACGCTTAAATGGCTTAGGTTGCCTAAACCATAACAAATACACCAAATTAATGTACACAGAATTGAATATCTAAAAAAATCCAAAAAAAATTCGCGACAGCATATGCCTATCTTTTACGGATAACTCACAATAACTATTTTTATCTTTAAGCTCATTGATGCCAAGAACATCGGGATGATTAAATTCCCGGGCAAGCGTAGTAACGCACAGCGGGTATTCTTTTACGGATAAATCCCAATAACCATTTTCATCCTTCAACTCATCTATGCCAAGAAGATCGAGAAGTAGATTTCCGGGCAACGCCGGATAATCAGCACGGGGTATCTAAAAACAATTACGATTTAAATTTATAATTATTTGTCTTTTTAGTTATTCAACTAAACGTAGAAACACATTTAATTTATTTATGCGTAGCAGCGCACGCCATGTATTAGCTAGTATGAAATAAAGTAATAGACGACAGTGTACAAAATGCAGGGTTGTTTCAATTGCAAGTTAGTGTTAAGTGTCGTTTTAATTGTGTTGAATTAAAGCAGTACAGGGAGCATTGTCTTGGTTGGAGTATCATGGAGCTCCCTGGGGAGGACATGGTGATGACACGGTTAGGACGGAGGAAGAGCGGACCGTCGTATCTCAGATCAACACGACCCCTCTGGGGGCTCTATAGGAGACATGCAAAGATATCGAACAAGCGAACCACGTCCACTGAAGAAACTACTTTCTGCAGAAACTTGTTCCAAAAATCTACATCCGTCATCTCAGCCATGCCTGACTGAGTTCGATACCTGGCGGAGTTGAAGGTTTTTCAATAATCGAGTATTCGAGAATAAAGTTCTCAGGAAACTTTTTGAACAGAAGAGAGATGAACAAACAGTGGAATGGAGAAGACCAGGTAACAGTGAGCTACATGATGTTTATAGGAAACCATATAATAAGATCAGTTAAGTCTCGTAGCCTGCGATCGATAGGGCATGTGGCACGTGTGGAAACTGAAAGAGGGGCATGGAACTTCTTGTAGGAAAACCAGAAGGAAAACGCATTATTGATAGACCAAGAATGACGTGGGAGATTAACTTTAACCATTATTTGAGGAAGTAGATTATATAGATTGATAAACATTAGCACAGAATAGGGATGTGTGGAGAGCTTACATCCGCATGGACATGAACCTACGGGTTCGATGGTGGCAGTGAGTTAGTTAATTCGAGTATATTTTAAATTAATATTACAGCAATCACAGTATAGAACAATTACTTTTGCTTTTTTGTTCAGACATTTAGAACTTCCCTTTATTTTCGTATTTAATTTTTACTTTTAAATACTCTTAACGTTTTTAAGACTAGATATCATGTAAACGTCACAATCTTCAACTAATTAACAACTTCTCTTTAATTTTTTTCTTCTTCCTCTTGGAAATCTCATTAAAATTCTGTTTGTATTAAGTTGGTACCTGTTACCACATTAAAATTAGATTTGAAGTAGTCCCTTAGCCTCAGCTCTCATTCATAATTCATATGGTCTAGTCATTGCCTTTGGTTAAAAATTAAATCCGACAACATTTAATGTATTTTTATTATAATATGTCTTTTCGATTGTAGAAAGCCATTAAAATAATTTATCTACTATTACAACAGTCAGAGACGCTTTAGTTCGTAGTTACCAGGTAACAAAACCTGTACTTCATATTTTAATCATGACCAGCCTCATGGGCCAGTGGTCAGCGTTTCTGACTAGTGTTCATGAGGTCCCAGGTTCGATTCCCGGTCAAACCATAGGAAATTTTCCTTAAAGGGAATTATTCCTGTGGTTGCCCATGGTCTGAAATTTAGGTTAAATTTAGGATCAAAAAATCTCCTGGCGCACCACTATCACCATCATAACCCATCATATCATCGGGGCAGCGTAACTCCGCCTTCTAGGCGCCCCAACTTCAGAAGTGGGTTACGTCATTGCCAGGAGAGAACGCCAGAAATGTCGAAATGACAATCTGGGGCATTGAATAAAAAAATATTCTAACGAAACACGCTATCAAAACATCAAATACAGGTTCAACAAAACGTAAAATACACTTTAATGATGATTCATATATATATATATATATATATATATATAGGCCTATATAACATTTTTTTAAAGCCCACATTACACTTTCTCTAAACATATCGTTTCCGAAATAGATATATTTCAATAAATATACCAAATGTAGTATATACTAAATATACTAAGTTAGACCTATAAGAATGTGTCTAAATGACACAAAGAGTAGGATGCTTTTGAAATTCAAAATGGGTTAAAGCAAGTGGATGCACTATCTCCTCTATTATTCAATTTTATACTAGAGCATGCCTCAAATCTTTGGAGGATGAAGAAGGCCTACAACGCAATGACATTAATAAGCTGTTAGTATATGCTGATGATGTAGTATTATTGGGCGATAACAAGGGGATACCAAGGGCCAACACACACAGTGTATTGAGTTGCACTAAGAAATTGGGACTGGAAGTAAACATAAATAAAAACAAGTATATGTTCACACATATAAATACATTATATAATGGAGAGGAAAGCTAATGAAAAAAGAGGGAAATTTTAAAGACGGGGCTGAATTCAAATACCTGGGAACAATAATTACAAATAGGGATGAGATGCTAAAATAAATTAAACATAGGCTCAATTCTGGAAATGGATGTCCTTATGCATTACAGGGACTCTTGTCCTTCATTGAAATGGAAGTGACTTTAGAGTAGAGTGTCTATTCGTCTCGTTTTTCCCGAGATAGTCGTGTTTTATTTTTGGAAAATGTCCCGCTGTCCCGAAAGTTTTCTTGGGGACGCTCAAATGTCCTGCTTTCGGGGTGATGCTTTTTAATGTAAAATAAAATAAGTTAAAATATATCTTCTTAGGTAAGATCCGTCGTCCTCAACTTATAAAATACGTATTCTTTATGTCTGTAGGCCTTTCAGAACATCCGTCCCGTCTTCAGCGGGTCTTTCTTCGCTACATTATCTGATATGATGATTGATGCTGCTGGTCCTAATGTGGTGTTGTCGTGACTAAAGCTTGTTCCTGACGATATCGTATAATGGGTTGTTTAGTCTGGTAGTGCTTTCATTTATTAACATAATGTTGTCTATTTCCTTGATAATTTCCAGGTCTTCCAATATGTTGATTTTTGTTGGATTTCCCTCTTTGTGTACTATTGTAAGGGTGTCTTCTATTCAGTTCGTTGTATGACTGGCGTTTATTATGTGCTTAGCGTAATTAGACTTTCCATATGCGTATACGAAATCGTTACGATATTCTTTAAACCTTATGTTGAAGCTTCTTTTCGTTCTACCTATATAGAACTTGTCACAGTCTTTGCATGTTAATTTATATACTCCCTTGCCATCAAATCTATTATGTTTTTCTATTTTGTTACTTATTACATTAGTTTATTATTAGTTTTGTAGGCTATGTTTAAATTTTTGTTTATTTTTCTCAATGTTTTGCCAATTTTATGGTTTCGTGGCCTGTGTATGTTAGTGTAGTCCATGTATTAATAATATCTTTTTCTCTTTCCAGTTTCGTTATTTTAATTATATCGGTTTTCCTCTTTTGTTTTCTTACAAGTTTATCTATAATTTTGCTGTTGTATCCATTGCTTCTAGCCATGGTTTTGATGTACCGTAATTTATAAGTTGAGGGCGACGGATCTTACCTGAGAAGGTATATTTTAACTTATTTTATTTTATGACTATCCACCTCAACGATTTTAACAGTGAATTTTATTAGTATTTGTCAATGTATTTATGAATGGCAACTTTGGTTTTGGTTTTAACTATGTAATTTTAAATACGAACGTTAGAAACCGCCAGTTGTATGACCACGATGCACTGTTTGGTCTATAATCTTTGTTTTTTTACTCTCATATATTGGTAACTGGTACATTTTTCAAATTGTCAGTCCATGGTCAGTGCGGCCAATGTCTGAGATTTCCTGCTGATCCTGCTACTTTGGCGGTGGAGAAATACAATTTTAACTTGGATGAAAGAGATTTAGTTAGTGGATTTTTATACCCCTTGCAGCGATAAATAAATATTTTCAAACGTTATAAACCATTACTTCAGTGGTTTTTATTTGTGAATGTTTGATTCTTATAAATTTGTATTGGCAACAGTACAGTGGTAAAAATAAATAACTTATTTTATTTGTTGTTAATGTCCCACCATTTTTTAAAATGTCCCAGGGTTTTCCTTTAATTTTTTGTACATGTCCCCTTGTATATTGAAAATATTATGGACACCCTACTTTAGAGACATTCTGTATTATCCTCTAGGATCGAGAGTAATGTATAATGGGATTTATGAGTCACTCTGTATATGAAGCGTATAGCTACAATTGCAGTGCAATTAATTGTATCAATAAAATCTCTAATGAGTTATAGTGACGTTAAAATGACATAGCGTTCTGTTCGTAAAGGAGTTAAATTGCAATGTAATATCTGTAGAGACTTGATGCACCATAAAACACTCCATTGACGCCATTAATTCTGTTATCTTCGTGGTGCTTCTATTTTACACGTTAAATACATCAAACCACGTTCCATCGTCAGTCTAATGTTTCATAAAATTAAAATTAGAATTTGGCCGATACCTGATTTATTCTGTGTTTAATATCCATAGTCTCGATATTCGTTATTCGATACATACAGTCAGTTATTTATTTATCTAGTTACCCTTATTTCTTTTAGCTAATTCTGAAGCAATGAAGCTATTGAGGTTGTTTTCAGGATAACATTTTTTTTAATGTTTACAGATCTCCACCTATCCTATCTAGTAATTACCGAAAATGACCATGACCAAATAATTATGGTATATATATGACATTAAAAGAAAAATAAATGTCTGAACTAGGATTTGAACCCGAGACCTCTAATGCCTGCTCAGGTATTTTTTTCTTTTCGTGTCATAGTTGCGTCTTCATTGCTAAATGTCAACAATTTAGGAATAACGTCTAAATATTCATGCATTACTGCTATAAAGTAAAACCTCTCTTTAAAATGCTTCTTGTAGTAGTAGCCACTAGCTGGCAGTTCGACCGATGTCCCGCTGCCTCTCGTGAATTGAAAAATACACACACACACACACACACACATATATATATATATATATATATATGTGTGTGTGTGTGTGTGTGTGTGTGTGTGTGTGTGTGTGTGTGTGTGTGTGTGTGTGTGTGTGTGTCCGTCCGTCCGTTAACACACTAGTTTTGGCCTCAATTTTTTATTCATCCAAACGAAACTTGGCATATATCAATTAAAATTAAGTCAAGTTCGTTAACCAGCAAAATCGGACCATTACGTGTATGCATTCCCTTGAAACCAAAATTTAAAAGTCATCCCCATCGGTCGCATTTTTTTATTTTTCACAACAAAACTCAATATATACTATTCAAATAAGCAGAAGAAGGTGTTCTCCAAAAATCTGCAAAATCCGACAATTAGAAGTGAGGGTTTACCTGATATTAAAAATTGACTCTAGCAACCCCAATGTTTGGTTCGTCGCAGTATATACCATACAATTTCATTAACCCTTAAATTGGGAGTGTATACTGTAACATACATTTGTTTAATTTGTATAATATTTTTAATTAAGTAATGGAAAATGAATAGGTAGAAATTATATAAATTGCTATCAAATTATACATCAGTAGGCATATATAATACTATTAATTAAATAAAAATAAAACGTAGTTTTATTTTTATTTAATTAATAAATATGGATTTTCATCAAGTAAACACCAACTCAATTGATTATATATAATACTTTTTGAGTTTTACGAGCACACAAATTCGCAGACTGAATTTGTATAAATACATGTATATATTTCTTGAGGAGAGCAGCAAGATATTCAAAATTAGAAAAAATAAGAAATACTGTCATACGAGAAAAAATGAATATTAGATTTCAGTAGTAGATTATATAAGATATAAGCAATTAAATTGGTATGGGCATGTACGACGAATGCAAGAACAAAGGTTTCCCAGAAAAAAAAACATTGGAATGGTGTCCACCTGGAAGAAGAAGGACAGGAAGACCTCGAAACTCATGGATACAAGAAATAAGAACTGGAATGAGAACAAGATGACTGGAGGACATGGAGTGGATGGATAGAGACGAGTGGTGAACAAAAATAAAACTTTATGAAGAGAAAGATGTGTAAACATTAAAAATCTGTAGGCCTATATAAATAAAATGTATTTGTTAATTTTTTCGAAATGCTTGTTTTCTAAATATTAAAAAAAAAATCCGCTAGATTTCTAATGTAGGACTTCCCATAGGAATCTCGTCTTCTTGGATGAAAAGGTCGTTGTTAAATTGAATTTTTTTTTTCTTTTTTGCGCGATAGTGCGTTTTATCGTACTTACATCAATGGTGACCATGGTTAAAAGTTCAGCTTCCTACATTTTGGAACCTAAATAACTATACTGTAATATTATATATTACAAACCACATGTAGGAAGTAAAACCACTGCCCTCTATGTATATTACGTACGATGTATATACAAAAATATATCCAAAAAGTAGTGTTAATATACATTATAGGAAACAAATCACTGCATTTTAAATGAACTGAACTTTATTTAAAACAATAAATACGTACTTGCCGCCATTTTATTCCTGATTGGTGTCACGGCTTGCTGCAGTTTCAACTAATAAACATTGCTCACACTGTTAACGTTAGTCAGTTGTTTATAATGAACGCAAATATTTCCAACAAAGATATCATTTTACTATTATTTATTATTTTTAAAACACCATCGCGCAAAAAAATAATGTAGAACGCACGTTTGCGAAGTGTGTAACAGAATCTCGTAAATTAAAAACTTCGTTATCGCTCGGTTTTTAAACATTTTCCTCGTTTCTGTAAAATCACTTTCCAACCTCGCATCGTAATATACTATAGTTGTGTAGTTGTTTTTATAACTTTTGTTAATTTATAGAATCGTTGCCTAGGTTGTTATTTGTTATTTCTAGTTTTATTATGTCTATAGTTTGCACTATCGGGGTGTTAGTATATAGGTTCTTTATGTGCATAGAGGACGTGAAATAACTTATAACAATGGAAGTTTGGAGAGCGCAGAAGAGTTGAAATTTATTCAGGATATAAAACATTGGAAATGTGATGTTGAGTGAAAACCTGAAACCATAAAACAACGCAGCCATTTTCGTATCTTTAGCGAGATATCGGTTTTTCATTATTGATGTTCGTATTCTCTCTTCTTCGACAGTTCCCATACTCTCCTATTTTATTGCCATTCCCTTCAATATTTGTATTCAGTAGGCATCGCATTAAGGCACCAAACTGTTGTCACAATAGGCCTACTATTTCCACTGTTATTACAACTTTATTAGGCTCCGCCCATGTGGTCTTCGGATTACGTCGTTACCTTGGAGGCAGTGGATCTAGCTTCGATCACCGGTCCTGACAAATTTCCTGATTAGATTTTGTTTCTCGCCTGTAAAACAAATATCGGAAAAACATAAGGCCCAAATATTTCTCAAACACCATCTGACCATATAATAAACCTATCATATTTGCCTTCTTTAGTGTGAATGATATTCAACCAAAACTTAGAACAGAAACTTACGTCAATGGAAATTAATGTCTTGAGGAGAGCAGCAACATGTTAAAAATTCGAAACAAAAAATCATTCGAGAAAAAATAAATATTAAATATTTTTTAGTAAATTGTATAAGATATAAGCATTTAATTTGATATGGGCACGTACGACGAACACACGATCGAGAGAAAATTTAACTCTAGCTGTAACTTTACATCGAACATCTCACTATTCCTCACCCTTCCTTGTTTCAGCCACACGACTCTGAAATTCTCTCCTCTCATACGAGTATATCAAGGACTGCCCGACTCAAAAACAGGTTAAAAATATACTAAATATGTTCTTAGAAAATATAATATAGCCTATATATATATATATATATATATATATATAAATTTGTATTATTCTTTTATATTTTAAACTTTTTTAACAAGCCAATTATTTAATCAAAATTTAGGTCAGTATTATTATTATTAATTATTATTATTATTATTATTATTAAGTCGGCCGCGGTGGACTAGTGGTTATGCTCCTTGCCTCTGGTCCCGAGAGTCGATGGATTTTTTTTAGGATGGAAAAATCCAAGAAGTAAGTCCTCCGGGAGGGACTTTAAGCCGTGGGTCCCGAGTCTGAAGATTTTCAGGCTCCTAAAAGATCCTTAAGCCTGAATGAAAGGCCTCTAAGCAAAATGTACCTAATTTTCCCGTCCTAGAACTACCTTGGTTTCCTAGATGCTAGTATGAGGCGGAACGCTGACCACGGACCACTCAAATGACAACTATACGAAAACAAGTGTAACTAAATTAGTATGGCTCAAATTCTTCCCTGTAGGGGGGGAGCGCCTAAATCTCTGTTAACGGAAACATGGGCTTCAAAAATTATTATTATTATTATTGTTATTATTATTATTAATATTTTTGTTCTTCACTTGCCATTTATATATAGTGTACCCTATGCTTATTATGTAAGCTATTATTAATTAAGTTGTTGATAATTCATAATTATTAATAGCACTATGTGTATAATTTAACCCTGGTGATGTGGAAGAGAAGACCTTAGATCTTAACTCCATTAGGTAAAATAAATAAGCCATTAAGTAAACAGTTAATTATGATGATCTTGTAGAAGATTTCCGGGCTGTTGTCCGTGGTCTTGAGGATGCCGGACACAGTCTCTGGCGAAACGTCGGGGAACTACAAGCCTCAAGACCACGGACAACAGCCCGGAAATCTTCTACAAGATCATCATAATAACTCCGGCCGTGAAAGCCTAAGTCAAGCAGTTAATTATTTCTATATCGTCGCCACAAGCTAGTATATGATTTGACTTACAACATTCTATTGTCTAATATATTTTGGGGGGGGGAGAGGACTCATTTCCACATGCCTTCTCGTGGCCTTGGAATTGTAACAGACAAAGCAGTTATATACCGTTTAAACAATTTAAATAAACGTAAATTTTCCGTTAGACAGTTCTGCATTATAAAGTGAGGTTGCAGAACCTAGGGAATAGACGGAGGATGAGAATCTAGAATCAGTGTTGGCAACACTGCGAGGAATAACCGTGCACTAAATGGTCATAAAGAGAATCCAACTTCTTATTCGATTTTCATCCACTCAGGGTGGCACTGTTTCAAAATGAAACTTTATATAACCAGCCGGTATAAGTTGTGCTTTTATATGGTTTCAGTGCTGGGCCTTGAGATTTCACTTCATACACCATGTCCACAAATTATTGTACTTTGTAGTATGTACAGGATCATCCCTAATTTCTTTTACAATTTTCTAGACGATCTTAGAAGTATTATTATTATTATTATTATTATTATTATTATTATTATCATTATCATTATCATTATTATTATTATTATTATGGCTAAGCATCGAAGATGCCCAAGACCGTAGGCTTTGGAGGTTTGGCACGGGAAGACGGCAGCAGCTGTAAAAACCCGAAGATAGAGAGATAGATTATTATTATTATTATTATTATTATTATTATTATTATTATTATTATTATTATTATTAAATAATTAACCAACTAGCACTATCGAACCCGTATGTTCATGGCCGCTTGGACATAAGCTCTCCACAGATCCATATCCTGAGCTAATGTTTTCCAAAAATTCCCTGTATAATCTACTTCCCTTAAATCATGGTTAGTGTTATTTTCTCATCTCATTCTTGGTCTACCAACTGGGCGTATTCCCTCTGGTTTTCCTACAAGAAGCTTCCATACAACTCTTTCATTCCCCATTCGTGCCACATGTCCTGCCCATCGCCGTCTAAGGGACTTAACTGTTCTTATTATATCTGGTTTCTTATAAATATCATGTAGCTCACTGTTATACAGTCTTCTCCATTCATCTGACTGTTTATTTCACTTTGGTCCAAAAATGTTCCTAAGAACTTAATTCTCAATTATTCGTAATCTCCTTTCCTCCCTTAAAGTAAGAGTCCATGTTTCGCATGATATAACTGGCAGAATAATAGTTTTATATATTTTCAGTTGAACGTTTTTTTGGGAGAAGTTGAGACGACAGAAGTCTCTGTAATGCATAATAGCATGCATTTCCAGAATTGAGCCTATGTTTAATTTCTTTGTGCATCTCATTTCTATTTGTATTTATTGTTCCCAGGCATTTAAATTCAGTAATTTATTCAAACATTTCTCCCATTTGTCATTAAGTATCCATTTCCATTGTATAATGTATTTATATGTGTGAACATATATTTAGTTTTATTGATGTTTACTTCGAGTCCCAATTTTTTAGTGTTACCCAGTATAGTGTGCGTGTTGTCCCTTAGAATGTCATCGCTAATCTCCTAATAATACTACATCATTAGCATAATTTGAAGCGACTCTAAATAAGCATGGAATAAAAAAAGAACCAACGTTAAACTGGGAAGAGCCCAGCCTGTCTGTACATAATGAATGGATTGTGTAAACTTTGTCATGTATTGATCATTTATCTTAACAAGACTGAACCTAATTGGTTAAAACTTCTGGAGAACTCGTGGCCCTGCATCTCAATCACGAATCACAGGGATATCCAAAATATTAACAGTCTCTATTTTCTTTCTTCTTATATGAAAACCACTCGGGAAAAGCATGCAATGCCACAAAAATTACGAAAATAGAGATATACCTGTCAACTAGTATACTTTTTTATCTTTAATTTGACAATGATAAACATTGAAGAAATATGGAATGTCACAATGAATTCAACGATTGAAGTTTTGCTTTGCTGGTGGAACACAGATTGTTCAAACATTAAAATTTAATTTTTATTATTCATTTCAAACATCTCAATGACGGGTAAATTATATTTGAAGAGAAAAATTATACGCTCAGACTGGGGTTTGAACCCAGGAACTTTGGCTTAGATTGGAGTGCTCAGGTAGCTCAGGGGAAGAGCATTAGCCTAGTAAGCCAAAGGTTTTGTGTTCAAACCCCAGCCTGAGCGTACAATTTTTTTTCTCTTCAAATATAATTTATCATCATTGAGATGTATGAAATTTAATATATAAAAATGAATGTTGGTTTGTCCGTATTCCATGCGCTGCCATACCGTTCATCCGATTGTCATGGGACTTTTTGCAAATTATCAGGAGATTAAATTCAAAATAACTGACAATAACGAATTTTGTCTTCCAGCTCATTTATGCCAAGAAGATCGGGCAACGCCGGGTAATCAGCACGAGGTATCTTAAAATAAATACTACATAAATGTATAATCATCTTTCCTTTTGCTTATTCACCTAAAAATAATAGCACGTTATTTTTTGTCTTTCAGCTCTTTTATGCCAAGAAGTTCGGGATAAGTAGATTCCTCGGGTAACGTCGGGTAATCAGCACGGGGCGTCTAAAACTAATTACTATATTTTTGTTCCTTCCAATTATTCAACTAAACATAAAAACACATTAATTTTCGTCTTCAGCTCACTTATGCCATGAAGGTCAGGTAAGTAGATTCCGTGCAACGACGGATAATCAGCACGAGCTATCAAAAAATAATTACGATATAAATTTATAATTCCCTCCATGGTATCTTTACCTTGTCGTGGTGGAGTGGCTTGCGTGCTTAAATGATCCTGAGAGCTATGCCGGCGGTAGCATTGCTGCCGATAGGGTTACCCATGCCGGACTGGTCAAAGGTGATAAGCCAGACGAAAAAAGTACCTTGGTCGAAAGAGTGACGATCTTTCACCGTAAAAATACAACCGTCAAGAAATGCGGACATGGGTTCAACTGGGGTAAAATTTTCCGGAGGTCTCCGGGCGGGGACTACTTCAGGGAACCCATGCCAAAGGCTCAAACACAGGGACATGTTCCTAGGAACATGGAGTGTTAGGACTTTATACAATAGCGGGGCACTAGAGATATTAACGCGGGAATTGGATAAATCGCCCTTGGATATAGTCGCTTTACAGGAAGTTAGGTGGCCAGGAGAAGATAGTCAGGAATCAGGAAGTTTTGCATTATACTACGGGGGTGCAGAAAGACCTGCATTTGGAACGGGCCTTTTAGTCAGAAGGAGGATCCTATCCGCTATCCGAGATATTAAGTTTGTTAGTGATAGGGTATCATACATAATTCTGAAGGGTAAACGACATGACTGTATAATTGTAAATGTACATGCCCCCACAGAAGATAAAGATGACAAGATCAAGGATGAGTTCTATGAAGAATTAGAATGCTTATTTGATAGCCTTTCGCGATATCACATGAAAATTATCTTACGAGATTTTAATGCAATAGTGGGGCGGGAAGATATATTCAAACCAACAATAGGCAAATTCAGTCTTCATGAAGATAGTAACGACAACGGGGTTAGATTAGTCACATTTTCTACATCAAAGAATCTCATTGTTAAGAGCACAACATTTCAGCATAAGGATATTCATAAATACGCCTGGACGTCCCCAGATGGAGAAACTCGGAACCAGATAGATCATGTATTAGTGGATAAACGCTGGCAAAGTAGCATCATTGATGTTAGATCAGTTAGAGGGACAGACTGCAATTCGGATCATCATCTGGTCAGAGTGAAAATCAGACAACGGCTATCGCTTATGAGAGGAACAAACGCTAAAGATGATTCTGTAAAATATGAATTAAAAAACTTGAAAAATGATGAAATGCGGCAAGAATACCAAATCAAAATTGCTAATAGATTTGAAGTACTAGAATCTTCAGATGACAATGTGGCAAACGAAGAAGAAACTGATATAAATAAAGAATGGGAGGCTATAAGAGATACTATTAAATTGTCAGCATCAGAAAGCATTGGTTGTTTAAAAAAGAGGCAAAACAAGAAATGGTTTGATGAGGAATGTGCCGACATTGTAAAGAAAAGAAAGCTAGCAAAAATGAAATGGTTACGAACCAAATGCGGTAAATTTAGAGCAATTGGGTAGTATTAGACGGGAAACCACCAAGTTACTAAAGAGTAAAAAGAGGGAATATTTGAGAGAGAAGATTAATGATCTTGAAATGAACGCAAAAAAATAGGAACATTAGAGAATTATATCAGGGAATTAGTATAGAGAAGAAAGGGTTTCAGGCTTAGAACAAACATAATTCGGAATGAAAATGGGGATATGATTGCAGATTCCAGGAGTATATTAAATAGATGGAAAAGTTACTTTAATCAGCTATTAAATGTACATACAGAACAGGACATTGAGGAGGATAATTTACAGACAGCAGAAATGCTAGTCGCAGAGCCAAGTGCATTAGAGGTTGAAATGGCGATTGGAAATTGAAGATGTTATAAAGCATCAGGTTCAGATGAGATCCCAGCAGAACTGATAAAATCAGGGGGAGAAAAATTGATGGACAAGATACGCTGGTTGCTTAGTATGATTTGGGAAAAAGAAGCTCTTCCAGATGAATGGAAGGAATCAATTATCGTACCAATTTATAAGAAAGGAGATAAAACTGATTGCAACAACTACAGGGGCATCTCATTACTTTCAACTTCGTACAAAATTCTAACAAATATATTAGTAAGCAGACTTACTCCCTATATTGATGACATTCTAGGAGATCATCAATGTGCATTTAGAAGAAACAGGTCTACAACAGATCAGATTTTTAGTATAAGACAGATTTTAGAAAAGAAATGGGAATATAATGGTACTGTACATCAACTATACGTAGACTTCAAAAAAGCATATGATTCAATTAAGAGGGAGAAGTTATATAGTATCCTGCTGGAGTTCGGAATTCCTAAAAAGTTAGTTAGACTTATACGAATGTGTCTAAATGGCACAAAGAGTAGGGTGCGTGTAGGCAAACAGTTTTCGGACACTTTTGAAATCCAGAATGGGTTGAAGCAAGGAGATGCACTATCTCCTCTACTATTTAATTTTGTACTAGAGCATGCCATTAAATCTTTAGAGAATGAGGAAGGCTTACAACTGAATGGTATTAATAAGCTGTTAGTTTATGCTGATGATGTAGTACTATTGGCCGATAGCGAGGAGATACTAAAGGACAACACGCACACACTATTGAGTAACACTAAGAAATTAGGACTGGAAGTAAATATCAATAAAACTAAATATATGGTCACACGTAGAAAGTCATTATATAATGGAAATGGACAGCTAATGACAAATTAGGGAAATTTTGAGGAAGTGGCTGAATTCAAGTACCTAGGAACAATAATCACAAATAGGAATGAGATGCACAATGAAATTAAACATAGGCTCAATTCTGGAAATGCATGGCAGAGACTCTTGATGTCCCAACTCCTTTCAAAAAACATTAAACTGAAAATATATAAAACTATTATTCTATTCTACCAGTTATATTATATGGGTGCGAAACATGGACTCTTACTTTAAGGGAGGAAAGGAGATTACAAGTATTTGAGAATAAAGTACTTAGGAAAATTTTAGGATCAAAGAGAGATGAACAGACAGGTGAATGGAGAAGACTACATAACAATGAACTACATGGTCTTTATAGGAAGCCAGATATAATAAGAACAGTTAAGTCCCGTAGACTGCGAAGGGCAGGACATGTTGCACGTATGGGGAATGAAAGACGTGCATGGAAGCTTCTTGTGGGGAAGCCAGAGGGAAAGCGTCCAATTGGTAGACCAAGAATGAGGTGGAAGAATAACATTAACTATGATTTGAGGAAAGCAGATTATACAGGGAATGATTGGAAAGCATTAGCTCAGGATAGGGATGTATGGACAGCTTACGTCCGTGCGACCATGAACCTACGTTTTCGATAGTGCCAGTGAGTAAGTAAGTAAGTAAGTGTGTTGTTGTACTGGGTTTGGCTTGAAAATATTATTTATAATTCCTGTTACTCTGTAAAATTTTATAATTTTTTACTAAAATCTTTTTCCTCTTCTAACTTGGTATCCGAGATAGTTAAATGTGTTAGTTTGTTCTAATATTTTCTTCTTTTTAGTGTTCCTGTTATATAATTAAACTTATTTAGTTTGTTACACTGCTCAAAACAATTAGAGGAACACTATGAAATATGCAAATATGTTTTCATTGGATAAATGTACAAACATGAAATTAATAATGTACATTATTTGTGGTTATTTATTTATTTATTTATTTATTTATTTATTTATTTATTTATTTATTTATTTATTTATTTATTTATTTATTTATTGCTCGTGTCAGTAAAAACAAATGAATAACGCTGACAATTAACTTTTCAAATAATTCCGCTATGAAAGCAATTGAATCTTGTGCTTATTTTTCAAAGTTAAACACTCGTTATATAGAGTTAGTATCGTGTATGGCCTCCACGACATTCGATGACACTTTGGCACCTTCGTGGCATGCTCCCAATACGATTCTGGATTTCCTCTTGCGGGATATTCTCCCATTCAACCTTCAGAGCATCTCCAAGTTGCTGCAGAGTTTGTGGAGCTTGATGTCGGTTCCTGACCTTCCTGTCTAGAAGATCCCACAAGTGTTCAATAGGGTTGAGGTCTGGGCTGACCGCTGGCCGCTCCATTACCTCAATTTCATTCCTCCTCAGGAAATCCCTGGTGACAGCCGCAGAATGTGCCCTGGCATTATCCTGCATAAACAGAAATCCAGGGCCTACTCCAATGGCAGCAGGTACTACATGCTCTTCCAGAACGTGCTCGATATACCGGACAGCATTCAGTCGCTGGGGAACAAGTACAAGGACCATACGATTGTTGTACATAACTCCGGCCCACACCGTTATGGAACCTCCTCCGAATTTATAAATTTCCTGTACAGCCTCTGCAGAATATATTTCTTCTGGCCGCTCCCACACCCTCAATCGACCATCACAACGTGTAAGACGATACCTGGATTCGTCCGAGAAGAGCACAGACACCCACTGGTTCAGGTTCCAATCACCATGGTTTTCAGCATACGTACGTCTTGCTGCCTTATGCCCATTTGTTAAGCGTGGTTTTTTAACGGGCCTTTTTGGACGAATATTCTCTTTCCTTAATCTGTTCCTTATGGTTTGGTCTGAAACCCGGATTCCGGAAGTCATATGAAGGTCATTCTACAGGTCTTTTGCAGTTTTTGTACACTGTCGAAGAGCAGAAAGAACAACGTATCTGTCATCCTGAGGGCTTATTTTAAATTTACGGCCATGGCCACGTATTAGACAATCCCACCTATTGACCTGTCCTCTCTGTGCCTGTTGCGTAAACCGGACACCATGGGAAGGAGAAAACCCAAGCTCGCTAGCCACTTGTCGCAGAGATTGACCTTGCCGTAAAAGATGTAGAGCATGATACACTTCAAACTCATTTAAATGCCTCATTTGGTCAGAGACTTCAATAAACAGGGCAATAATCAACATTTCGTCACTATAGCAACATCAGGAAGCTTACCAATTAGAAGTGGCCCAGTGCCTTCCAAAATAAAAAAAACTTCTCTATATTTGTTTAATTGGAGGTAATTTCTCTGTATTTTGGCCATGGATCTTTAAAATTTGTATCCAGTGATAAAATTAATAATTCAATGTACATATTGTCCAACTTTCAGCATCACAGGTTTAAAAAAAAATTACTTATTCAATTTATTACAAGTGTTCCTCTAATTGTTTTGAGCAGTGTATTTATATCCGTTTCCGTTGTGTAATATTTCGCAAACTAATGAGGTGAGGTATGAAACATTTTAAATTAGTCTTAAATTAAACCTCATAGTGATTTTTTCCTATAAAAGTCAATTATTGGGAAGATGGGTTGACAAGAATCTCTGTAATACATAATAGCATACATTTACAGCATCGAGGCTAGATTTAATTTGTTTCTCTAGCTCACCCCTGTTTCTTATTGGGAATGAGTATATATTTAATTTAATTACTTGATGCAATGTCTCATTTTAATAATTTATTGTAATATTCGCAAAATATGACAAAACATTTATCAGCCAATTAGAGTATAAACCTGGCAAATTTAATTACCTGTTGTAAACTAACAGAAACTATACGGACATAGACACTAACTTCATACTATTTGTACTTATTTGGACTATAAAGGGAATAAAAATAAATTATATATCGCAAAATGTATGTTAATTGTTGTGATAAAATTAGCATTTCATTTTACCAATTGGCAGTACAATTATAAAGACTATTTAACTCGTGCCCCAAATGGGAGTCAATGACCAATCACGTTTCAAAGAATGTTGTTTTACAACCAATAACAATCGTGTTTCACCTCAATATTTAACTACTCCTGTTTATCACAATAAAGAAAGCTCCTCCTTTTTAATATTCTGAACAGGTCAGAGCATTATTTTGCAGTGACTGACTCTCGTACAAATACGTTGAATATAGTAAATAATGGACAGATTCTTTTGAACTACTCATTTGATAATATGTAGGTCTATGTTCAATAATTGTGTTTTTAAATAATGATTTTAGTGAGCAGTTTCCTAAAAAAATTAACCAATAACCAATAATGTTGGTTATAATATACAGTTTGATGTGTTTCATTTTCTCTCCTCTATGGTGCATTCTTGCAATATTGCGATCCTATTTGGCAATAAATAATATGATCAAGTTGCAGTGGATGAACAAATGAAACTTAACCAAACATTTCTGATTTGTTTTCAAACATCGCCGTTTACATTAAATATATAAATATTTTAAAATAGCTATATTTAAATAATGATTTTTGAGTAATCAGCTTAATTTTATTCGTTAAATAGTCCTAACAGATGCCACTCTTGATTTCCAAATCCTCTAGATAAATTCACGAGTCACGGAGTCCAACATTTAACTTTGTGCTACCAGCTCAACGGAATAGTACGAATTTTATTCGTATTGAAATCTATGTTTATTTCATTTCTACGCCCCATTATTCTTTTTTAATATCGTTTCTATATATTTTAATGCCCTGACTATTTCAGAATTCTCCTCACGTGTTGTGAGTCCATTCCTTTAAAAAAATTAATTTACTGTTATTCCACATAAGAACAAACTAAAGTAAATAAATAATTAGCACTATCGAATCAAAAGGTTCATGGCTCTCCATACATCCCTGAGGTAATGTGTTCCAATCATCCTCTGTATAATTTATCTCACTCAAATCCTGGTTAGTATTATTCTCGAAAGTCATTCTTGGCCTTTCCCTCTAGTTTTCCTACAAGCAGTTTCCGTGCACCTCTTTCTTTCCTCATTCATGTCATATGTCTCGCCCATCACAGACTACGGGACTTAACTGTTTTTATTAAATTTGGCTTCCCAAAATGATAATATAGCTCACTGTAGTCTTCTATATTCAGTCGGCCGCGGTGGACTAGTGGTTATGCTCCTTGTATCTGGTCCCGAAGGTCGCGGGTTCAAACCGGCCGCGATCGAGGGATTTTTTAGAATGGAAAAATCCAAGGAGCAAGTTCTCCGGGAGGGACTTTAAGGCGTGGGTACCGAGTCTGAAGATTTTTAGGCTCGTGAAAGATCTTTAAGCCTGAACAAAAAGGTATCTAAGCAAAATTTACCGATATCAAACATCCTAGTAATAGGCCTATAGGCTGTCCATAATAATTTTAATGTAAAATGGGACATGTACAAAAAATTAAAGGAAAAATCTGGGACATTTTTTTTAAAAAGTGGGACATTAACAAAATATTTAAAAAAAACAGTTGTAGGCCTATTCTTTTTACCACGACACTGTTGCCAATGCAAATTTATAAGTATCAACCATTCATAAATTAAAAACCACTGAAGTTATTGTTTATTAACGTTTAAAAATATTTATTTATCGCTGCAAGTGGTTTAAAAATCCACTAACTAAATCTCTTTCATCCAAGTTAAAATTGTATTTCTCCACCGTCAAAGTACCAGAATCAGCAGGAAATCTCCGACATTGGCCGCACTGACCAAGGATTGACAATTTGAGAAATGTACCAGTTACCAACATATGAGAGTAAAAAAACAAAGATTATAAACCATACAGTGCATCGTGGTCATACAACTGGCGCTTTCTAACGTCCATGTTTATAATTACATAGTAAAGAACAAAACGAAAGTCGTCATTCATAAATACATTGACAAAGCAACATCCTAAAAGCGGGAGATTTGAGCGTCCCCAAGAAAACTTTCCTAAAAAAATAGGATTGTCCCGGGAAAAACGGGACGAATGGACACCCTATAGTAGTAACTTAGTTGCCTGCCAGATGTCTCATTGAGTCTGTGTGTTGATCGCATGCCACTCATGACATGTTTGGACAAATAAGGTAACTAACTAGGCTAAAATGAACTTGGTCTATTGACTCCTGACAAGGGAGAGGCTATGGCTGAACAGTGGACTGCGCTATTAATCACCATCAGTCTTCTCCATCCACCTGTATGTTCATTTCTATTTGGTCCAAAAGTTTTCCTAAGAACTTGATTCTCAACTACTCGTTATCCTTTCTGCTCCCTTAAATTGAATACCATGTTTCGCATTCATATAATACTAGCTAATACACGGCGTGCGCTGCTACACCTAAATAAATAATATTTTTACGTTTAGTTCAATAAGTAAGAGGAAAAATAATTATAAATTTGCTCTCTTCGTTATTGCAACTAAAACCACAATAAACTAATTAATTTTATTTCCAAATTACCTTTCATGCAATCCAAATAGTAAATAAAATTTCATCTTCCAAAATTTAATATTAAAGCAATCACTATAAGTAAAGCCATATCGTAATTATTTTTAGATACAACGTGCTGATTACCTGGCGTTGCCCGGGAATCTACGTATCCCGATGTACTTGGCATAAATGAGCTTAAACACAAAATTCGTTATAAAAGAATACCCTCCGTGCGCTGCTACTCTTGCCCGGGAATCTACTTATCCCGATCTTCTTGGCATCAATGAAAGACAAAAATGGTTATTTGGTTTACAAGACCAATATTTTACTTAAATTATTAGAACCATTGTTAATGTTAATACCTTTTTATTTATGTATGGTCTTTTTTTGTTTGAGTTATCCGTAAAAGATAAACATATGCTGTCGCGGACTGTTTTTGTAGAGCTTTTGAGATATTCAATTCTGTGTTCATTAATTTGGTGTATTTGTTATGGTTTAGGCAGCGTAAACCATTTAAGCGACAAAATAGGGACTTTATTTCACGTTTTTCACTATAAAGGGTGATTTTTAGGGGCGAAGGGTTTTTGAGTATTACAACTATCTTATAGCCTATGTTCATCCTTGGAATCTCCTGAACATTTCGCAAAAATCCCCATCACAATCGGATCTACGGTATGACCACGCATAAAGTACAAACAAATAAACATTCATTTGAATATATGAGATAACTGGAAGAATAACAGTTTTATACATTTTACAGTTAACGTTTTTGAGAGAAGTGAGATGACAAGAATCCCTGTAATGCGTAACACTCCACATAATGGTAGAAAAATATTTAATATCGCCTCTTAGTAACCAAAATTACACTGGTTGCATTATATCTCGTCTCGCCTCCCACGCTTGGTAAAGATTTGTTGATCTTAGCGCCGAGCTTTGTGAGATAGCTGCACTTCCCCTCTGGGTTAGGCTACCGTCCCAACACCTCATTAACGCAGGCTTCTAATGGTGTCACGCCGGCTGCCTACCACTCAGGGAGGGATGAATGCCAGACAATGACGTAGCTTTGACCTAATGTAGCCACAGGGTGTTCATTAATCCAATTCATAGTATGTGTATGGTATTAGAGTCAATTGATTGAATGGTGCTTATTAATTGGTCCATTGAGAACCCCTGGGTAATTAGAGTCTATGGGAAGCTGACTGACCATTCAGGCCATAAATTAACCGCATTCAACTATCCACATAAAAGTAATTTATTTTATTAGTGAACTCCAAAGGTATCAGCCATTGAGGCAGTTCTCATGAAATGTCTTTTTAAAAATTATACATGTTATCTTCATCGATTCTTATATACAGGATGAGCCGAAAATCACCACCTACTACTAATTTTACTCTACTATGTATTGGGTAGTGACTTTGACCTACCCTGTATATATAATAATGTAATATATGTTTGTATGTATTTAACAAATGGCCCAGATGAATTATATATTGATGGGGTAAAGATAAAGAAGAGCGATAGTTTCTGTTATTTTGCATCAATTATAGAGAAAGATGGAACATCAAATAAAGAAATAGCAAAAAGGATTAGTAATGGAAGAAACCCCATAGGAATGTTAAACCCTATACTATTGAGTAAAAACATCATTAACAGAACAAAACAACTAATTTATAAATCCATACTAGAAAGTATAATGTTATATGGATCTGAAGTTTGGAGAATGATACAACAACATGTCAACAGGATAACTTCAGTTGAAATTGATTTTTGGAGAAGAGCTGCCAGAAAATCTCTACTGGAAAAAATTAGAAATAGAGAAATTAGAAAATGGATGAATGCAGAAAGAAATATATTGGATGAGATTGAACACAGAAGGCTAAAATGGTATGGACACGTAAGAAGAATGCAGGATGGTAGACTACCAAAGACCGTCTATGCATGGAAAATTGAAAGAAGGAACAGAAAAGGAAGACCAAGAACAACCTGGAATAACAACATTCAAAATTCAATGAGGAAATTTGGTGTAACAGATGAAGACACAAGAGGACAGAGAATGGCGGATAACTTTAATTAAGGGGAATTTGTGAATGTTTATTGCAAACTGATGGTCTGTAAGTCCGTAGTCATTTACATTTATTTATTTATTTTTTAATTCATGTTAATTACTGAAATTGGTTGGAGAAAATCCTCAATGATGAGTAAAATTCTCAAAATGATGATGACTATGTAATGGGTAGTGACTTTTGACCTATCCTGTATATATATATATATATATATATATATATATATATATATAACATTAAAAAGAAATAAATACCGGAGTCGGGATTTGAACCCGATTCTCTAAACTCTGTACGTTTAGCGCTCTAACCATCTGAGCTACTCAGGAATCCCAACACAACCATTTATTTTTCTTATTTTCTTATATATATATTAAAACAGACTTGTAATCGGGGATCCGGTTTTTGTTAGGTCCAAGGATAAGGTTTAATTGTGTGCCCAGGGATAGGGTTCACGTTTCGGTAGAACAATGGACTTATATCCCGGAAATCCGTGAGAAAGGATATTCACTGGGGATATATATGTATAGTAGGCCTGGTGTGATGTCCTGAAATTGACGTTCCACTTTTATTTGATACTTTGACTTACATTTGTCGTATTAGACGACGACTTGATACGAAGGCTATTTGGTGGCCGGAACTTACACTTGTTATACACGGCACGTGTTTAAATGATTATTTATAACACTGAAAAAGTGCGCTCTGAGTGATAGCTCCGAAACTTAGACAAAGCGCTGTGCCGTCTCTACTGGCACTCGCGTTAGTAACTTATTTTTTTTTTTTTACTTAGGCAAAGCGATGTGCCCGCTTCTACTAGCACTCGGGCTTCTCACTACCCACTAAGGAAGAATATTTATTTTCTCTTAGTGGGCCGGCATATGTCCTTTCCACCAAAAATCTTAGCGTCTCACAAACATTATATCTGTTACAACACTTTTGATTTGTACTTTATATCTTGAGGGCGTTGTCGGGGGTGTTAAACTTAGGCGTTTTTTGGTCTTGTTCCCTCCCTTTAAATTAGTTGTATCTTAATATCAAATTTCCAGGGTTCACCATATTATAGTAATATTCACTAGGGCGGTTTTCGTTTGTCGGCGTCTACCTTATGCCGCCAAAGAAGGCACCTGCTGCTAGCGACGTGTCCTAGTTAAAATTGGCTTGGGGACAACTCTTTCCACAGTTTGCCTAGGAAAATCCGGTTGCTTGTTTGCAACTGCCCAGCCTTTTGTATGAAGTTTTTGGATTTAGCTATTGTTATAACAATTTAATAATAGCACAGTATTGTAAGTCCTTTCTACAAAGGAAGCTGCAGACTTTTACCCCATTGTAGAAGGGCTTACGGTTCCATTGTATGATGTTTATCAACGTCGTTCACCACAATAGCCAAGGTTCAGGTCTATGACCGGGCGCTAATTACTTGGTACTAGTGTTTTATTTATTGCATATGAAATTGTTTTATGGTAGGTTATATCATTTTGATTTTGTCACCAATGATTCCTATTTTAATTCCATTTAATTTGAATATAAATATGCCCTACTTCTGATAATAATTACACGTTAATAAATTATTCACCCT
Organism: Diploptera punctata; assembly: GCA_030220185.1. Lineage (NCBI taxonomy): Eukaryota > Metazoa > Arthropoda > Insecta > Blattodea > Blaberidae > Diploptera > Diploptera punctata. The sequence goes on from JASPKZ010004560.1 coordinate 942,872, forward strand.
TAATGAAAGTACTTATTTATCTGTAATAAGAGGCTGAGTGAATGACTTGCTACAATATATATATATATATATATATATATCCAGAGTTCCGGGTTCAGATCCCGTCCAAGAATTTATTTTTCTCATCGTGTATATATATATATATATATATATATAGTATTTTCAATTTACACGAGAAGTAGCGGGATATCGTTCCAACTGCCATCTTGTAGCCACTATAACAAGTAAGCACTGTTAAAGAGAATATTTACTTTACATCAGTAACCCTTGTATACTTAGATGGTATAACTATATTTTTGACATTTGGCAGTAAAGGCAAATACTTCATTGCCAAATGTCAACAAAATATATATATGCCGACCATGGAGGACTAGTGGTTGTTCCTTGCCTCTGGTTCCAAGGATAGCTGGTTCAAACCTAGTCGGGGTGGTCGATCCAAGGAGCAAATCGTCCGAGACGGACTTTAAGCCATAGGTCCCAAGTCTGAATATTTTCAGGTCGTAAAAGAATCTTAACCTGAATAAAGAGGCCTCTAAGCAAAATTTACCGACCTTCTTCATATTACTAATACCTTAGTTGCCTACTAGATCTCTCGTTGGGTCGATATGTTGACCACATACCATTCATGACATCTGTAGGGAAATAAAAGTAACTAAATTAACTTGGTATAATAACCCCTAATAAACCTCAACATTTGATTATTATGCTGTTGAATATATATATGCGCCCATGGACCTATGGGTTCGATAGTGCCAGTGATTTAGTTAGAATTAGTTTATATATATATATATATATATATATATATATATATATATATAGTAAATATTCTCATTAAAAGTTTTCTTTTTGTAGAAGCCTACAGATGGCATTGTGAGTGAAGTCGCACTGCCTCTTAAGATAGATAATTTTATATGAAGAAAAGAAAATTTTATGGTTGTTGGAATCCTGAATAGTTCTGGTGGTGCACTAACGTATAAAGTAATATATATATATATATATATGATAAACAATGGAATTTATTTCCTTTTTTCCAGAAGAAAGAAAATACATATGCATTTACATTGCGCACGGGTCTGCTAGGCCGTACGTGCATTATTTTTCCATGAATTAAAAACAAATAAAACTAATCACAATATAAACAAATACCTACAAATACACCTGTATCAAAAACAATAACAGGCTACATATAAGTAAAATCTATGTCTACACTAATCACAATACATATCTACACTCATCCATGAAAAGACCATGTGTATAAGACGGTGGACAATCTATTTGTCCTGAGAACTGCAATTAACAGATGTTTGAGTAATATATATATATATATATACATGGTGAGTTTAAATTCCTCTTACAGAGTTTGAGGACTTGTAGTAGGGACCAAGACAATTACGTTTAGCAAAGGAACTCATGTCCGGAAACGTACCGATTTACCGTTACATTTAGAATCACCTTACACGGTTTTGCGGCGCCACTCACTAGGATAGCCTTGACTAGGGTAGTCCATACGTAATTCCCCGTTCACCTGATGCTCCATGTCCACTGCAAGTTTGTTTAGGTGCTATTCAATTGAGATTGCGAGACGTTTGTAATTGCACAGTACAGTAGTAATCCTTCACGACAGTACAAGGTGTACATACTTCATTGGTAATGTGTTGCTGTCATCCTTGGCATACACACGCAGATACCATGTTATTGTACGGCGAAGCTCGGTGCAATGACAGGTCTGATTGCTTGGCCTGCGTGTTCTCCCGACTTGACCTTGCTAGACTACTACCTGTGAGGTCACAAGAAAACCTTAATATACGACACCCTTGTAGAATACGAGGTAGACTTACTAGCACGAGATATAGCGGCGGATGTTGGAGGACCAGGGATTGGTGATCGTGTGTACAAGAACATGGAACGGAGGTACCGCATCTGTATTGAAGTCGGTGGTCGTCACGTCGAACCCTTCTTGTAAGTGCTTCCAGATGACAGGCAGCAGGATCGGAGTGAGCAACATGTTTTTAGTGGTATTTTGTGAGGAACGGAAAAACGGTACATTTCCGGACATGGGTTCCAACGTTAAATTTAATTGTCTTAGTCCCCTCTATAGGTCCTCGAACTCAGTAAGGGGAATTTAGACTCACCTGTATGTATATATATATATATATATGTGTGTGTGTGTGTGTGTGTGTGTGTGTGTGTGTGTGTGTGTGTGTGTGTGTGTGCGTGCGCGCGTGCGTGTAGGCAGAAGCGTTTGAAATGGTAATTTTCAGTGTCTACTAAACCCAGAAGCAGAAGTTGGAACATGTGTTTCGAAAAGCCTCCTGTATATTGAGAACGTATAATAGTCGAGGACTATTGAGATCTCAGGCGATTTTATATTTTTAAGTTTTCATTGATGTTGTCATTCATTATACTATGTTTCTGACAGTAAATAGTATATTACGATGCGAGGTTGGGAAGTTATTTTTACAGAAGCGAGGAAAATGTTTAAAAACCGAGCGACAGTGAGGTTTTTAATTTCCGAGATTCTGTAAAACACTTCACAAACGTGCGTTTTACATTATTTTTTGCGCGATGATGTTTTCAAAATAATAAATAATAGTAAAATAATAACATCTTTGTTGGAAATATTTGCGTTCATTATAAACAATTGACTAAAGTTAACAGTGTGGGCAATGTTTATTAGTTGAAACTACAGGAGGCCGTGATACCAATCAGTGAAAAAATGGCGGCAAGTACATATTTATTGTTTTATATTGTTTCAAATAAAGTTCCGTTCATTTAAAATGCAGTGATTTGTTTCGTATAATGTATATTAATACTACCTTTTGGATATTTGTTGTATATACATTGTATGTATTATAGGTCCCTACATAGAGGGCAGTGGTTTTACTTCCCACACGCGTTTTGTAAAATGTAATATTACAGTATAGTTATTTTATTACATAATAGTTATTTAGCTTGGCAACCCCGAAATATAGGAAGTTGAACTTTCAATAATGGTCTCCATTGCTGTAAGTACGACAAAACGCACTATCGCGCAAAAAATATATTTACATATCTGGTTTCTATTGTTAATATGTATTTGTTTGTTTAAAATGGAATATCAAATTACTCATCTACCTCTATTTCCCTTTCCAAATTCTAACCCTTTAAATAGAATCGCAGATGAACTGTAGGAGTAAAAATTCGATGTAGCCTACATCACAAATGTTGGCTCTTTGCAGATTAGACGGATTTCAAATGCAAGATGGTCTGCCAACGTCAGCACAAAGGATTCCTGTTTACTGTGCACTATCTTACAGCCCTCTCTCGCATCACTTACAATTCCATCTACCTCCACCTCTCCTGCCATCCATCAAACAGTAAATCAACAAAAACTCCTTCAATCTTATTCGTGTTTGATTATCTATGTCGTTAACAATTCCTTCTGCCAATTAAAACACATAATTAATAATTATTTCACCTGATGAGATTAACACAGTAAAAACATCTACACTATAGCCGCCCAAACTTATTTGTATCGTGAATTATATGAAAGAAACATCAAGTTAGAACGGGCCATAGGCCTTATTATAGCCGTTATATATATATTATTATTATTATTATTATTATTATTATTATTATTATTATTATTATCTCGTCATTATTATTATCATTTTTATTATTATTATTAAAACTATTATTATGATTGTTATTATTATTATATTATCGTTGTCATTATTATTATCATCTCGTCATTATTATTATTATTATTATTATTATTATTATTATTATTATTATTATTATTATTATTATTATTATTTATTATTATTATTATTATTATTATTTGTTTATTTAGCAGATTTCTCCCCCAGTTATGTTATATGGGTGTGAAACATGGACTCTTACTTAAAAAGCAGATTACCAATATTTGAGAATAACGTTCTTAGAAAACGTTTTTGACCAAAGAGAGATGAGCAGATAGGTGAATGCAGATGACTACATAATAGTGGTTCACCGCTGTTGTCTCGAAGTAGCATGCTGCTTTCTCACGCAGCGGGCTCTGGGTTCGATTCCCGATCGGGATAGACTCCTGGGTGAGGTTTTCTCCGGGGATTTTTCCTCACCTTTAAGACATATGTCAGGAAGCTTAGGGCCCAATGGTACCAATCATCCGGTCATCATCATCATCCTTATCATCATCATCCTTCACTGGTGTGGAAAGCAACGGGAAGCTACCACACCTACAATTGCCTAGTAAAGCTGCAAAGCATAACATGAAAATGCAATGATTGCAGTGAAAGACCTGCCCTAGGCAGAATTACTATTATGGATGGACATAACGGTGAGCTACGTGATGTTTGAAGGAAGCCAGATATAAATATAAAATATCCTCAACTCGTGTTCAACTCAGAGTCGGGTCGAGGCATGAGATGAGATGAAGCCTCTTATATAGAGGTCTGTGAATGTCAAGGTTGCCGACCGACCGCGTCTGACGCACGATCACATGGGTAGATGAATGAAATGAAACGAAATGGATGAGATGAGTATGGAGAAATGGTGGCATGAAATTGTGGCAGGGGAAAATTGGACAACCCCGAGAAAAACCTGCCAAGTTTCGTTTCGTCCACCACGAAACCCACAAGGAGTGACCAAGACTCGGTCTCGGGACCCCAGCGGTGAGAGGCGAGCGTCTAACCGCTTGCGCCACGGAGCCGTAGGAAGCCAGATATAATAAGAATAATTAAGTCTGGTTGACTGTGATAGGTAGGACATGTGGTACGAATGAGGAATCAAAGAGGTGCATGGAAGCTTCTTGTAGAAAAAAAACCATAGGAAAAACACCCAGTTGGTAGACCAAGAATGAGCTCGGAAAATAAAATTTACCATGATTTGAGGGAAGTAGTTTATACAGGGGTTGATTGTTAAACGTTAAGGATGGGGACAGGGTGTATGGAAAGCTTATATCCGTGCGTCCATTAAACTACGGATTCGATAGTGCCAGTAAGTTAGTTAGTTTAGTTATTTAGCAGGTTTCGCAGTGTTTCAGAACATCATCCTGCGCCCAATCTGTTATTCTCCTCCACATCTCTCTATCATTCCAATCTCTATCGTTTAATCCTTTTCTCCTCATGCTGCTCAAATCACCATCAATCCAAGTTATTTTTGGCCTTCCTCTTCTTCTTCATTTACCAAGTGACACCCATTCTAGTATTCTTCTTGGAAATCTGTCTTCTGTCATTCTTTTTACTGGGAAAACGCCCAGTTGGTAGACCAAGAATGAGTTGGGAGAATAACATTAACTATGATTTGAGGGAGGTGGATTACACAGGAAATGATTGGAAGGCATTGGCTCAGGATAGTGATGTATGGAGAGCTTATGTCCGTGCGGCCATTAACCTCCGGGTTCGATAGTGCCAGTGAGTAAGTAAGTAAGTAAGTTATTTAGCAGGTTTCACAGTGTTTCAGAACATCATCCTGCGCCAAATCTGTTATTCTCCTCCACATCTCTCTATCATTCCAATCTCTATCGTTCAATCCTTTTCTCCTCATGCTGCTCAAAACACCATCAATCCAAGTTATTTTTGGCCTTCATCTTCTTCTTCATTTACCAAGTGACACCCATTCTAGTATTCTTCTTGGAAATCTGTCTTCTGTCATTCTTTTTACTGGGAAAACGCCCAGTTGGTAGACCAAGAATGATTTGGGAGAATAACATAAACTATGATTTGAGGGAGGTGGATTACACAGGAAATGATTGGAAGGCATTGGCTCAGGATAGTGATGTATGGAGAGCTTATGTCCGTGCGGCCATTAACCTACGGGTTCGATAGTGCCAGTGAGTAAGTAAGTAAGTTATTTAGTAGCAGGTTTCACAGTGTTTCAGAACATCATCCTGCGCCAAATCTGTTATTCTCCTCCACATCTCTCTATCATTCCAATCTCTATCGTTCAATCCTTTTCTCCTCATGCTGCTCAAAACACCATCAATCCAAGTTATTTTTGGCCTTCATCTTCTTCTTCATTTACCAAGTGACACCCATTCTAGTATTCTTCTTGGAAATCTGTCTTCTGTCATTCTTTTTACTGGGAAAACGCCCAGTTGGTAGACCAAGAATGATTTGGGAGAATAACATTAACTATGATTTGAGGGAGGTGGATTACACAGGAAATGATTGGAAGGCATTGGCTCAGGATAGTGATGTATGGAGAGCTTATGTCCGTGCGGCCATTAACCTACGGGTTCGATAGTGCCAGTGAGTAAGTAAGTAAGTAAGTTATTTAGCAGGTTTCACAGTGTTTCAGAACATCATCCTGCGCCAAATCTGTTATTCTCCTCCACATCTCTCTATCATTCCAATCTCTATCGTTCAATCCTTTTCTCCTCATGCTGCTCAAAACACCATCAATCCAAGTTATTTTTGGCCTTCATCTTCTTCTTCATTTACCAAGTGACACCCATTCTAGTATTCTTCTTGGAAATCTGTCTTCTGTCATTCTTTTTACTGGGAAAACGCCCAGTTGGTAGACCAAGAATGAGGTGGGAGAATAACATTAACTATGATTTGAGGGAGGTGGATTACATAGGAAATGATTGGAAGGCATTTGCTCAGGATAGTGATGTATGGAGAGCTTATGTCCGTGCGGCCATGAACCTACGGGTTCGATAGTGCCAGTGAGTAAGTAAGTTATTTAGCAGGTTTCACAGTGTTTCAGAACATCATCCTGCGCCCAATCTGTTATTCTCCTCCACATCTCTCTATCATTCCAATCTCTATCGTTCAATCCTTTTCTCCTCATGCTGCTCAAAACACCATCAATCCAAGTTATTTTTGGCCTTCCTCTTCTTCTTCATTTACCAAGTGACACCCATTCTAGTATTCTTCTTGGGAATCTGTCTTCTGTCATTCTTTTTACATGACCATGCCTTATTATTGTTTGTTGTTTTTATTATTCTACTAGCTAATACCCGGCCTGCGCTGCTACGCCTATATAAATGAAAATTAATGTGCTTTTTTATGTTTAGTTGAATAAGTAAAAGGAAAAATAAATTTAAATTTATATTTTTTAGATACCCCGTGCTGATTGTCCGGCGTTGGCCGGGAATCTACTTATCCCGATCTTCTTGATATAAATCACCTCACATGCGAAAATTAATGTGTTTTATATTTAGTTAAATAAGTAAGAGGAAAAATGTATATCGTAATTATTTTTAGATACCCCGTGCTGATTACCCGGCGTTGTCCGGGAATCTACTCATCCCGATATTCTTGGCATAAATTACTGAAGCACAAAAATTAATGAACTTCTTATGATTAGTTCATCATCATCATAGTACATTCACGAATTTAGGCCATTTGTTGACCTGTTTCGGCCTCAAGAGAAACACCATCCAGAAGTCTTTTGAGTGGACGTCCTGGTCTTCTTCTTCCTGCGGGTTGATATCTTAACATTAGTTTGGGTATTCTGTGATCTTCCATTCGATGAACATGTTGTATCCATCTTGACTTATAATCAGAAATTTTGTTTTCTAAAGATTCCATGTGTAATTCTTCTAAGATGTCTTCATTTTTTTTGTGATCTAGTAGTGTGTATCCTGCAGTCCTCCGAAGATATCTCATTTCAGCAGATCTAAGTCTCTGTATATCCTTCTGTTTCAACGTCCATACTTCGCTACCATACAAAAGAGTTGGAAGAGCCAGTGTTTTATACACTTTCAGTCTTGAATGCTTTTGGACTAACTGTGGCTTGAAGATAGAATTTATTAACCCTAAAATTCTTAAAAATTTAGATATTTTTGCATTTACATCCTTTTCTTCTTCATATGAGATATTGCATCCTAGATATGTAAAATTATTCACCTGCTCCAAAATTTTATTGTCCAGTACAATTTTACTTCTGACAGGATCTACACCTTGAAATGCCATAATTTTTTGTTTTTTCTGTAGATATCTTTAATCCATATTCTTCTGTAATTTTGTTAAGTTCATACAGACCTTTCTGTAGATTATCTTCGGAATTTGCTATTATTATTTGGTCATCTGCAAACAAAGGGGTGTTTTTTAATTTTCTATTTTCTGATATTCGTATTCCAAAATTTATATGTGTTGTGTCAGAAACATATTACTTCATTGATATAAATTGCAAAGAGTGTTGGGGATAGGGGGAAGCCTTGTCTCACACCACGATTTATAATTCCTTCTTCAGAAAATCTGTTATTTAATTTAATCTTCATGGTGTTGTGCTTTGTAAATATTTTGTATGTAATGCCGAAGTAAATTTGGTATATTTCTGTCTTCCAATATATTTAAGGGTTTTGATCTCTTGACTGTGTCGAATGCTTTTTCAAAATCTATTGAAAGCAAAATGTGTTTCTCAGTTGAATTCTCTTCTTTTTTCAAGCAATAGTTTAACAGAAAAGGCTGAATCAATGACAAGATAGTCCTTTCCTAAATCCATTTTGACATTCCATAAGGAATTTTTCACTGATGTGAAACTTTTCAAATTTCCATTTAATTTGTAAAAAATGTTTTGCATAAATTTTGTAGCATGTGTTTAACAAACTGATTCCCCTATTAGTTTGTCCATTTTTTCTCTTGTCTCCTTTCTTGAACAGGGGTATAACAATGCTTGTCTTCCATTCTTGTGGTATATCTGCATTTTTGAATATATTAGTAAATAAGGACAACAGTCTTTCATGGAACTTGTTTGCCTGCATTATTTGTACAATTCAGAATTCAAGCCATCTGTGCCAGTTGCCTTCCCATTTTTTGTATTTCTTTAAACTATTGTTCAAATTCCTTCCAATTAATATTATGGAATCTGTCTTCATTATTATTTTCGGAAAATGGTATCTTCATAGCTATTGTCAGTCCAAAAGAACTTTTATAATAATTGAAAAAGTCTTCTTTTGTTACTCCGCAATTAATTTTGGTAGATTCTTTAATATCTTTATTCAAATGTTTTAATATTTTGAAGGCATTAGGTTGGAGCTTATGCAAATCTGATTCTAAATGTGTAACAAAATTTAACCATGTTTTTCCTATGTCTCTTTCTTATTTCCCTCTTAACAATAGCTCTACAGCGTTTGAATTCTATTTTCATTTTCTACTTTCTTTGTGTTCAAATATTTTTTATAAGCTGCATTTTTTTCTTCAATCAATTGTTTTATTTGATCATCCCAGATTTTTAGAGTTCTATTTCTTCTTTGTTGTATATTTACTTTTCCTAAAGTTTCATTAGCTGCATTTTGAATTATCATTTTAATGTTTTTCCATTCTTCTTCGACATCATTACTTTTTGGAGTTGTAGGCCATATATTGCTGAATTCTTCTCGAATATAACCATTTAATGCTGTCATCATAAAATAATTTTACCTTGTACTTTTGTTCTAAGCTCTGTTTGTTGTTTCTTCTTTTTAACCATCTTGGTGGAAATCTTATTCTTGCTTCTACTAGGTAGTGATCTGAACCAATATCATATCCTCTGTAGGCTCTGACATCGAGAAACAATTTAAAAATCTTATTATTTGCAATGAAATAATCAATGATTGATTTTGAGTCCTGACGATGCCGAGGTATATTTATGTATGTTTCTATGATTGTAAAAGGTATTCGTTTTTTTCAGTTCATTGTAGATAGCAAAATCTGTTAATCTTGTCCCATTCTTATTGCTGGTTGGTTCGCCAAATGTTCCAATATTATTGTTGACTTGAGCATTGCCCACTCTGGCATTTAAATCTCCTATTATGAGAATGTAATCATTTCTATTAATTTTGCTATAAATTTCTTGTAATATTTTATAAAATTCTTCATTGTCTTCTTCACGGCCTTCCTCTGGTGCATATACACCAAGAACTGTCAAATTACCTCTATTAATTTTCAGTCGAAGCTCTAATATTCTTTCATTCCAGTAAGTGTAGTGTTGAATTTTATTTCTTATGGTTTTATTAATCCAAATCATTACTCCAGCTTGTCCATGGGTTTTCCTGTCGACACCGCTATATATTTGTACATAATTTTGTGTTTCTTTCGTTCCTTTAAGTTTCTTCTTAGTCTCTGTAGTTACTGCAATATCAATGTTTCTATTTTTAAATATACTGTCTAGTTCCTCTTCTTTTTCATGGATGCTTCGGACATTCCAGGTTGCATATCTTACAATATCATTGTGCCTTAACCATATTTCTTTGCTGTGGGTCGTCATATTTCAATTCCTTCTGGCTTTTTTCGTGTTGAGACTTGAAAGTAGTTTTGAAGTTCCTTAGGACAGGTTACTGGCCCGACGCTAAGTAGTCCAGTGGTAGGGCTGCTACCTTTTAGTCTCTGGACAGACATTAGGATACCGCATTTACTCAGTACCTGATGGAACGGTTATACCGCCGTGACTCGGTCCTCAGAGCCTCGTTTGTGAAAACGGGTTGTACCACGAGAAGGTGAGGATGAGAATTGGGTAGGAGAGGTTATACACACGTCACTATCCCTTACAACCCTTATGATTAGTTGAATAAGTAAAATGGAAAATAATTATAAATGTATATCGTAATTATCTTAAGATTCCTCGTGCTGATTACGCGGTGTTGCCCGGGATTCTACTTATCTCGATCTTCTTGGCATAAATGAGAGTAAAGTCTAAATTCGTTATTGTAAGTTATCCGTAAAAGAATATCCGCCATGCTGGTATCCTTGCACAGGAATCTACGTACTTGTCTCGATCTTCTTGGCATCAATGAAAGACAAAAACGGTTATTGTGAGTTATCCGTAAGAGATAAACATATGCTGTCGGGGACGTTTTTGTAGAGCTTTTTGAGATATTGAATTCTGTGTACATTAATTTTTTGTATTTGTTATGGTTTTGGCAACGTAAGCCATTTAAGCGTCAAAAAGAGCTACATTTTCATGTTTTCCACTACAAAAGGCGATTTTTAAGGGTGTAGGAGTTGAGTATCAAAACTCTATTATAGCCTATGTTCATCCCGGGAATCTCTTGAACATTTTGCAAAAAAACCCATCACAATCGGATCAATGGTATGGCCGCGCATAAAGTACGAACAAGCAAACAAACAAACAAACATTCATTTCTATATATAATATCTATATTCTATAGTGTTCTGCTCTAGGGCAGGCCTTTCACTGCAATCATAGCATTTTCATGATATGCTTTGCCGCTTTACTAGGGAATTATAGGTGTGGTAGCTTCCCGGGGATGATTATGGTGATGATAATGCTGATGATGATAACCAGATGATATTCGGGGACCGTTTGGGTCTCAAAGCTTCCTGACATTTGTCTTACAGGTGAGGAAAAGCCCCGAAAAAAACCCTCACTTTGGAAGCTTGTCCCGACCGGAAATGTAAACCGGGCCCGCTGCGTGACAAGTCAGCACGCTACCTCGAGATCACAGCGATTGACGATTATTATTGTTATTATTATTATTATTATTATTATTATTATTATTATTATTATTATTATTATTATTATTATTATTATTATTATTATTATTATTATTATTATTATTATTATTATTATTATTTAATGCACAAGTGATCTTCTTGGTGATAAAATATTAACATAAACAGTCAATATTCCCAATTCACCAATTAAAGATTAAAATTGCCAATATGTTTTTACAGCTAAGCTGTCATTCCCAAGACCAGATGTTGACTGTTGAACATTTTAATCATTAATTGGTGAATTGGGAATATTGACTTTATTATTATTATTATTATTATTATTATTATTAGAATGCTACTGGCCTACAGGGGCCTATACAAAACTATGAAGGGCCGGGTATTCGGACCGCGGGCCGTACTTCGGTCGTCCTTGTCCTACACTGTACCATGGATAAATTATATGTAGGTGTATGTACCTCATGCTGCGTCCCGCATGGGATCATGGGTGCTCCCTAGCGAAAGTTTATTTTGCAGAATAATTTAATATTTGCCGATAGAAAACATAGCTTTATTCTGTAAATGCATGGTGTTATGCATTACAGGGACTCTTGTCCTAATTCCTTTCAAAAAACGTTAAACTGAAAATATATAAAACTATTATTCTCCCAGTTACATCATATGACTGCGAAGCATTGACTCTTACTTTGAGCGAGGAGTAAAAATTTCGAGTATTTGGGAATAAAGTTCTTAGGATTTTTTTTAACCGAAGATAGTTAAAAGGCAGTTTGGTTCGTCTTCCGAGCTAAATGACCGCGGTCCAGTTTTCCTTTCAATTCGACGTTTCGTCTACTACTGCGGTAGACATCTTCAGGAGATTCTGCGTGCTCTCTGTGAACTCCTTAACTGTCTACAGCAGACTGTTGAAACGTTCATAGAGAGCACGCAGAATCTCCTGAATATATCTGCCGCAGTAGTAGATGAAGGCGTCGAGTTTCAAGAAAACTGAACCACAGCCATTTAGCCCAGAAGACGAACCAAACTGGAATCAAGACACCGGCCATGAAAGCCTAGAATTTTACAAGTTAAAAGGCAGATAATTTTCTATACACGGCTTTGGTACATCACAACGCTTCTCGGGGAGAAATTTGAAGGTATATTGCGGCGTGCAATGGTTGACAGTTCTCTTGTGATATATCGAATTTTTCTTGCTCGAATATCAGATTTTTCCATTAGGATCTTTCTATTGTCTTTTCACCCATCGGAATCTCATTTTAAAAATGATTCTCCATCCAACCTTCATGGAACAACTCCTCCCCTGTATAAGTAACTAACTCACTGGCATTATCGAACCCGTAGGTTCATTGCCGCTCTCCATACGTCCCTATTATGAAGTACTGTTCTGAAATATTCCCTGTATAATCTACTTCTCTCAAATCGTGGTTAATATTATTCTACCTCCTCATTCTTGTTCTACCAACTGGGCGTTTTCCTTCTGGCTTTCCTACAAGAAGCTTCCATGCACCTCTTTCATTTCCCATTCGTGTCACATGTCCTGACATCGCAGTCTACGAAACTTAACTGTTCTTATATCTGGGTTCATACAATGGCCATGTAGCTCACTGTTATGTAGTCTTCTCCATTTACCTGTCTGTTCATTTCTTTTTGGTCCAAAAATTTTTCGTAAGAACTTTATTCTCAAATACTCGCAATCTCCTTTTCTACCTAAAAATAAGAGAACATATTTCACATCCATATTATATAACTGTCCACCGTTGTGGTTTCGAGGTAGCGTGCTGCCTTGTCACGCAGCGGGCTCGGGTTCGATCCCCGGTCGGGGCAGTTTTTCTGGGTGAGGTTTTTATCGGGGTTTTTCCTCACCTGTAAGACAAATGTCAGGAAAACTTTAAGGCCCAAACGGTCCCCGAAATCATATAGCCATCATCATCCTTCACTAATGTGGATAGCAACGGGAAGCTAACACACCTACAATTCCGTCGTAAAGCTGCAAGCATAGCATGAAAATATACTATGATTACAGTGAAGGACCTGCCTTCGGGCAGAATTACTATGGATGGTTTATATAACTGGGAGAATAACAGTTTTATATATTTTCAGTTCAACATTTTTTAAAGGAGCTGGAACGACAAGAGTCCCTGTAATGCATCATAGCATGTATTTACCGAATTGAGCCTATGTTTAATTTCTTTGTGCATCTCATTCCTATTTGAAAGTATTGTTCCTAGATAATTTATACCCTGAATAAGATCACATTTTTAAAAGTGATAAAAACAGTTTTTGCTTGGCACTGTATAGTTATAGCTGTTGTTTAACGAGTGCTTGAATGGTATCTACAATCAAAACCACAGACAGTTTGGTGTTAACGTTTCCAATGTGCTACAAGCTTTTACTGGAATTACTGTTATGTATAGCAGCTACTGTACGTGATTGGGAAGTGCCTTACAATTCCTGTAGGAATAGATGCTTTCTAATGATCTCTCCGAGCAATCACTAAATTAATGTCATTATTTGTAACAAGATAGTGTTTATTAAGATCTCCATTCAAATAACTCTCTTTTCAATCTGAAATTCTACTTCTCAGTGTTATTACAGCTTCTCGTAATTGGATTGCACTGAACTCGAGCACACAAATACTTGTCTTAGATCCAATTCAACTTGTGTACAGTCTTAGACACGGAATTTGACCGATGGAGGATACAGTGCTCTGCGATATACGAGTGTAATAATGAATTTTTTCTAAAACAAATATTTAATACAATTGAGCAAGTTCGGGTAATATGGACCCTTCAGTTTGCGTGGACTCTGTTAGTGTCTTTTTTAATTGGTGCTGCCCTAGAACAGAAACATTTTTAATTTCTTCCCCTCATCAACTTTGACGTGTTCAAGGCCAGTTTCTTTATTATTTGTGCAAAGAAGGGTTTATTTGTCATATTTATGAAAATGACTATTTTAAAAGTTTTTCAAGCTAGGACTTAATTCTTAGTTTCTGCTATTGAATATTACAAAAAATGTTGAAACAACTCCTAAATATATTATATTATGTAGATGCTGTTTTAATATACTGACGGGTTTGGTTTAATATTATGTGACACCCATCCATCCATAGTAATACTACCCGAGGGCAGGTCTTTCACTGCAATCATAGCATTTTCATGATATGCTTTGCAGCTTTACTAGGGAATTATAGGTGTGGTAGCTTCCCATTACTTTCCGCACCGGTCAAGGATGATGATGATGATAATGATAAGGATGATGGCCGAATGATTTTCGGGGACCGTTGGGCCCTAAGCTTCCTGACATTTATTAATTAAATAAAAATAAAACGTAGTTTTATTTGATTTTCATATTTATTATATAATTCAGTGACAGCTGTTTCGGTACACTGTACCTTCTTCAGACATGTTAAATAATTATGAATTGTGTTCCAACTGCTCTAAGCAGTTAGTTAGTTGCTTAGATCAGTTGGAACACAATTCATAATTTGTTAACATGTCTAAAGAAGGTACAGTGTACCGAAACAGCTGTCACTGAATTATATAATAAATTAGCTGGCCCGGCGAACGTCGTATCGCCTTCAAATATTTATACGTTAATTTTTCCGATGTTTTAATAGTTATCTGCTATTCGGGGCGGAAACAAATCCAACAAATAAAAGATCATAAACATCGGTCCAGCCGTTCTTGAGTTATAAATAGTGTAACTAATCCGACTTTGTTTTATATATATATAGAAGTCCCGGCCACGCGTTGCTGTGGCTAAGGTATACGTTAAATTATGTTGTAGTAAACTAAGTGAGAAATCTAAATCAGAATGTTTTTGTTTTACACAATTTTTTAGTTCTGGTACATTAACTACACCCGGTATAAATATGGATGGTGGTTTATGTGGAAGTGGTTTTGTTGATTGAGATGAATTTATGCTGTCTGCATTCTCAGTATCATCCATATATCATAAGGATTATATACATTTATTGATGGAATATTTTGAGGAGGCTTGCTGATTTCATTATACTTTCTTTTTTTTTTCTACGAACTTGTTGGCAGTTTGGATTCTCATCAACATCATCATCATCAAGAAGTCTCTGTATAGTAATATCATCTTGTGATATATTATAGTCATCTTGTTTTTCATTTAATTGAGGCATGGAGATTGTTTCTGTAATATTAGGCATATTATTATAACTAACAGACTTACTTACAGTTCTGCTATTCCGTTCCTTAGGACCTTCATATGTTTTGAAATTGACATTCTTCTTAAATGTAAGATTTATGTCACATAGGCCTATACTAATTTGTGAAAATTCACTTGATATCTTATCATTCATGGCCTCTAGAACTGATTCGCCATATTGTTCAATGTCTCTTCTCGGTCCAGTTAAATTTAAATTAAGTTGCTATCTTTCAGCCAGATTACTTAAAACTAATACACACGAAATTAATATAATTAATAAAATATATTGAAAATAAAATAAACACTGAACACACTTAAATTATGAAATAATCAATATTTGTAATTCAATTGTAATTCGCGGTTGCAACAAAAAGCACAGCCACCTGGTTAAATAATAAACCAATTACCTTACACGGCCATCTGTTAGAATCGTATGAACTCACAGATAATTGTAACTCTTTGTTAAATAATAAATAATTTGCAATAATAATAATACTTACTTACTCACTGGCACTATCGAACCCGTAGGTTCATGGCCGCACGGACATAAGCTCTCCATACATCCCTATCCTGAGCTAATGCTTTCCAATCATTCCCTGTATAATCTACTTCCCTCAAATCATAGTTAATGTTGTTCTCCCACCTCATTCTTGGTCTACCAACTGGGCGTTTTCCTTCTGGCTTTCCTACAAGAAGTTTCCATGCACGTCTTTCATTCCCCATACGCGCAACATGTCCTGCCCATCGCAGTCTACGAGACTTAACTGTTCTTATTATATCTGGCTTCCTATAAAGACCATGTAGTTCATTGTTATGTAGTCTTCTCCATTCACCTGTCTGTTCATCTCTCTTTGGTCCAAAAATTTTCCTAAGAACTTTATTCTCAAATACTCGTAACCTCCTTTCCTTCCTCCCTTAAAGTAAGAGTCCATGTTTCGCACCCAAATAATATAACTGGTAGAATAATAGTTTTATATATTTTCAGCTTAACGTTTTTTGAAAGGAGTTGGGACATCAAAAGTCTCTGCAATGCGTAATAGCACGCATTTCCAGAATTGAGCCTATGTTTAGTTTCTTTGTGCATCTCATTCCTATTTGTGATTATTGTTCCTAGGTATTTGAATTCAGCCACTTCCTCAAAATTTCCCTCATTTATCATTAGCTGTCCATTTCCATTATATACTGAATTTCTACGTGTGACCATATATTTAGTTTTACTGATATTTACTTCCAGTCCTAATTTCTTAGTGTTACTCAATAGTGTGTGCGTGTTGACCTTTAGAATCTCCTCGCTATCGGCCTAATAGTACATCATCAGCATAAACTAACAGCTTATTAATACCATTGAATTGTAAGTCTTCGTTGTTCTCTAAAGAGTTAATGACATGCTCTAGTACAAAATTAAATAGTAGAGGAGATAGTGCATCTCCTTGCTTCAACCCATTCTGGATTTCAAAAGTGTCTGAAAACTGTTTGCCTACACTCACCCTACTCTTTGAGCCATTTAGACACATTCGTATAAGTCTAACTAACTTTTTAGGAATTCCGAACTCCAGCAGGATACTATATAACTTCCCCCTCTTAATTGAATATTAAATATAACATTTGATTTGCATTCAAAAAAGTATTGTATAAGCAATTTCTACATATAGTTGATGTACAGTACCATTATACTCCCACTTCTTTTCTAAAATCTGTCTTATACTAAAAATCTGATCTGTTGTAGACCTGTTTCTTCTAAATGCACATTGATGATCTCCTAGAATGTCATCAATATAGGGAGTAAGTCTGCTGACTAATATATTTGTTAGAATTTTGTACGAAGTTGAAAGTAATGAGATGCCCCTGTTGTTGTTGCAATCAGTTTTATCTCCTTTCTTATAAATTGGTACGATAATATTGATTCCTTCAATTCATCTGGAAGAGCTTCTTTTTCCCAAATCATACTAAGCAACCAGCATATCTTGTCCATCAATTTTTCTCCCCCTGATTTTATCAGTTCTGCTGGGATCTCATCTGAACCTGATGATTTATACATCTTCAATTTTTCAATCGCCATTTCAACCTCTAATGCACTTGGCTCTGCGACTAGCATTTCTGCTGTCTGTAACTTATCCTCCTCAATGTCCTGTTCTGTATGTACATTTAATAGCTGATTAAAGTAACTTTTCCATCTATTTAATATACTCCTGGAATCTGCAATCATATCCCCATTTTCATTCCTAATTATGTTTGTTCTAGCCTGAAACCCTTTCTTCTCTATACTAATTCCCTGATATAATTCTCTAATGTTCCAATTTTTTGCATTCATTTCAAGATCATTAATCTTCTCTCTCAAATATTCCCTCTTTTTACTGTTTAATAACTTGGTGGTTTCCCGTGTAACACTACCCAATTGCTCTAAATTTTCCTCATTTGTCTCGTGTAACCGTTTCATTTTTGCTAGCTTGCAATAATAATAATGCGACTATAAATTTAGTTATAAACTTCCCTATGTCTCAAGTTGGATCAAACTGCACACAGTGTGCAAAATTGTATTAAAATCGGTTCAGTAGTTTTGGATTCCATCGCGGACAAACAACTTGACACGTAATTTTTATATATTAAGATATGAAAATCAAATAAAACTACGTTTTATTTTTATTTAATTAATTGATATGGATTTTCATCAAGTAAACACCAACTCAATTGATTATTCCTGACATTTGTCTTACAGGTGAGGAAAAAACCCCGAAAAAACCCTCACCCAGGAGCCTGTCCCGACCGGGGATCGAACCCGGGCCCGCTGCGTGACAAGGCAGCACGCTACCTCGAGACCACAGCGGTGGACATTATGTGACATGGCTGCTGTATAAAATAATTATATATTACAAAGGAATTCGGTTAATGTACACCCTCCACGAGGCGGTTAAAGTGGACTTGTGTCCACTTTACACGAATACGTATATTTTATCAACAAGGGTGCTGTATGTAAAAGCCATACACTTAATTAATTATATTTAATATCCTTGTAATTTTACAATTTTACCAAAAACCAAAGACCGTCGCTGTCTCCAGATGAATGACGTGCGAATGTTATAATCAACGACAACTTTTCAAAACATTAAATAAATATCAACGCTTTTTAATTATGATCAGCCATAAACACTTTTAGATTAATTTGTGCCTGTCTGTACAAATTAATAGAGTAAATAAACTTAAAATAGTCTAAAGGCTAAGATGGACTCTGGGGTCCACTTTACCGGAATATGGAAGTTAAAGTGGACCTTTCTTGTGATGTAAAAAGGTTTATAAATTGTGATGATGTTTCCATATTTGAATAAACTAGCAATGCTATATCATAGTTATAACACTAATGATAATTTAATCATTGTAATTAAAAAAATTCAAATCCCTTCATTAAAAGAAGAAAAACAACATATTCAAAAATAGGTACGATTACCCGAAGTTCCTCTGGAATGTGCAATTTCGAAAAGTGTACATGTCTGTAAAGTAGAAATATTCAGGGATAAAAAAAAGTATTTTATTTTAAGTAGTTCTGCATAGAGTACCATAAGTTTATAGTTCTCATTTTTGGGTTGCAATCAAATAATATAAAATAAAAGAAAATAACGAAAATATTACCATATATGTTTTATTTATTTTTATTGTCTATTTTGGAGATGTGCCCTTTTCGAAAAACATGTTTTTTTCATAAGCTATGATTAAACAATATTTTTTTTGTCCAATGCCACCAAGTTGTGTTTTATGACATTTCTGGCTTTTTCCCCTAGCATTGGCGGAATTGTAATCCACTTTTTAGGTTGGGGCACATGGAAGGCGGGGTTACGTTATCCCGATGATATGATGGGCGATAAATGATAATGAAACACCAGGAGAGTTCTTAACCTAAATTCCAGACCATGGGTAACCACAGAAATAACTTCCTGGAATCCAACCTGGTACCTCATGAGCTGTAGTCAGGAACGCTAATCACTAGCCCATTAAGCTGGTCATTAAACAATACTTGACACAAAAAATATATATTCCTTGACAAATACTGGATGCCAATGAGTACTTATAGAAAAATACAATATTATACAATAGTCAATCAGAAGTCCACTTCTGGTATCTCATCAGCCGCTGCTGTTGGCCACTAAAGTATACCGATGCAAGTTGGATGCCCTATTCACACAAAATGTTGTCTAGATGAAAATTAGAGAGTATTTTAGTGGAAACTCAAAAGTCGAATATATTCGACATGTGCCCTTTTCAAAATTGTTAATTTTAATACTATTGCATACTATTTTTTCACGACAAATATTGATATTAATTTTATTATATTAGGATAATTTATATTTTAACTGAAATCCGTGTTTCTTTATTTAAGTCAGAGATTATTATTATTATTATTATTATTATTATTATTATTATTATTATTATTATTAATCCGAAATTTATAAATCCTATTTCACCTAAGGCATATTAGGGTTATAGTTTATGTCAAAGTTATGATTCGTTATATAATTTTATTTTAAAATATTGTTTTCTATTAACCTTATTTATAAAGACATTAAAAAGTTAGTAGTTATTTTCTGTGAAAAGTACTTCCGTAACGGGTGGTTCACTTGAACAAGTGGTGTTATTTAGAAGACTGGTGATTTCCAACCTTTCATTCCAGAGCAAATGGCAGACGAAGAAAATATGTTCATCACTTAGGCCGCTAATACCACAATTACAACTTGCATTGTGTCTTATGTTAAATATCTGGAGGTATTGGCCAATGTTCTGTGCCCAACGAGGAATTGTTGTTAGTATAAATTTTGGAACCAAAGTGTTTACATTTTATTCTGTCATAATTACTCGTACAATGTTAGAGATTGAAAGTTGAATCGTGCATACTTGTTGCTACGGGAATCGTAAGCAAAGTAGCATCCGTAAGCAAAATAGTATACTTTCAACCAATAAGAATCCCCATAATGAAAGTATCACTAGTATTAAGCATTGCGATTTTTAATGACAACATTGAAAGTACTGAAAATTGTTTATGTTGTGCAAAAAAATTAACAATTTCCGGAGGAATACTATTGAAATTGTTCTCATGAGGCGAGTTTGAAAAATTCTTACAAATCTTCGCCGATCCCACTAGCGGTCACCAAACATAACCATGACTAATCGTGTATGTAGGACCTACTGTACAGTTCTGGCTTCTTTAGCAGCATTTGATGAGTCTTTGATGTATGGTGCGGCAGGGGGGGGAGTTAGTTGTAAGTACTGCCAGCAACTACCCTCAGTTAGAAAATATAGTAATACTATACGTTGCGTTTTCTTTTCTACTAGTTCTGTGTTAGTGAATAGTTTTGTTGTCTTATAAGGTGGAGTGTTTGTTATAGAAAAGCGTTGTTTTATAGCAATTTATTCAATTATTATTATTATTATTATTATTATTATTATTATTATTATTATTATTATTATTATTATTATTAAGAAAATGTTTTATGCATGGCTACTAGTTCCCTCCCCCACTCGATAATGTTCCCTCATTCCACGCGCCTTTGATTTTACCAAGACGGTTACAGTTACCAGAACTGGACAGTATATATGTATTAACATTCTAGCGGTCGCTATTTATTGTGATCAGCTTAAACTGGGAAAGGTCGTTTCTGATACGGTTTGCTGTATCGGACCTCCCGCCCTCGCCTCCTTGGAGCGTTGGCGGCGCCCGAGGCGGTCGGGGTCTTCCTCTTGTCGTTCTAGGATGACAACAACTGATGAAAAACTGAAAACAGTCTTGTTAATGTTCAATGATTTGATCGTTGTCTCCCGATCTACGGCTGGTTATGACTGGCGGCTGGATCATCACTCAACCATCAACTACAAAACTGTATCAATGGACATAAGAGGGCATTTAAGTCCCTAAATCAGCCGGAAGAGTCAGGCCACGGGCCCTGCTCGTTGATTCCTGCTGGCTGCCGAGTGTGTACCCGGATTAAACTGAGTATTCGCTCGGCGGGCCGAGGGACAATGGGTATGGGTACATAAAGAGTACTATGCTCTTCCAACCCAAAGTCTTGTCAAGTCACAATTGTTATTTTTTTAACCAAACTCAGTATATAGCAATCAATTAAAAGTAAGTTCGAGTTTTTTAACCAACAAAATCGAATCATTAGGACTGAAAATTCACCTGATGCGAAAATTTACGTAACAATTGCTCTAATGACCGCAATTTTCGAAGCGATATCCCGGATGTACCATTTAAATAAAACGAGGTAGATATTCTACAAAAATAAGTGAAATCCAACTATTAAGTATGCAACTTTACCTGAAATCCTTAATTTAAAAATCAATCTAGCGGCCGCCATGTGTTTTTCTCGTAACGAAACTGAATACATCAGATTTCATTTAAAAAAGAAAGACATATTGAGTGAGTAAAGTAAATACTCGTATAGGGGTTCATTTTTAAAGCTAAACTACCCTGAATTAATAAACATTGTAATTATATCGGATAATTAGAATCAGTGGCATAGAAGTTTCTTTTAAACCTCTAGACGTAAATAAGTTCCTAATAAAATTAAGTTAATTTTATTAATACCCTGTATAAAAAAGGGTTTAATTTTAACATTCTGTATAACGAAAATTGGTGTCTTGAGTATGAAGTAAATTAGTTTTTGGTAGAGTAAATTAATTAAATTAAAGGGCGTTAAATTAAATAATAATTCCTTGTTAAAAGGGGAGTTGGGGCTGGTGGACAAGAGGGGGACTGAGGTCAGAGAGTCGAGAATTGAATTAGATGCTGTATAAAGGAGGCCGCATCTCTCTCGCCTTAACCTTAATTATATCCACTACCGTCTTCACACACAGCTTTAAGAGCACACAAATTTCATCATTTTCAAATAAAATCGGGTTTTTTATCATCAGGTTTTCAGGAATTGCACTTTTTCCACTTCAGGTTAAAATCCGGTCTCCACACACCGCCATCGGTACACAAAATCTGATTCACTTTTCAACCAAAATGGATAGTAATAAAAATTATTTTTAATACTTGATATTTTCGTACTAAAAGCTAAAGGTAAAGTAATCTCACTACAGATCATAGGAGACTCTTGGAGTAGTAGGAAGCTAGGGCCCCTATTCTTTCTAGACCAAACCTGATAAAACTTACTCATTAGGTATGAAAAGATGGACTCTCTTCTATCCGCATCACGTGCATTTCCGATTAAACAACTCAACTGACAAGTGAGAAGTAGTGCCTTACCATGTCAGCCTATCCGACCTACTAACCACTTATTAACGGCCCTGTCCTAGGGGTTCCACAGGGTTCGGTACTTGGACCTTTGCTTTTTTCAATCTACATAAATGACATATCTAACTCCCTAAAGCATTGCAAACATAATTTATTTGCAGACGACATGCAAATCTACATCCACACAGACAAATATTCACTAAATGACGTTGTTGCCAAAATTAACGAGGATCTTGACTCACTAATGACTTGGACAGTTAAATATGGACTGCAATTAAATCCTAGAAAGTCACAATCAATCATTATGGGTCATCAGAGACTATTATCTACAATTAACCTAAACACAGTTTCGCATGTGTCACTAAATGGAATTCAAATCCCTTATAGTGAGACAGTAAAAATTCTAGGAGTATTTATTGACAAAAACTTAAATTGGAATACACAAATAAACCATATATGCAAAACAGTCTTCTCAATAATACATTCATTAAATCGTGTACGAAATTGTTTGCCATTCGCCCTTAGGAAAATGTTAGTAGAAACACTTGCAATGTCCCATTTTGATTATTGTGACACTCTTTTTACAGACTTAAATATTATTTCCACTCAAAGACTTCAACGTGTTCATAATTCTTGCGCACGTTTTATTTGTGGTATTCGCAAATTTGACCATGTTACACAGTCCCTGGAACAATTATCGTGGCTTCGTCTAAGAGATCGTAGAACTGTCTATTCCCTATCCCTTCTCTATAAAATACTTCACACATCATCGCCTAATTATTTATCACGCCGCTTCATCAGACTATCCGACACACATAATCTTGACACTCGATCCCATCAGCACATTGTCCTTTATATCCCGCCTCATCACACTGTATATTATTCATTATCTTTTACGGTGTCACTTACCAAAACATGGAATTCCCTTCCGCCCTATGTCAGAGACTGTCAAACTATAACATTCTTCAAAAATAAACTAAAGAATTATTTAATAACAAACTAACTTATACACCTCACTGATAGTATTCTTTTAGCAATATTAATATGTTTAATTATTTATGAAAATAATATTAAGAATAACAAATATTTTTATTTGTTTTGTTTTAAATATTGTACAATCGTAAAATTAGTTTTCTATATCTCATTATTTTCCTGTTTTTTTATATACACTAGACAGGGACAATTTAATATGCCTTGCTTGTATACATTTTATTATTAGTTTTAGTCTTAATTTTAACTAATATTAACTGGTTGTATTATAGATCGTAATACGTATATTAGATATTATCTTTTGATCAAATTTTTACTTAGTGTTTAATATTAGAGTTAATTAAGATTGTTATATTCTGATGTAATATATGTTTGTCCTGGTGAGCGGAAGAGAAGGCCACATGGCCTTAACTCCACCAGGCTAAATAAATCTAATCTAATCTAATAATCAGCACTTGATGTCAGTCGAATGGTCAGCCCTACGTGACAGCCGTATTTATTCCCAGAACAAGTGTCTAGTACTCATTTCCGTTAGAGAATGTGTCGACCTCAAACCATGGTCCCACTAGTATTCAACACCTCGTCATTTCGGTTTATAGCTTATTGCCTTAACCAGCTACGCCACGGCGTGCCCCTCTTTCGTACTAAAGTATCATAAAAGTTAATAGATAGGAGCCAACCTGACTTTCCAATGCATACTTTCTCACTTCCGAAATGAGCAGGAATATGAACTATTTAACAAATTTTCACATGTTCAGGGATTTTGGCTAAATATTTATAATATGAACTATTTAACAAATTTTCACATGTTCAGGGATTTTGGCTAAATATTTATGTGTAAAGTAGGCCTGTTAAAACTTGCTCACCAGATGTGAAAAGACGTCCTCCCCCACTCCTATCCGCATCAGGTTCACTCACAATGAAATAACACAACTGACAAGTGAGTAGCAGTGTCTTACCTTGTCAGCCTATCCTACGTAGGATTAAATAGGAGGGGAGGGGCGACTTTTCACAACTCTGAGCACTTATGAGTATTAACAGCTCTGTTATAAAGGAGTCCATGACAACCGACTGGTTAATTATACAGGACAATTCAAAATAAATGGAACAAAAATAAAACATTCCTGGGACTATTAATTTTTTCTACAAATACAAATGAAGCGCTTGGGCGAAAAACTGCACAACCCACTTTTTCTTCAGTTTTCTGCATTAACGACCTATTATCGAAGTTGTTTGTCTCTGGATCGAACAAGTATTGTTAAAAACCGATAGTTACCAGGGTTGTCTATGTTATAATTCCACATATTCAAGATGTGGCTTATCTTTTTTTTTCCGAGAGTAGGAATAATCTGGACGCCAGTAACAGAGGCTATGGGATTCTTACATCAAAACACTAGAAAATATCCCTGAACAACCTGTGATAGTTTGCCCATAGAGATTTGTTCTTATGTATCTTCAATATCCGGTATCATGGCAGCTGCCGCCGTCTTCCGGAAACCAAACGTCATTCCTCTCTGTCCATCCATTGATCTTCTTCCATTCCTCTGATATTCATAGCTGCTTGTACCCCTTCTATCGAAGTTTTCTTCGGTCTTCATCTCTTCTTCCTTTCCATTGGGATCATTTCCATAATAATTTTAGGCAATCTTTGCTCTGGCATTCTTTTGACTTGGCCATACCACTGTAATCTTTTCTTTTCTATAGTGTCTATGATGTCCGGCTCCTCTTGTACACACACAATTTCCCTTATTTATTTATTTCGTATTCTACCCCTTCTAGATTTTCCAGCTGATCTTCTTAAAACATCCATTTCTGTACTTAAAATACTTTTCATTTCCCTTGTAAGAATTTGCCAGACTTCAGCACCATATCTTAAAATACTCTGAACTATGATTTGATATATTTTTAATTTTCTATTTTTTGTAATATTTTTGCTCCATCAAACAGAGTTTAAAACATTTATTGCTTGTTTTATTTGTGCGATTCTGTTTTTAATTTCCACTGTGTTATCGCCTGAATGGTCTACTTTTGTTCCTAAATAAGTGCATTGAACACTAGGTTTTAATTCTTCTCCATTGTTGAAATTTATATTTTCCATTTCTTCTCCTATACACAGATATTTAGTTTTCTCTCTATTTATATAGTCCCCATTTTTCATATTCTTCTTTCAGTTTTCTTGCCATATATTCTATGTCATCATAGTCTTGTGCTATTAATACCTGGTTGTCTGCAAAATTGAGTGGATATACATGAGTATTTTAGATTGGTATGCCCATTTTTTTTACATTTTTTCTCCAGTCTCCTTAGTACTCTTTCAAGATAAATTTTGAATAGAGTTGGAGATAACTACTGTTTATATCAATTATTATAGTATGCAAATAAGGTATATGTAAGAACAATGTGAAAAGAAATAAAAAGTTTCTTTTGATATTATTTCGTTGTAACATAGGCCATATGGGATTATAATTGCCTTCAATGTTATCAACACTTGAAACCTTTGTTCCACATTTGGTTAATAATACTCTTCAACGCAGTATAAAATAACTTCACTATTGCCTGTTCCTCTGATCAGAGTTATTGTCTCTCAACTATTTCTGACTGACACTCCCTATATGTTTGTTGCAGGGCTCTCACTTGGTGGTGGCCTGGTAATCTTCGCTTCAGTTCTCAGCGATGCATACATGGATCGACCACGACGGCAGACCGTTACAACATTCTCTTCATCTCAGTCGAATCCATTCGACTACAGATACGGATGGTCATTCTTCGCAGCTGGTGCAGCCTTCATAATGGCCGAACTTGCAGCCCTTCTCTCGATGACAGCATATCTCCGCCGGTTCCCAACTGTAGAAGACATGGTCCGCATAATGGTACCGGGGGCTGAACGTCGACTCCGCCAAGGTTCCGCCGGAGAATACCTTGTACATCACACGTCTGGCAGCAGAAGACGTCAAAATGGACCTCCTAGTTTGTGGAGTGGCAGTAGCATCGAATATTACGGAGCGAAATCAGACGCTCTTGTTGCAAGCGATTTGGAAGGAGTCGAAGGCCCACTTCTCCTAAGTAATACTGCTCCTGATATTTGTACCACGAACCCTAGTAGTGTAATGAAAGAACCGAGCGATAGCGTGTGCAATGCTCCAACAGGAGTTTTGGTGTCAACGTCAGATACTAGCCTACCTTCGGTGAAACCTCCAACAAGTGATAGCATTTCAGCGATGCACGAATATGATGCTCCCATTGCAGGAGTAACCGTCCCAATAACACTGATGAGACAACAGCCTTTGATAACCACAAAACCCACGACGACGACTGAGACTGCACCGATGCCTACACCGTTTTTATTTGCTCAGCAGTTACAACGTTTTGGCGGTACTACACCTGGCACATTAGTTCATCAGGGAATGCTGGGAGTTTCAGAAGGCGGTGCATCTACCTCTTCCAGCAGTTCTGGTGGTACCACTGGAAGTACGCACAGTAGTATTAGCAAGTACTCCACTCTTCCAATTCAACACAAGAGGAAGAATGTTACTATAAGTACGTTCAGCACGATGGAAGCGACAGGTGGCGGTACTTGGAGTAACAGCGAGGTATGACGTCAGGATCCGAGTATTTAGCACCAGCAATTTGTTGAAGAAGAGACGAGATTATGACATACGGTTACCGTCCCGGAGGAGTAGAGAAGTTTATGGATTAGATTTGGCTGGGATATCAGATGGCTTTGAAAGCTGCGAATATGCTGATTTTCAGCTTTAGCCTAAAAATTAAGTCAAACCAACGTTACTTATAGATTGTTCCTGACTTGGGTTATGTTTATGCTGCATACTCGTTGTTGGTACACGGATCCTCATTGCTTGAATGAATCCGTGCTTTAGACAGTCGAAATTTTATTCTATAGCCTCTTCGAAACAGAATGCCATCAGTTTGGGCGAGATTCTGTCAACGTCTGTCGTGACTATGCCTATGATTTTTATGTACTAAAAGTTAAGATTGCAACATAGTATAATGAGAAGTTAGACTATATTTTATTTTGGTTTCACATACAAACAGTTGAACAGTGTAATGAGAAGTTAGAACTTCTGACTGTCTTTTGTTTTGGTTTCACATACAAACGGTTGAATAATATAATGCGAACTAAGACTTTTGACTGCCTTTTATCTTGTTTCACACACAAACAGTCGAATAATATATACTATCTGTATTACAATATTATCTTTTATTACATACAACTCCTAGCTCTAGCCATGACTAGAGTCCGAATTTTTATATAATAAAGGTAAGATTGCAACGTAGTATAATGAGAATTTAGACTTATGACTGTCTTTTGTTTTGGTTTCACACACAAACAGTTAAATAGTATAATGAGAAGTTAAACTCCTGTCTTTTATTTAGGTTTTACACACAAACAGTTGAATAATATATAATATCTGTATTCCAAATCTTATCTTTTATTACATAAATATCCGGACTCTATTCATGATGTTGGAACAGGTAGAATTTCAATGGGAAAATATCACAGTACTATAAAATATATAGGCCTTTATGATATTCGTTATTTTGCATCTCAGGAAGTAGTGACCCTTTCACCTTGAGATTTTAAATGAAGTATGTTCACTATATTTTGGAACAAGTCTTAGGATATTTCATTCCAAGCTGTCGTAAATCAATTTGCCCAAGCCGCTCCTAACGGAGATATCATTAAACAAAGGCAACGTGCCGGAAAAACCCTCATTAGTGTCAGTCACTAAAATTTTCCAAGGTTGTCAGCGTTTTTCTTTTAAATTATTTCCTCAGTTTTATCAGTATTTTTGTACTGGGAAAGACGGCAACTCTGTCAACATATTTTCGCCACATGCTTACAAGGGTGTGAGTTGGGTTTGCTAGTGGAAAGGGAGAGCTTGAAAGAAAATACTTTGAGACTTGTCTTTCACTATACTTCCTCAAATAAAGTATATTTCAGAATTGCTTAAAAATTGTCATTATTCATAATTCTCATCAAAAATAAATGTGGGTTTTGAGCATTGTATGTTTTTTTTACAAATAAGAATATTTTGAATTAGTTATTGTCTGTTCTTCAAATTCATATGAACAGTATTACCTATAATTTTGGTTTAGCATGAGTAGTTGATTTTTAGAAATATATTTTCTATAAAAAAATTAAGAAAATGTTTAACCCATTAAATTTAAATAATATTCTTCTTCTTCTTCTTCACTTCCTGGTTTAGGCAAGAGTTGCCTGTTACGTCTTCACTAATAGATCTAAGACCATCTCTTCCGACGACGTCCGACATCTCTTCTTCCTCTTAGAAAATAATGGAAGATTTTATTTGGTAATCTACTTTCTTCCATTCTTTCTACATGTTCTTTCCACTGTATCTTGTTGTTAAATATATGTTCTTTTATGGAGTAGATCTGCAGTTATTCACGGATATCCTCGTTTCTTATCTGGCCCATTCTAGTGCAGCCTTTTACTCTTCTTAAAAATTTCATCTCGACTGCTTGGATTTTACTTTCTTGTTTGGTAGTGGTAATCCAAGATTCACTCCCATACAAAAGGACAGGGACAGCCATTGTTTTATAAAAGTTTAATTGTGTTTGTTTATGGGCTTTATTATTCAATGTTCTATTTATTGTACCACAAATAGCTTGAAATGGATGTGTTTTGTGTTCAATATCTTTATCATACCCATAGCTGATGTCACATCCTAAATATTTAAAGTGGGATACTTGTTCAGTAATTTCATCTCTAATTACTATTTCTTCCACAAAATGCCATTACTTTTGTTTTACTTATTGAAATTTTAAAATTATAATCGCTACATATTGCATTTAGTTTGTAAGCAGCCAATTGTAACAGATCTTCATCATGGTGTAATAAGACTAAATCATCGGCGAAAAGTAAGTTATTAATACTTGAGTTATTGTTCAATCTAAGGCCTTTGTCCATTATAATTTTCCATTGTTTCATAATGTCGTCGATATATATTAAAAAGAGTGGGCGATAGACTACACCCTTGTCTAACTCCTAAATTAAATAATATTTCCAGTGCAAATATTTCAAACACTGTTGACCATATTGTTCATATAATCTTTAAGAAAACTTGGGAAAGACCTTTAAAATATTTATATTTGCACTGTCACAAAAATTACAATTCAATGCTCGAAAACCTCCATTTTTATGATAACTATGATCAAACACTTTTTAACAATTTTGAAAATACACTTTATTTGTGGAAATACTGAATATTTCTCACTTAAAACTCATGGTGAAAGAGTTACTGGTTCTTGAAACATAAAGCAATGAATATCACATATTTTCATTACTTTTAAAATTCATGAATAAATCACCATTTATATTATTAAGTAAAAGTTAAAAATCTTAAAATTCGTATTTGATATTTCAGTTATCCTCAACTAAAACAAATTTCGGCTATTATATGCCAGGAGTCCATCTATTCTCATTCATTTCGTTAGGTGAAAAATGGCAAGTTAATGTACACCAGGTTAGTTTAGAGCATTCTAAAAAGAATGTATGACCCCATTCAGGAAAGAGGAGAATTGAGAATACGATATAATGAAGAATTATGTCATTTGTATAAGTCACCAGACATTGAGATGGGCAGGACATATACAGAGAATGGATAATAGTGAAACTGTTAAAAAAATGATGGACCATCCAGATGGAATAAGAAACATTGGAAGACGTAAAACTAGGTCGATATATGGAGTTTTGAAAGACTTCCAAAGATTTAAAATTAGAAATTCGCCAGGAGGTCTGGTGGGGAACGCTTAAGGAAGCTATGACTCGACCCGAGTTGTTATGACAAATATGATGATGATGATGATGATGATGAGTTTACAGTTTATTAGATAATCTGGCATACCATAAGAAAAAAATTGGCTATCCTGTTTGAACAGTGACTAATACAGGTGCACTCCTGTCATAGAATCCCCCAAATTTCAGTTTAAAAACTTCATCAAACATTATACAATGTAGGCCCTTCAAAAACATGTTCCACCATCATCATTGGGTCGTCAGAAGGAGAGATGGATTAAAAATTCAATCTTGAGATCATAACAAGTCATAAGACGTTATACTTGTGTGAATAATGATGGTGATATAGCTCTGTCTTTTTTAATTTTTGAATTGATATTAATAAATATTGGGAAAAAATGAAATTTCCCTGTGAAATGAATGTTCAAGTTTTACTATGCTGGGGTAAAACAAGAACTGTTGATACATTAAAAACATCATCATCAACATCCGTATCAGGATTAGACCTTAAGGCCTGTTTCGATCTCATGCTAGAATTGGTCTGTCCATCTTTTATTGGGTCTTCCGACATTTCTTCGTCCTAGTAGTTTGTAATGAAGAATCTGTTTCGGAATTGTATGGTTATCCATTCTGTTGATGTGGTCCATCCATTCATCTCTGTATTACAAAATTCTATCTAACAGTTTGAATATATATTCATTTCACTTCGTATACCTTCATTTCGTTTTCGATCTGTTATTGTATATCCATCCACACACCTCAAAAACCTCTTTTCTGATGTTTCTATTCTTCGTTCCTGATTCTTGGTTAAGACCCAGCGTTCCTACCCATACAGTAGTGTTGGAACTGCCATTGTTTTATAAAATTTTAAAAGTGTCTCCTTTCTAGTTTCTTTGTGACTTCGTTTTATGGTGCGACACATATAATTAAATTTATTTGTTTTTAATGTCTTCACTTTGTCTATATGACACATTGTATCCCTGGTAATTCAAATTGCTCACTTATTCTATTATTTTATTCTCTAATTGGATTTCTACTTTTAGTGGCTCATAGCCTCGACAAGATAAAACTTATTAACATTAAATTTCCTCAATTCTTGATTTTTGTGACGTGACATTCCGTCTCTCTCTCTCTCTCTCTCTCTCTCTCTCTCTCTCTCTCTCTCTCTCTCCTCTCCCTGCCCCTACCCCTCTCTTTCCCTCTCTCTCTCCCACTCCCTATCCCTCTCTCCCTCTCCCTCTCCATGTCCCTGCCCCTCTCTCTCCCTCTCTCTGTCTCTGTTTCCCTCTCTCTCCCTCTCCCTCTCTCTCCTCTGTGTCTCTGTTTCTCTCTCCCTCTCTATCTCCCTCCTCTCTCTCTCTCTCTCTCTCTCTCTCTCCATCTCCCTCTCTCTGTCTCCCTCTCTCCATCTCCATCTCCATCTCCGTCTCCCTCTCTCTCTGTCTCTGTCTCTCCCCTCCTCCTCTCTCTCCCTCTCTCTCCCTCCCCCTCTCTCTCCCTCTCCCTGTCCCTCTCTCTCTGTCTCTGTCTCTCTCTCCATTTCCCTCTGTCTCTCTCTCTCTCTCCCTCTCCCTGCCCCTCTCCCTGTCCCTCTGTCTCTCTCTGTCTCTGTCTCTCTCTCTCCATCTTCCTCTCTCTCCCTCTCCCTCTGTCTCTGTCTCTCTCCCTCTCTCTCCCCATCTCCCTCTCCCTCTCTCTCTCTCCATCCCCCTCTCCCTCTCTCTCTGTCTCTCTCTGTTTCTGTCCCTCTCTCTCTCCCTCTCCCTCTCTCTCTCTCTCTCTCCATCTCCCTCTCTCTCTCCTCTCTCTCTCCATCTCCCTCTCTCTCTCTCTCTCTCCCTCTCCCTCTCTCTCCGTCTCTCTGTCTGTCTGTCTCTCTCCCTCTCTCTCTCCCTCTCCCCCCTCTCCCTGTCCCTCTCTCTCTCTCTCTCTGTCTCTCTCTCTCTCTCTCTCTCTCTCTCTCTCTCTCTATCTATCTATCTATCTATCTATCTATCTATCTATCTATCTCTCTCTCTTTCTCTCCTGTAAGTCTTCAAACTGAGGTCGTGGGTGTAGCACAGATATGTACTAGCAAGTTGAGAATGATAGCAAATACAGGATAAAACTACAACAGTTTAGTATATGATCGCCATATCACATTTTGATAACCTGAGATTGTACGAACAGCGAGAGTGCAGCATAGACGTATCTTCAGGGATATTAAAATTCTTCCTGTATCAATCTTCCACAATATGGAAATGATGGCAGCACACGAGAAAACCAAGTTTAAGACTTAATACATCACACATTTCCATCATCAAATCAGATGATACCTAACGCAGAATTATTCTTAGTGGTTCTGTCATTTGTTAATCGGTCGGCGCGGCGTGCGGTTAGGTAAGTAACAGACTTCTTGAAGTCATGGCGCTTCAACGAATTTCAGCTTACATGTTTACTTAATATAGTGGGTGCCACTGTTAAATGTGGACTATGTTGAAGCTTTTTGTTCAGGAAAGAACCAGTTTATTGCATTTCTTTCACTCTTTACTTGTTAGAAATCACCAATGGGGTTACGATTGATATGTAGAAGATGCAAAAAATCCATTGAAGTCGTTATTTTCTGAAGAAACAGCTTCAACATAACCCACCTTCATATGCCTTTAACCGTGGTACTGAATATAACAATAATATATAACTAACTCACTGGCACTATCGAACCCACAGGTTCATGGCCGCGCGGACGTAAGTTCCCCATACACCCCTATCCTGAGCTAATGTTTTTCAATCATCCCCGGTATAATCTACTTCCCCCAAATCGTGGATAATGTTATTCTCCCACCTCATTCTTGATCTACCTACTATACTGTATATTTTATTAATTATTTTAATATTAATTATTAAATATATATGTATGAATTATTGCACTCTCTATTGAGTAACATTAAGAAATTGGAGCTGGAAGCAAACGTCAATAAATATAAAATATATGGTCACGCATATTATCATCGTCATCATTATCCAGGTATTAAGCCTGTTGGCTCGTTCCGGTTTCATGAAAGCTAGAGTTGTTAAAATTGTTCAGACCATCTTCTGTGTGGGCGTCCAACATTTCTCCTTCCGTACGGTTTATAATTTAGCAATAATTTTGAAAATCTTCTTCTGGCATTCTATCAGTATGTTCTTTAGGCGTTCCTATTTAATTATTCGCTCTGTAATTTTGAAAATATTTAGTTCCTTTCTTTTCTTATCCAGCAGAGTATATTTAGCTATATTTCTTAAAAATCTCATCTCAGCTGCTTCCAATCTTTGTTCTTATAAACCGCTCAACCGATCGTCATGAAAATTCGTACAAATAGGTTTTCAAGTACGTCGAGTGTTTAGCCGCTATCTATTACGTTCTAATACCATTAGGTGTAGAAGTTCATCGAAAACGAAAATTTAAAAAATGCTCTAGCGGTCGCAGTTTTCAATGTTTCACAACGAAACTCAATATATCGTATTAAAATACACCGAGGTAGGTATTACCCAAAAATCCGCGAAATACGACTATTGGAAATGGGGTTTATCTTGAATCGAAAAAAAATGGCTCTAGCAACCG
Source organism: Diploptera punctata (assembly GCA_030220185.1). Classification (NCBI taxonomy): domain Eukaryota; kingdom Metazoa; phylum Arthropoda; class Insecta; order Blattodea; family Blaberidae; genus Diploptera; species Diploptera punctata. The sequence continues at coordinate 976,990 of JASPKZ010004560.1, forward strand.
CTATGTTTGGGTCATCACATAACCGCGACTGCTGGCACATATTTTATCAATATTCAGGAAAATAACTAATTCTAAATTGCATTAAACATTCTTATGATTAATAATTATCCCTTCAACGTTTTGGCTTATTCCTTCACGAAACTTCAATCTTTGTCACACAATTAATTAACCCGATAAGTACCCAATGTATCCTACAAGATAAAAATAAAAATACATATTAAATTTATTCAGGCGTAGCAGCACACTCCGGGTGTTAGCTAGTAATTAATATAAGATGTAACATATTATGTACGGGGTGAATCATAAATATGGCTATGCGTTTGATCGCGTTGTGTGATGAAAATATTACCATTACAGGAAATATGAAATAACCATTGGAAAGGCAATTACTCAAATTACAACAATGGAATAAAACAAAACAGTGTAGAACTTACGTCATTAGTCAAAATGGCGTTGAATATGCAACAGCAAATTACAATTGCTGCATGGGCAATAACGTATGCTAATGATCGTGAGGCCGCAAGACGTGAGTTTAACGTAGCATTGCAGCCGTCGACTGTGGGGAAGTGGAGAAAACGACTGCTGGAAATGGGAAGGATGCAGAAAATCAAACCTCCTGGAAGGTCTCTCATTAGCACGGATGCAGAAACAACGAAGAGAATTGTGGAGTCGTTCGACTCTAGCCCACAAAAATCAACTCGCCAAGCTGCACGTGAGCAGTGATTAGTTTTGTTTTGTTATATTGTTGTAATTTTAAGGATTCCCTTTCCAATGATAACATCATATTTCCTTTAATAATAATATTTTCGTCACAAAATGCGATCAAACGTATAGCCATATTTCTGAATCACTTTTATGTAAATTTTAATTCAGTGAAATGCTGTGACTTAAAGTAGCCAGTTACCGGCCATCGCTTACTTACCTAACAACCCGCTGCGCCGGTCGACAAACGAACGACAAAGCCGCTGTGAAACTCTGTAGTTGTTTAAATTATAAACTTGACTGAAAATGATATTTTACGGATGAGTTGAGATTTTGCATCAAGAGTGGAAATTCTAAACGATCTAGTCCTGGGGTCAATCCAATCCGTAAGAGACATGAGTATCAGATATGTTCTGGATGTAAAAATAGTCGTCACGTAGGGTTGATAACGCGGCTCATATATCGTGCTGATTGTTTAGAAAGGTGTAAGATTAATCTCCTACCACCCTAAGGACCTCTTAAGTCTACTTTACTTTTCTTCGCCAAAACATTATACCTCGGAATAAAAAATAGACTTATAGCATATCTGGCCTAATTTTAAAAGAAATTTGTAGAAAGAGACAGCTGTGCTCACTTCTCTCATCGCACCAGTGTTGACGGTTTTTCTTCACCAGATGTTAATAGGGGAAGGGGGGAGACGAAAACTGACAACAGTGTGGGTTATTTATTTTGTATCTGGGTGAATGCGGGCAAGGATCTGCCCTTACATCTCCATCTCTCTCTTAGCCAAGTTAATCCAGATGTACAATAGTATGGTAGGAACCCATGGACTAGATACTAGGTCCATCTGTTGACACTTATAAAACTAACACAAGGAAACATTTAATTTTAATTATATAGCATAAGCTTTAGGGGGTGAAAAAATACATCATTATGATAGTCTATACCTGTAGGTATATATCCCCACATCGGGACAATGGTGCTCCCTATTGGCAGTTACTTAACCAAGCTAATTTAATTATGCTCATTTCCCTATAGATTATAGTCAGCAAATGACATGTGATTAGCGCATTGCCTCAAAAAATGTACAACGTAGAAGTCAACTAACGTATCACTTGGATGACAAAGACCTATTAAATTTTACTCAAATGCTCTAATTTAGGCTTGAGGTTCTTTTACGAGTCCGAAAATATTCAGATTTGGAGCCCACGGCATTAAGTCCCTCCTGGACGACTTGTCCTTTGGGTTTTTCCATCATAAAAATCAACTGACACTGGCCGGATTTGAATACGCGATCTTCGGGACTAGAGGCAAGGAACGTAACCCTAGACCACCGAGGCCGATGACAAAGTATTGAAAAGTAACATTTTTATTCTTAGAATTTTCTTTTGTATAATGCCTCCAGGTTGTCTTTTACGACATTTCTGGCTTTTCTCCCCTAACATTGGCAGAATTGTAATCCATTTCTTAGATTGAGGCACCTGGAAGACGGAGTTCGTTACCACGATGATATGATGTGTGATAAATTCCAGACCATGGGCAACCAGAGGAACAATTCCCTTTAAGAAAAAAATCCTTTGTTTTGGCAGAGAATCGAACCCGGGACCTCATGAACAGTAGCCAGGAACGCTAACCACTTACCCATGAGGCTGGTCATACTTAGAAATTAGATTGTTTAGAATGTACACTCTAAATATGGACGGGTTTAAGATACAGTGAAGTAATACACATTTATTTACTTACCAGAAATTAACATAATGCAAAATTTCACTATTCTTTTGCTATTGCATTGATTGATAATGTTCTATTGGTAGCCTTCCGTTCTTTATGTGGTATCTCGGGCACGTCCCACTGCACAGCCTGTGGACACAGTCCTCCTTGAAGTTGTGGAATGCTTTATTTTCTCATGGCTATTATTTCATGCAGTGTCGTCTTAGACCTTGCGAGGCCCTAGAGCACACAAGGATTTGGGGCCCTGTTAGAAAGTAAAAAAACTGTAAAAAGTAGTTTAGCTATTTATGCCACGAGACATAGAAGTGGCCAATTATGCAAGAGCCGATGGGGGGGACGCTGTGTCATAGGAGAACGAATGGAGATTAATTTATCATCGCGAGCATAGCGTAAGCGAATATATCGGTCTTCGGGGCTCCCGTCAAGGAGGACTATGTCTGCTGGCTGACGTGCCCGAGATACCACCTAAAGAACGGAAAACTACTAATAGAATATAATCAATCAATCTAATAACAAAATACTGGTGAAATTTTTCATCCTTTTCCACTTATATACATTTTTTCTTTATCTCTGTTTAATGCATTGCAAATTTAATACAAAGGTTTGAATTGAATTTGTAAACTTATAGCTGGTGAAAATAACCTATGCCACTGTAACTCTAATCCGTGTATATATTACTTTTTTAGTATATGTGTTCTTAAAATAAGTTAAGTAACCTCTGAGCTGTAATCAAATAACTTATAAGTTCGATTTTAATTCCGTTCATTGTGTTATTTTTTTTTTCAAATAATTTCATTGGCCTAGACTTTGGTTCCTGATTAATAAACTGGGTATAGTTCTACAATTATTTGATTTTTATTTAATATTAGTTTATTTAATAAATAAAACCATCAAATTTGTATGTGCTTTTCATAAATATTTATTTTATTCAACAATCGTAATAGCTGTTTCAATACACTGTATCTTCTTTAGACAAATGTCATAAATACAAATACGTTTTCTATTTATGAGTATAGCCTACTATGTAAAAAAAATGTAACCAAACAATAAAATATAAATAAAAGGTAAACAAATTATACAGAGTGTAACAGGACCTCACCGACAAAATGAAATGAATGATAGGCCATGCAGATAGGATCATTTTTTTGTGAGGGAACAGTCGACCCTGTGCCTCATGGCATGTTTGATATCGTCGCAGCAACAATCGGCCAACACGGCCGATCATGGCAGGATTCTTTTTGACATCGTCAAAACACATATTATTTGAACACTTATTGTAAAACATGTTTTTTTGCAATAAAATGATACGTGTACAATTGTTTGTATTCATTCCGACCCTTATGGGTGAACAGCTTTATCTGTGCATAACTCATAAACGACATGTTTGCGACTATATGTTCCTTCACAAAAAAATGGTCCTCTCTGCATGGCCTATCTTCCCTATCATTTTGTCGGTGAGGTCCTGTTACACTCTGTATAGTAATGTATAAAACACATTTGTTTGTATTTTTTATAAATTTAGCAGAGATTAATTATTTAGATCTAATTGAGAATTCAATAACTTACTACTTTTTTAATTTATTTATTTATAAAGTTTCTAAAATATGTTTGTAGCTAGGGGGAAAAAACGTTTATAAACTTTAGAAATAAAATTAAAAAACTAGAGAGGCCTACTTTAGAAACTTTATAAGTAAATAAATTAAATTAAATTAATAAGTTATTAAATTCCCAATTAGATCTAAATGATTCACTTCTGTTAAATGTATAAACGAAATATGTGTTTTATACATGTCCGTCGTCGTGGCGTAATGGGTAGAGTTCCTACCTTCCACTCCGGCGACTCGGGTTCGATTCCTGGCGAGGTAGGGGATTTTAAATCTCCACCTTGGGTCTGAGTGTGGATCCTGTGTTTGTATGTGTCAATGAGGTAAAAAAAGGTTAACAAATGTAAAATAAAAAAATAAACGACAAATGTAACTAAATGGAGAAAAAGTAATAAGAAAAAGGAACAAAGTAAATATAAAGTTAAAAAAATGTGTATTAAAAATACATTGCTATATAATTTGTTTATCTTATGTTTATATTGTAATGATTGGTTACACTTGTTGAATAGTTGACTGTACTCACAATTAGAAAAATAAAATTTTATTTATGACATTCGTCTGAAGAAGATACAGTGTACTGAAACAGCTGTTACGAATGTTAAATAAAATGATATATTTATGAAAATCGTATTAAACTTTGATAGTTTTATTCATTAAATACATCATGGATTTTCATTCAAGTAAACACCAAATCAATTTATTACATAATATTAATTTTTTTATGTAACATTGAATTATTTGTTGACGTGACATAATTCTGGTAATATTAATATAAAGTCCCAGCTATTTTGATAGATTCTATGTTCAGCTTTCACCAGATCTAGTTTCACACATTAGAATCTGACAAATTAGCACCAATTCTCTTAAAAATTCAAATTATTAATATTGCATTCTATAATATGCTATGGTTTTTAGGTTTTAACATATAAATGAAGGATTTGCTAATTTCAAAATCAGACAAGTCCAAAAAATAAAATAAAACATTCAGAACCTAAAAGAAATAAGAACATTTTATTTTTGTTCTACGGAAGTCCTAATATTTTGGCTTTATATATAGTCAGTATCAAATCTGTATTTTGTAGAAATACTCACTAGTTACAAGTAGCAGTAGTTGTATATATTAAATTGAAACTATAGTTTACCATACCCCATAGAAAACATAATGCACTTATTTATTTATATGTTATTCGTTATCTACTTTAAAGACATTAAATGTCGAATATAGCCTACTTATTTAACAATAATGCACATGTTATACTGATATTAAAAGCGTAAAGAAAGTTATAATTACTTGCGAAAAACAGATTTAAGTAACTGCGTAGTTCAAATTGGACATCATGCTGGGAGACCAAAGTCAGGCTCAGAGCATTATAACAGAAGAATTTTACAATGAACGGATTTCACATTGAGTATATCCTGTTAAGTGCTGATGTAATCGTTTTAATATCTCAGAGGATACTTACAGTGTGTCTCAAAATAATACATTATTCGATACAGAATAGACAGCACAACATATATTGTGATTCACAAGAACTCGAGTATTTCTGATACAGTATAAACAAATATTTAGAAAATATTAAACTAATATATAATGTTAAAAGATTCCGAACTATGTGGCCGCGATCTATAACTGGTGTTTTTTCCAGACATTTCTCCCTCGTCGAGTCTATGACAAGGTAACATCACCTAGAAGCTCTCGCCACTGAAGATGCCCTCCGCAGTTGAGGGAGAAATATCTGGAAGAAACTCCAGTTATAGACCACGGCCACATAGCCCGGAATATTTTAATGTTATGATTACAGGCCGTGAAACCCGGGACACCACCAATAAGAAATTTTATAAATTAAAAACTTATAAAGTTGTAATGTTGTTTGTTGTAAAACATAGATAAACTCAATAAGTTTTGTGATGACAATTGAATTACGTAATTCTAAGTTCCTTTGTGTGTACAACAATGAAATTATGTAATTTCTCATGTTTATTCAATTTGTTGTTTGTTCTGACGGTCTTCGTTTCTTATTATTTCTCTTTCTTGTTTTCTCTCGTTCACACTGTTTCTCATTCTTGTTCTACTTTTCTAATCTTTTTTTTTTTCCTTATCCACACATATAAACACATGAAACGACACATACCCAGTCCCAAGGTGGAGATTTAAAATCCCTTACTCCGCCGGAAATCGAACCCGGGTCGCCGGAGTGGAAGGTAGGGACTTTACCGACTACGCCACAGCGACGGACATCTTCCGATAAGTTTGAGCTCCCCCACATAATGTCAGTCATGTCAGGGATTACTTAGAACAGGTCTTCAATGGTCGTTGGATCGGACCGATGGTATTATTGGGTTTATCTACAGTGTAATTCACAATAAGTAATTCACGCTTCTAGGGGTTGTAGAGGGGACTTAGTAGATACAGTTTTGATAAGGGACCCATATCCGGAAACGTACCATTTTGATGTAAAATAGGTTAGAAGATCGGAACACAATGGGCTGTACTACAAGTGTGGTTCCATGTGGCGACCCTGTTGTTCGTTGCACAAAGTGTACCTGCGGTTTTAATACACATGCCACACAAGAACTGGTGTGTGCTCAATAATTTCTGCTGCCACCAGAGTTCGTGCAAGATCTTCCTCCGACTCGACAGGTGCAAGACAACCCCTATAAATCTGTAATACTTATTCTGAAACACAAGACACAAAATATCAGCCGATCGTGTTTCGATCTTCAAACTTATTTTACATCAAAATGGTACGTTTCCGGTCATGGGTTCCTTATCAAAACTTTATCTACTAAGTCCCCTCTACAACCCCTAAAAGTATGTAATACTTATTGTTAATCATCCTGTATGTTTTACAACACTGCAATAAATATGTTGTTTTCTGTTCTATCAGTTTGTCGTTGGTAGTGTTGGTCCCGGACACTCTGTATATAATCTATATATATATATATATATATATATATATATATATATATATATATATACATAAGGACTTTATTAGACTAAAAGTAAGATACATACAATGTTATTTACAAATATGAGTCGCACGGGCAGTAAGCCGTACGTGCTGTTGACAGTAAGCCGTTACAATAAGTTGATGTTTGGTAATAATATACTTAAAACAAAAACAGAAAACACAATAATATTACAATTAGATAACAATACAATTACATTATATGAAGGGGTATATGGCATAGTGGTGTAAATAATTTTTCTTAATTTTGAGAAAATGTTTTTTAGTCAGTATACAAATCATCAAGTTAGCTTAATATTGATAATAATGGAAATATTTGTTGTCCTAAGTGATGGTATTAATTGTTGATGTATCTGAAATACAGTATGTAGTTTCTTCTTTACAACCGTGTATTTTACTTAATTTTGTAGAAGAATTGACTTACACCACTATGCTATATACCCTTCCATATATCCCATTCATAACAGTAATGTAGGCTTGACAAATGTGCGCGGTGTGTCTTTGTTAATTGATCACCGCTAACAATCTTTATTTAACGGCATATTTTGAAGAAACAACTGAACTGTACGAGAAGTTTTCATTGCCCCAAATAACAATCACTGAAATAATATTATTGGAGACGAGCGACAATTAAATACAGCAAAAGCTCCTTATTCGCGGGGGATATGTCCGTAAATATGCCGTGAATACAGAAACCGTGAATATGAAATGGTAATTTGTATGGGTGTAAGGGATACTTTCCAAGGTACCAAAATAAAATTAAAATTATCAAAATAAAATTAATTTAATGAGAGGTTTTGAACAATTCCTATTAATTATTACTAGTGGTCGCCCAGCGGTCGAAATTCGACCATAATTCATTAAAGTTTTAAGTATGTCACAAATACGTCATTATGCATTAATTTCCGATATATTTTTAAAATACGAACGATAGGAAATATGTGATATAGCTTAGGTAAGCCATACTTAAAAAAACAATAACGCGTCATTTGACATTTGTATACTATTATTTTTATACTATTTAAATTTTCATTTCGCCTATTATTATGTGTGCGGGAATATATATATATATATATATATATATATATATGTGTGTGTGTGTGTGTGTGTGTGTGTGTGTGTGCGTGTTAAACATTTAATTATAACATCTATAAAGCGTCACTGCTATAAGGTAAAAATATTCTCTTTAATTTGCTTACTTGTTATAGTCAGCTACTAGATGGCGGTGAAGACCGAGTTCTCGCGACATCTAGTAATAATGGAGAGTATAATACTAGTACATATATAAGAAAAATAAGTGTTTGAATTGGATTCGCCTGGTAGTGTAATGGATATCACGCTGAGGTACAGACTCAGAGATCCTTCTACTTTGTCTCTCACTCCAACCCATCAATGTTCTATGTCGAGGCATAATGGAAGTAGATGCCAATATGTAAAAATATATATATATATATGAAATAAAATTAATGAAACAAAGATTAGACAGGGTTTAATTTAAATTTAATTAATGGAATGCACTCACATTTTTAAATCACTAATAAATACGCGAGAATAAGTCAATTCACATTGCTGCTGCACTATTTTCTTTTTACAACACTGCACTTTCAGTATGAACGTAAACAAATGAATGAGTAGTACACATAAATTCCTTAGAGACAACTTATTTTATTTTGTTTAATTTAATTTAATTGTAACACATATTTTACATAAATTATATTTTTTTGCACTTCTTCCCTATATGAACTTTAATTATGCCAAATAGGCCTACCACACTACTCCGTGCGCGCAATTTGCTTAAAAAGGGGTACAAAGTTTTTTCTTCACGTATTAATATATAGATTGTCAGGATTAGGCAAAGGCTTAAAGAACTTTGTAATTTTTTTCCCTGTTTGCCGCTTTTAAAAGGTCTTTCAATTCATCTGTGAATTCAGCGATAGAATTCCTTATTTTGTCTCCGGATTTCTTGATGAATCGTACATTAAAACACCGTGATATGGATCTAAACTACTCTCCAGCGCGTAAACGATCTAGCATTTCTATCTTTACTCTAAGCGGCAACACTACTTTTTTCCAAGTCCGAACTAATATTTCTTTCCTTATGGAACAAAGCAGAAGAGACCCATGTTATTCAATCAAAATCATTGCAACGAATGACAAGTTTACAATAAAACACCAATCGTGGAGAGGGCGCCTTATAACAACGAACTTCAGGCCTAGTGACAAAAGTTTGTTTTACTTTGATATGTATTTATCCATTTGATTCGAATCATACTTTGTAAAAAAAAGTTGCCGATGTGTTAATAAAGGATACCTAATCCTTCTAATATACCGACGGAATAAAGAATAAAGAAAATTTTAGCCTCCAATACAGGAACTGTGTCGCAATTTTTTAACCCGCGAATAACGGAACCGTGATTAAGGAGCTCAAACTGTAAGCTGACGTTAATCTAATGAATAGTATCACATATAGTATCTTCTAATCCAATCAGAAGTCAGTTAATAAAAACAATTACAATGATTATAAACAAGAATGAGGTGCAGAAAAAATTAAACATAGGCTCAATTGCGGATAGACATACTGTTACGTATTATAGAGACTCTTGTACCGACCTCTCTCAAAAATGTTAAACAGAAATCATATAAAGCTGTTATTCTCCCAGTTATATTATAGATATGCTGTTACGTATTACAGGTTATATTTCTTATTCCAACTTTTCTCATGAAACGTTAAATAAAACTGTTATTCTTCCAGTTATATGGATGCGAAATATGGACTCAGACGAATGTATCTCTATCAGTGACCGTCCCAGTATGAAACGATCCTATGGACAGAGCGTGTATTTCTAAAATTGCCACCGCTGCATTAGAGGATCAATTTCAATTTGAAGAAACCATCTTTACAAAATGTCTAATTTGTAGAATACACTTCAATTATAATTTGATATTTTTAAATGTATTTCATCAATTTCGAAAATTAATTTATCTGCATCACTTTGTCCTTGTGGCAATCCTCTAATGAGGAAAGTTTTATATAATAAAATAAGGGAGAAGAAAATATTTCGAATATTTGAAAATAGGGTCCTTAGAAAATTATTGGACTAAAATGAAATGGAGAATGGAGGGAATTACATAACAGTGAGCTATGTGATCTTTATGGGAAACCAGATGTAACAATAATAGGTAAGTATCTTAAACTCGATGGATAGACATGTGGCACGAATGGGTAGGAAAGAGGGGCATGGAGATTCCTTGCAAAAAAAGCAGAGAGTAAGCGTCCAGTAGATAGGCCAAGAATGAGGTCGGTGAATAACATGAACCATGATTTGAGGGAGGTAAATTATACAGGGGATGATTGGAAAACATTAGCTCAGGATAGGGATTAAGGAGAGCTTATGTCCCCGCGGTCATGAACCTACGGATTCGATAGTGCCTGTGATTTAGTTTGTGAGGCTATTTTGATTCATAAATTGCCTTCTTTTCGGAATCGGCCTCTTGCGGTAGATTGATGCTGACTTCGATCTAGTACCAATAAATCAGTATATCAGTCCATCGAGTGCTGGTAGAATACTTAAGTTTTAGTTCAAAAGCAGAGAATTATTTTCCTTTTTTGCACGATAGTGCGTTCTGTCGTACTTACAGAAATGGCGACCATAATTAAAAGTTCAATTTCCTAAATTTCGAGGTTGCCAACCTAAATAACTGTACTGTAATATTACATATTACCTACCTCGTGGGGAAAGTAAAACCACTGTCCTTCATGTATACTACGTACAATATATATACAAAAATATAACCAAAAGGTAGTGTTAATATAGGCCTACATTATATGAAACAAATCACTGCATTTTAAATGAACTGAACTTAATTTGAAACAATATAAAACAATAAATTCGTACTTGCCGCCATTTATGCCTCATTGGTGCCACGGCCTGCTGTAGTCTCAACAAACTATTTTCGGCGTTTACCGTATAAACATTGGTCACAACTTTAATAAATTGTTTATAATGAACGCAAATATTTCCAACAAAGATGTTATTATTTTACTATTATTTATTATTTTGAAAACACCATCGCACCAAAAATAATGTACAACGCACGTTTGTGAAGTGTTTTACAGAATCTCGGAAATTAAAACCTCGCTTCCGTAAAAACCTCTTCCCAACCTCGTATTGTAATATACTCTCATTATCATATTTAGTTTTAACTTAATAATTGGTATTTTTACTTCAATCCTATATTACAAAAAAAAAGTGTAAAACCATTAATAAATGAAGTTCCTATACTGAATATAGATGGAAGAACTGTATACTGGTGTAGCAGGATGTCACCGACAAAATAATAGGGATGATAGGCAATGCAGAGAGGATCATTTTTTGTGAAGGAACAAAAGTCGTTTATGAGTTATGCGCATGTATCAAGGTGCACGCGCCACTCACTGGAACCAATCCGTTCGTTGGGGACCGGTGGATTGGACGAGGAAGACCTGTTGCGTGGCCAGTGCGTTCGCCTGATTTAACGCCCCTTGATTTTTTTCTTTGGGGGCATGTCAAAAGTATGGTCTACGTAACTCCAGTAGCCACCAGAGCTCAACTGATTGACAAATTAAACGCTGCATTTGACGACGTCAAAAAGAATCTTGCGGTGCTGGCTGATCGTTACTGCGACGATATCAAACATGCAATGAGGCACAAGGTCGACTATTTGATCGCTTATTGTAAAAACATGCCTTTTTTTAATAAAATTATGTGTACAATTTTTTGTATTCAATTCCGACCCTTACGGGTTCATCTGCACATAACTCTTAAACGACGTGTTTGCGACTATATGTTCCTTCACAAAAAATGACCCTCTCTGCATGGCCCATCATCCATGTCATTTTGTCGGTGGGATCCTGTTACACCCTGTACATTTCATTTTATTGGTGGAATACAGTGTATCCAATTGTGAATATATTATTTTGAGACACACTATATCATATTTTGATGCATATTATTTTCTATCAAAATATTGTGCACATTTTCATGAATAGTACACATTAAAGAAATTAAGTAATAAATAATTAATTATGTTTATTCAAATTGAAGTTTTCAAATAAGTGATGAAACGAGAAAGTTAAATTGAATCAAATAATAGTCATAAAAGTGGAGTTGTTTGTAATAAAAAAACAGTAATGTTGATGAGATTCTAAAGAACTTTAAATTAAAATGAAGTCTTCAAGCAATTTCTATCAAGAGAAACAAAAGAGAATAGAATTATTGTTTAAACGTAGCTAAGAACAATAGAATGAAACAAAAGAGAGGAAATAAAAAAACAACGAAATTATTCGAGGAGAAAATATTGTCTTTTCATTAAAGAAAAATTACCTCGGAAAAGCAAACTTCTTTTTAAGAGCATATTTAATATTTTCTCACAGACTTAGTATGCTGTGTTTGTTTATTTTGATGTATTGTGCTGAACATTAAATTAATTGATGGAATCAAGTGTTTATATTTTTCGCATTCTCATCCTATTCAATTTGTATTTAATAAGGTACTGGAGATAGAAGATTCTTTTGATCAAACTCTCAGCTGACATCTCTCAACAAAATATAATAACACAATTCCAATTTATTCATAACTTGTCCCTAGTGAAGTGCAATAGAAGGTCCTACATCTTCAGCAGATAAATAAAATTATTATTATTGTTATTTTAATTATCGTTATTTATTACTTTTCTTATTCTTATTATTATTTTTTGTTAAATGCCACAAGTTTGTCACTTCACCATTTCTGGTATTCTCTGCTGGCATTGGCGTATTGTAACCCACTTCTGAGGTTGGGGCACCTGGAAGGCGGTGTTACGCTGCCCAAATGATATGATAAGTGATGACGATGGTTAATGATGGACCAGGGGAGGCCTTAATCCTAAACTTAATCTAAGGCTAATATGATATTGATGATAATGATGGTCAGATGATGTTCGGGGAACATTTGGGCCTTGAAGTATCCTGACATTAGAGGAAAAACCCAGAAACTCACCCAGGAAACTTGTCCCGATCGGGGATGGAAACCGGGTCCGCTGCGTGACAAGGCAGCATGCTACCTCGAGACCACAGCGGTGGACTTATTATTATTATTATTATTATTATTATTATTATTATTATCGGTTACAAAAATGTGTTTTGGAATGGAAACTTGAGGGAAGATGAGGCAGAGGAAGACCTAAAACTTCCCGGAGTCAGGGAATACAATTATACTTGAAGGAGAAACATTACAACCAGGAGATTGGATGGACCGACAAAATTGGCTATTAGGAATCGGACGATGTCACAGACATTAATCAACCGATGATCTATCAATCTATATATTATTATTATTATTATTATTATTATTATTATTATTATTATTATTATTATTATTATTATTATTAAGATAAAAATTAAAATTAAAAATGTACCTGTTGGCAGGTGCCGTCGTCCTCAACTTTGTTAAAATGATGTATTTAAAATATTATTTGGAGACCTTTTGGAAGTTAACTTCCATCATCAGCAGGGTGATTATTGGCTACTAGTCGATGTGTCTTTTGAATTTTATTAGTGTTATTATTATTATTATTATTATTATTATTATTATTATTATTATTATTATTATTATTATCGGTTACCAAAATGTGTTTTGATATGGAAACCTGAGGAAAGATGAGGCAGAGGATAACCTAAAACTTCCTGGAGTCAGGGAATAAATTTATACATGAAGGAGAAACATCTACAACCAGGAGATTGGATGGACCGACAAAATTGGCTATTAGGAATCGGACGATGTCACAGACATTAATTAACCGATGTTCTATCTATTATTCTATTATCTTCTTCTTCCTTCCTTCCAAGTATTAGGCCAAGGCCTGTTACGATCATATAAAAAATTTTCCCTCCAGCGTTTTATAGGACGGCCCAGAGATCTTCGTCCTCTTGGTATATAATATAAACAGCTTTGGGGATCCTATTTGAACTCATTCTATCTATCTACGAGTATCTATTATTATTATTATTATTATTATTATTATTATTATTATTATTATTATTATTATTATTCATAAGATAAAAATTAAAATTAAAAATGTACCTGTTGGCAGGTGCCGTCGTCAACTTTGTTAAAATGATGTATTTAAAATATTTGGAGGCCTTTCGGAAGTAAACTTCCATCATTAGCAGGGTGAGTATGGGCTACTAATCGATGTATCTTTTGAATTTTATTAGTTTTATTATTATTATTATATTATTATTATTATTATTACTCTACGTCATTATTAGTATTATTTTTCATTGTTCTATCTTGTACATTTATATTTGATTCTTTATATCTAGCTTAAATCAAAATATACCGTATTGTAGATACACCATATATGGCTATCATAACCATCACCATTCATATTCACCATAGATTAAGTTTAGGATTAAGGAGTCTCCTAGCGCACCGCTATCATCATCATTATCAGTCATCATATTATCGAGGCAGCGTAATCCCGGCTTCCAGGCGTCCCAACCTCAGAAGTGGGTACGCCAGTTTCAGGAGAGAAAACCAGAAATGTCAAAATGACAACTTGGGGCATTGAATAAAAAAATGTATTTATTGTAATTGGACGACGTTATGCATCAAGCGGCTAAGCGTCATTTTTTTAAACTGAGATTTTGATTCGTTTTGTTGCACTGACTCATGAAGTAAGTGTACGCACACTTTTAACGCCATATCTTTAAATATATCCGTATTGTTAGAGATTCTATGTTTTGCAACAAACGGCTATGAAATCAGATCTTCATAAATGCTAATCTAAATTTTGTATCCTGCAGCTAAGCGCCAAATGTTCCAGCTCTTAGGCTGTTGATGCATAACTGCCAAACAAGGAAAATAACTTGCAATATCCAGCATTGTTAGTTTGGCGCAACAATAAATAGTTAAGTTTGACTTAAACTTTAAATATTTTTTCTTGAAACTTACATAATGGCGCATAGTCTGTTGATACATAACGCCATCCAATTTAGATGTAAAAATATTTTTTTAACCTGGTTGAGTGGTAGACAAGGCCTTAACTCTGCCATGTAAAATAAAACTATTATTATTTTTTTTTGTTATTGTTATTATTACGAGATTCTTTACAACATGTGACGCGAAATCTTTTTCTAAGTCCAATCGTACTCATACGCATGCGTCAACACACGCAAAGCGATTTACACTATGGAATCATGGGATGCAGCCAACATATATCTGATATTTAACGAACCTAAAAACTAACCTAATGCAATTCTAGTACTTTAACCTGTGAAAGACCAACTTAAAAGCTAATCTATCGCAATTTAAGCACTCTAACCTGCGAAATAATGCAACACCCAAAAATAAATAGTAAGTTCTAAAATTCTGAAGTATAGGCCTATGTGTACAGTTATTTAGTACATACTCTATGTTGGCTGCACTGGAACACGGGTTTGTTTTTTGCTTAGAACATTCGTTAAAATCAATATGGCTGCCACATCTTCATGTATGTAGTTAAATACCATAGAACAATAAATTGAAATGATTGTTAGAAAAAAAATATATAAATCATTGTAAATGGTGGGAAATAATTTGAATTTGACAGGAATTTATGAAGGGATTTAAAAAAGTTGCGTCACATGTAAAGAAAATCCTATTATTATTATTATTATTATTATTATTATTATTATTATTATTATTATTATTTACTTTAGGCACAGAAATACGTGTAAACATTAAAAATCTGTATATAAATAAATAAATAAATAATTATTATTATTGATAGGGAGCAGTGGATGGATGAAGTGAGAAGAAACATGATCAGCAGAGATCTCAATGAAGAAGTTGCTGAGGATAGAAATCTGTGGCAGAGCAAAATACATTTGGGCTGAAGGATAACTACTGTAATGTTGAAAAAATCCTTAATAAAAATTATTATTATTATTTTTAGTAGTAGTAGTAGTAGGAGCAGCAGTAGCAGTAAAAGTAGTAGTAGTTTCTATTATTATTGTGTTGCTGCTAATATCCTTATATGTTTATTATTAGTATAACTAACTCACTGGTACTATCGAACCCGTAGGTTCATGGTCGCGCAGACATAAGCTCTCCATACATCCCTATCCTGACCCAATGCTTTCCAATCATTTCCTGTATAATCCACTTCCCTCAAATCATGATTAATGTTATTCTCCCACCTCATTCTTGGTCTAGCAACTGGGCGTTTTCCCTCTGGTTTTTCTACAAGAAGCTTCCATTTAGACCTTTCATTCCCCATTTGTGCCACATGTCCTGTCCATCGCAGTCTTCGAGACTTAACTGTTCTTATTATATTTGAATTCCTATAAACACCATCTAGTGTAGTTCATTGTTATATATTCTTGTCCATTCACGAAAAATTTTCCTAAGAACTTTATTCTCAAATACCCGTAATCTCCTTTCCTCCCTAAAAGTAAGAGCCCATGTTTCGCTTCCATATAATATAACTGATAGGATAACTTCTTCTTCTTCTTCTTCTTCATTTCATGGACTAGGCAAATTGCCTGTTCTGCCTCACAGTTGTTCTGTCCATCTTTTCACTGGCCTTCCTACATTCCTTGAACCTCTTGGCTTGTAGTTAAATGCTGCTTTTGGTAATCTTATTACGTTCATTCTTTCTATATGTTTATATATATTTAACCCTGTTCTTATATCTTCATTCTTTATCGCATCCAATCTTGTGCAGCCTTTTGTTCTTCTAAGGAAGTTCATTTCTACGCTTTGTATTCTACCTTGTAATTTTTTGGTCATTACCCAAGTTTCACTGCCATAAAGTAATGCAGGAACTGCCAATGTTTTATACAACTTCAATCTAGTATCTCTTCTTGTTTTGTTCTTTAGTGTTTGTGTGTAGTTTTGCATATCATTTGAAATTTCGACAGTTATATATTTATGATTGAATAACTTTATTATTATCTTATTATTATTATTATTATTATTATTATTATTATTATTATTATTATTATTATTATTATTATTATCATTATTATTATTATCATGATCATCTTCATTATTATTATTATTATTATATTATTATCATCATCATCATTATTATTATTATTGGTGTTAGTAGTAGTAGTATTTTACATGACTATTTAACTCATGCCCCAAATGGGAGTCAATGACCAATCATATTTCATTGATTTTTTATTTACAACCAATTACAGTCGTGTTTCACCTAATATTTACCAACTAAAGTTTATCATAATAAAGAAAGCATCTCCTTTTTAACATTCTGAATAGGTCATAGCATTATTTTGCAGTGACTAGCCCCAAGAAATACGGCTACCAGATTGTATATATAGTGCATGAATGCCAACACATAGCGCATACGAGAGATAATATAAAAACATTTGTAACAATTGATTATACCACAAAAAAAAGAAATCACTCTTTGCACTTTCTTAAACAAATTATTTTCCAGGAAATGACGCAGAAAAATATAATTGACATATTTACATCATAGGACATCAGAAATTAATTAATACCTATAACGTCGGTTATAAATTTCTCCACTAGGGTGCATTCTTACAACATTGTGATCTTTTGGCAATAAATAATATTATGATCTGGTTGCAGTGATCGAACAAAAGAAGCAAATGAAGCGTAACAATCGTTTCTCATTTGTTTTCAAACATCACGGTTTACATTAAATATATAAATATTTTAAAATAACTATAGTTAAATAATGATTTGTGAGTAAACAGCTTAATTTTATTTGTTAAATAGTCCTAACAAATGCCACTCTTGATTTCCAAATTCTCTGCATAAATTGAAAATCACTCATGTCATTACTTATGATAAAGATTATATGTTTTACACTTCACTGAGGGAAAATAAGCCTACAATGTTTACGTTTTAAATATTTGATTGTGCACAATACATCCTTCAAGGTAAGAATCGAAATAACTGCAATAATTCCTAGAGACAAAGTGCACTGGTTTCATTATAGTAAACAAAATATACATGTTTTTCTGCAGTGGCAGATTTTCATAGTCTCATAATTTCGTAATCACATTGCTATAAATTCCATAATATGATTTGTTTTCAAAACATGTTAAAAGTTTAAATTTATATTTTTCTAAGTATATTGTTTTGAATGTTGTGAAATATTAATTTAACATTATTATATTTAAGTAAATCATTGCCTGAGAAATATCTTGGGTATTGGTGGCCAGACATTATAACAAATAAAGAACTTTGGAGAAGAACGAATAAAATTAAATTTGTAAAAAAATCAAATTTAGAAAATGGAAATTGGTTGGTCATGTGTTAAGGAGAGAGAATGGCATTTGATTGGAACCTCTAAGGATTGAGAAGGCTAAGAGAAAGACTCATGGTAACATGGAGTAAACAATGAGGGATGAAGTTGAACAGGCAGGAATGAGATGGAATGGAATTAAGGCATTGGAAAACAACAGAGTGCGTTAGCAAGCTTTTATCAAGGCCCTATGCTTCCCAGTGGAGTGACCAGGACTACTACTACTATATTTATGTAATGTTTGTTTTGTACATTAATTAATGTACTGCGCCTTTTAACGAATTCTGATGAAATGAAACTCTTGAGGTTATTCTCATTAAAATATTTTTAAAACTTTTACAAGTCTTCACCGATCCTTGAGTAGACATTCAAAATAACCATGACCAAAATGTATATATGTACTAGCGGCGACTATTTTTGTTTTCACAACCAAACGTGGCATATAGTTATAAATTTTTAAAAAAGTGAACTTGAATTCGTTAACCATAAAAATCGAACCATTAAGTCTAAGATTTCACCTTCTCTTCTTCATCTTGCAAGAAATAAACCTTTTTGGTTCGTTCTGGCTCCAAGTAATATAGTTGGATGTCCCTGATCTCTTTTTCCTCCTCTTGGTTGATAGTTCAGACTTTTCTTAGGCAATCAGATGGTATCCATTCTGCAGATATGTTCATACCATTTTCTCCTATACTCTTCTATTTAATCTGTCAAACTGAATATTTGCAGTTCTTTACGGATATCTTCACTCTGTTTTTTATCCATTAAAGTATACCCTGCCACAAATCGTAAATATTTAATTTCTGCTGCTTCTATTCTTTTAATTGACTGTTTATTCAGTGTCCATATTTCTGAGTCATACAATATTGCAGGTACAGCCAATACTTTGTAAAATTTAAATGTGATTTTTTTCTTACTTTATTTCCCAGTGTTCTTTTAAGGGTGCCACATAAATATTGAAATATTTGTAATTTAGTATTTATGTTTTTTTCTCTATTACAGCCTAAATATACACCTAGATAATTGAAATATTTTACAACAACTACTTTTACAATATCAACATCTTTTGAAGACTTCACCTGAAACAAAAATGTATAAATCACTCTAGCGGTCACATTTTTATGATGTTTCACTTCGGAACCCAGTATCCGATATCAAAGTAAAACGAGAAAGGTATTCTCAAAGAAAAGAAACATGCAATATCCAAACCATTAGACATGGAAGTTTACCCGAAACACAAAATTTTAAATTTGCTCCAGTGACCGTCATCTTTACTTTGTCGCAGTATATACCATAAAATTAAATTAACTCTTAAATTGCAATGTATTCGATAAGATACATTGATTTTAATATATCTAATATTTATTTTATAAACGAAGGGCCGCAATAATTTCAAGGGATAAAATTAGGAACTAAGTTATAAGGGAGAAAATGAAGATTGAAGACACTATTTTAGATTATATTAAAACTTAGCAATTACCGTGGTACGGACATGTCCAGCGAATGGAAGAGGATCGACTACCAAAATCTGTTTTGGAATGGAAACCTGAGGGAAGACGAAGCAGAGGAAGACCTAAAACCTCCTGGAGTCAGGGAATATGTTTATATATGAAGGAGAAACATCTACAATCAGGAGATTGGATGGACCGGCAAAACTGACTATTATGAATCGGACGATGTCAAAGACATTAATCAACTGATGATCTATCTATCTATCTAAAGTGATGGAAATATGCAACAACTATAGGAGCAAATGGATGGACTTGGCAGAGTAATACCTTATACAAGTTTGTTCACAGTACAACTGGAACTTAGCTAGGATATAGTATAGGTCAATGTATAGTATGATGTATTAATGATCCTTTACTTTACAGGGCTTCCTATGAGCTTCAGTATTCATGGATTTTGCATGGAATGATCATTTTGAATTGAAGACAGAAGACCCATATTCATCAGAAAGTTTGTACACTTCCATCTTGCTCGCACACCACCTGCAATTGAGCTGGCAATTCTTGGAGCATTCAGCCTTTCTTACTGTCATCTGCATTTTTCACACCAATATCATTAAGTAAGCATAATTTTTATGAGCATTGTATGCTCTATCCAAAATATTTTTTATCAATGCCACTGTAGTCATTATGACATGTCTGGTATTTTCTTCTGGCATGGCGTACTGGTAACCCACTTCTTAGGTTGGAGCACCTGAAAGGCAGGGTTATGTGGCCTCGATGATACAAAAGGTGATGATGGAAATGAAGTGCCAAGAGATACCTTAAACTAATCTTAATCTAATGAGGGAAGTATAATGATGGCCAGATGGTGTTCGGGGACTGTTTAGCCTTAAAGTATCCTCATATTTGTCTTACAGGTGAGAAAAAACCCCCCAAAAAAAACCTCACCCAGGAAACTTGTCCCAACTGGGAATTGAATCCAGGCCTGCTGCATGACAAGGTAGCATTCTACCTCGAGACTATAATGGTGGACTTTATCCAAAAGGTTTTCCTTGAAGTAAACATTGACTGAAGTTGAACTTTTATAGGAAAAAATCACTATGAGGTTTAATTTAAGATTAAATTAAAATGCTTCATACCTTACCTCACATCCAGTCTTCTAATTATACTGCAGTTTCAAAGCCTTGGCAGCTTCATCTTCAGTAATATCTCGTCGATTGATGTTATGTCAATCAGAAGAACTACTTCTTTCCTCTATTGGTTGACCGATAAATCTCCGGATGCAGTCAGAATCTGTGAGAATTGACTGAAGTATGTCACTCATTGCCGATAGGAAGGGAAGAGCCCATAATGTTTATAATTAAGTATGGAAGTTATTAATTTTCTTCTAAGTCTCTTCCAGGGGTTGAGTTTAAGACAATAGCCTCCATCTATTTCTGTCATTCCATGTTTCCTCTTCTATCAGTTCCATTCATTCTACACTACTTTTCTTCAAATTCCTCTCAACTTACTCTTCTTCCCATCTGTTATTATGGTTGATCTGATGATCTCGTCATGCCTAATCTATATTCCAATGCTTGTCTTGGTATCCATACAGTATTTATTATTTTAATAGGGGCATATAATTTTATTTTATACTAATTCCAAGCTAAGTCCCATTTTCAACATGTCCCCAATCGTTAATGTGACATATTTATCACTAAACTCTTTGAAAATATTGAAAATTATTTGTTTCTTTATTATTTGTTTCTTTCTGCTTTCCAAATGCTTTGCTTTCCAATGCTTAAGAAATTCTATAGAAATGTTCTAATTTTGAAAAAAATGGAAATTTGATTGTATTCTGCATTGTGTATGCATATGAATACAACAATGCTTATTTAATGTATTCTTATTATTATTATTATTATTATTCTTTAGTTTTAGGATTTTCATCCTGTTTATTTCCCAAATCGCTCCTTGGAGGAAGACATATTGGATGTGCAGCCACTGTCTGTCTCATGACTGATCTTCCTCTTGCTCTTCTCCCGTCCATTTAATGTATTAATATTGTAGTTACAATATAATTTTAAGATGACCAGCCTCATGGGCTAGTGGTCAGCATTTCTGACCACTGTTCATGAGGTCCAGTTTGATTCCCGATCAGACCATAGAAAATTTTCCTTAAAGGGAATCATTTCTGTGATTGTGCATGGTTTGGAATTTAATTAAGTTTAGTTTAAGAACTCTCCTGGTGCTTCATTATTATTTATCACCCATCATATCATCGAAGTAATGCAATTCTGCCTTCTGTGCACCCCAACTTCAGAAATGGGTTACAATTAAGCCAATGCCATGAGAGAACATCAGAAATGTCAAAATGACACTTGGGGCACTAAAAAAATATATATATGTATATGTATTAAGATTCTCTCATATGTAGCGATTAATACGATAGGAGACATATAAACTAAGATACAACTCTAATATGCATGGATCTGAAACTAAAATGTTCCAAAATATATTAAATTGTTATTAAAATTAAATAAATCTATAAATAATGAAAATAGAATATATTACTAATATCGCTATAAAATATGTATGTGGAAAAGTAAAAATATATCCAGGTAAAAATTCCACGTACATTTGTCTAGAATAAAATACTGTAAAACACTACCTGCTATACAAATGACAAATATAGAGGTATTGTCAGAACTGTACCTACTACACAACTTACAAATAATATAGGAACACAAAAAGGGTATTGTCGAAAGAATATAACTAATTCCAATTAGCAGTCTATACAACTAATAAGAAATATTCATTCTTTAAGAAAAGATAACATTAGTTAGCTATTAAAAATATTAAAAATCTATTGGCCAATTCTTAGAAACCAATTAACGCTACTAAGCAATTCCAAGGAATGAGGATAAAGAATTACTACCTGCCTAGTACAGACAACAAAAGACATTCATTCACCTCTAGAAAAGATAATCTCTTAACATTGACAGTTTACAAAGAAACTGATAAACATTTATCTATTAAATATCAAAGAACCAATTTACCCAGTTCTTAGAAACGTTATACATACTAGTAAATAATTTTATTGTAACAGAAATATATATTCAATTGTAAGGAGTGGATTCGAGAAAAGTGGGAGGAGCCACCGCCTTTATAAGCGAGAATTTATATCAAAATACACTCTCAATCACTATCACTCTCAGTGACTCTGTGTTCAGTGTTGGAACATCATAGACCTGCAGACTGCGATCTCCGATTCAGTTAAATATTAGATTCGTCCGAGAAATATTTAAATTTAAAGTTATAGTCCGTTAAGCATTTGTACTTTGAAAATATTGATTCGAGCACGTGGACCTCTAAGTATTTCATCGACTCCACTCTTAGATAAAACTTTGTAACTGTGTTAACAAAAGTGTATTTCTCCGTAAATAAACAGTTCCTTGGATTCGTTAAAATTGAGTGTACATTTATACGTTGTTCTTTTGCTTATAAAGAGTTCATAGCCCTGAGATCTCATGCCTACCACCGAGCACCGGTACACATATAACTTACATAGACATGTACTAGATAACATATTTTTATTTCCTTTTTCAAGTGACAAAATGAACTACATTTTCTTAAACGCTTAAAGGTAAAACCATTATTCGACCAATGAAAATGCAGTCATAGATCTGGTTTGTTTACATTACAACTGTAACTTAGCTCAGAACAGGTATATCCTCAATTTCATCTTGTATTTTATCCACTTCAAAATGTCTCTTACTTAAGCTTTCTGTATATTCTATCTCTAGATTTTACCAATCATGCTCCTTAAAAACTTCATTGCTGTTCCTTGAATTGTACTTAAATCTTTTGTTACTGTCCAAATTTTGGCTACATGAATTAGTGTTTCAAATGTTTTATACACTTTTGTATAATTCAATGGTATATTCAGATTCCACTACAGGATTTCAATTAAATGTCAGCATTGCCATTACTTTACAGGTTATTTATACATTATTTATAAAGGAAACAAATTAATGGCATAGACATTCTTGTATGTAATCTTGTGTCCCTGTTCTGGGAGTTGAATTGACATAGCCTTATTGTTTATTATAAGACATTGCCAATAAAAATATAAATAAAAGTTTAAGTTTGTTACAGCAGCAACACATTTTGCATGGAGGAATAAACATTTATGTTAAGAATAGAGGTTACATTGGATAGATAGTAATTAGTATTGCCCAGGTATTTATTTATCTATTAGGAAAGGAATGAATTCTACTAGGACATTTGATAAGAAATGATAACAGAGTTGTAAATCAGTGATCCTAGTGGTGACCATTGCAATCATATTTGTTGTTGAGCAGGCTTTGTTGTATAAATCTGTAATATTGAAAGTCTCAAAAAAAAAATATTGCAAATACATTCATGGTTTCTCATATTAAGTAAGTAATACTGCCCTAAAAAGATGTTCAGAAGAATTTGTTTAGAAGATGGAATTGAGAAGTACTCGAACCTCCAGGCAAATTCACCCGACATATGCCCTGGTGATTATAACTTATTCTCAATGATTAAAAACCCCTATCTATCTATCTATAATACCATAGCCCATTATTGAGCCATAGCCTCTCCTTTATAAGGAGTTACTAGACTAAGTTAATTTTTAGTTACCTTATTTGTTCGTAGATGTCATGGATGGCATGCGGTCAACACACCAACCCAATGAGACATCTAACAGGCAACTAAGGTATTGCTAGGATTTTGATGCCAGTAAATTTTTGCTTAGAGACCTCTTTATTCAGGCTTAAGGATATTTTATGAGCCTGGAAATCTTCAGACTCGGGACCCAAGGCTTAAAGTTCCTCCCGGAGGACTTGCTCCTTGGATTTTTCGGTCCTAAAAAATCCACCAACCCTGGTTGGATTTGACCCACAACCCTCAGAACTAGAGAGGCAAGGAGCATAACCACTAGGTCGCTATGAGGCATTAATTTCAATCAAGAGTTGATGTCCAGAAAGTTTAGATTGATCAGATGAAAGAGAAATCCTTAAATTGTGCTACAGATGGCGCCGCCACATTCCATAGATTTGGCAATGCATAGTTGACTTGGCAGGAGGCTATAAATGTAGTTTGTAATGTCAAAGTAATAAAATAAAATAAGTTAAAATATACCTTCTTAGGTAAGATCCGTCGTCCTCAACTTATAAAATATGTATTCTTTATGCCTGTAGGCCTTTCAGAACATCCATTCGACAACACCACATTAGAACCAGCAGCATCAACCATCATACTAGATATTGTAGCAAAGAAGGACCTGCTGAAAATGGAACGGATGTTCTGAAAGGCCTACATGATAAAGAATACATATATTATAAGTTGAGGACAACAGATCTTACCTAAGAAGATATATTTTAACTTATTTTATTTTATGACTCTCCACCTCAATGGTTTTAACAATGAATTTTATTAGTAATGTCAAAGTAACCTAAAACAATTTGTTATAGCAGTGTTGTCATTACTTATCGAATGTCCTAGCAGCTATAGTGTAATATGAAAATAATTTTACTTAGTTTAAATGTGTATAAAGTTGCACTTAAAATGTTATCAGGAATATCATAAATAATTATTTTTTTTATTATTATATTGTCTCAGAGGAGACTCTAACGTTAAGCTGATCACTCATTCAAGCAGCCCTTCATGTCCTTGTGTAGTCAAAAAAAGTATGTGTGTGATCCATTGTTCTCCCGACGGTTCATGTAAGGCCTAGGTGGCATGTGGCACGTTAGATTATTAGATTAAATTTCTGTTAATTAGCTTTTAAGATAGCTTGATTTGAACATTCAGATTGAACAAAATAGTTGGTTGACAAGTAAATAATTACTATTTAAATTATCACTCTAATGGTTGTAATTTTAGATTTTTTGCCAGTATATGCTATTAAAGTAAAATGAAAAAAGATATTCTCCAGATATCAGCAAAACTCAGTCATCATGACTGGAGATTTATCTGAAATTGTTTGAAAATACTATAGGAAGTAATATGAGGTTTACTAATAAATAAGTTAGGTGTGTTGTATTCCTCATATAGTTGTTTCTATTAGATACATGTTTCAAGGCATGTTTGCCCCATCTTCAGTTGGTACAGATTGATTTTCCCCAAGTAAGAATATGATTTAAGAATAACATAGACCAAACTTATTTATCTGAAAACCTTAATTTATAAATTGGTCTGTAACTATGACTCCATGTTTGATTTCTTGCAACATAACTGGATAAATATAATTTAATTTAACAAAAAGAGATATTTTCTGGAACCAGCAAAAATCATGCCACAAAGTAGTTAAATTTCTGATAAAAGTCCTCTTAATAAGAAGCTACCATTCGCATGTCAAGAACAGTTTGCAAGCCTTTGGCACTCTCCAGGAATTGAAATCTACAAGAGAAAAATTTGCATTTAGATTGGAGGCCTTGGATAGCTCAATGGCAGAACATTAGCATAACAAGCTATAGGTCCTGGGTTCAAACACCAGTCAAGGTGTATATTTTCTCTTCAAACATAATCATACCATAAATTTGATTAGCTGAGGGATTAGTTTATGGAATTCCTGTTTAACAGACTTTTATATGATTATTATGATTGTGAATATTATATATATATATATATATATTTTTTTTTTTTTTTTTTTTTTTACAGCAGGCAGCAGTTGAACACAATATGCAGCTGTTTGGAGGATGGAAGTCAGCACTGTACCCAACAGAGTTCAAACAAGCAACATGCTTCAGTTGTTAAAATTTGAGTGACAAAATCACAAACAAATAAAATGGAGAAATGAGAGGTAGATTCCTTGTTGTACTAAAACTTATTGTTATATGGTATAATATATTGTCCCATGATATAGCAAAGTGGTTTGAGGCATGATGCCTTGAAATACAGAGCTATGGGACTTGTGCTGGTTAGAATTCCAAAGAGAGAAGAAATTTTCTTATGGAAATTTTGGCCAATATTGAACTGGTGCCTACCCAGCATCATTAAGTAATTTGGGTAGCTACAATAAGTAAAGTTTCCATGTTGAGAAAACTAGCTATAATAGCTGGGTGACTAGACATGCTGACCACATGTCACTCCAATATTTGTTGGATCATAATCCACCTCTGTAATTAACCCATGTGGCTGGTAGAACAAGGCTTTCAGTCCTGTTGGACCATGGAGTTATTGTTTATAATTTTCCTCTCTTTTTCAAGTCTGTATAAAACGCCCAGTTGGTAGACCAAGAATGAGGGGGGAGAACAACATTAACTATGATTTGAGGGAAGTATATTATACAGGAAATGATTGGAAAGCATTAGCTCAGGATAGGGATGTATGGAGAGCTTATGTCCGCGCGGCCATGAACCTACGGGTTCGATAGTGCCAGTGAGTAAGTAAGTAAGTATGTAAGTTTTCAAGTCTATATTCTATATGATCCATTAACCAGGTCATGTTTTAGAGATGAGCATCCCCATTCTCAACTAAATATCAAATTCTCATAGTTAAATACGGGAAATAACATTATGAGGTCCTTAATTCAATGAATGAATGAATCATTTTGTATCTTACCTCATAGTTTGTTTCCTTAAACATGGGGACTGCAGTATTCAAGAGGAAAATCCCTCCCATTTTCAACCGATATTATGAATCTGTTTGTAATGAGCTTATCTTGTGCTAATTGATGATGGCTGGATGAACCGGCTGGTGTTAACAGCTCATGTCATCGTAGGAAAAATTAATCAATGATAATATAACCTTTTATTCAATTAAAAAGAGGGATGAACTCCAACACATATATCCAGGTGAGAGGATGTTGTTTTTACAAGATGAATTTTAATTTTTTTTAATATAATATTCTAATATTTTGATGGTGGGCAATGAAAACATCATAACTCCATTTTGATAAATTTTTACAGGAGAAACAAATAACTGTTATAAATAATTATGAAAATTGATCAATAGTTCCCACATATTTTTACTACAGAATACAAGTAAAGTTATTAATAAATTTGAAGTCTGTGTTCTCAACAGTTTATGCATCACATATTTCTGTGCTGGCTACTGGAGTTACATGGTTTTCAATGACTGATGGAGTTATGAGGTTTTCATTACCTACCATCGATTTACCTCAGTCAGTGGCAGTACTTGCCTTAACTGGGAGTTCATTAGAGAATTCTGAAATTGTCTTTAAATGAATATAACAGGATGCAGAGACCAAGCAAGTTGACTCAAGCTGTTTTGTTTGAAGTCCTATTTGGTGCATCCTGGGTTCAAACCCCAGTGCCAAACAATTTGACAAAGATATTTTCCTGGATTTCCTCAAAGCAATTGCTAGGTTGGAATTTCACTGTCAGGACCATCTTAATCATATTTATCATTTCAGAGTAACATTAAAAAAGTAAATAGATGTGTAACCTTAGATATTAAAACCATCTATAAGTAAAAAAAAATGGGGGACATAAGAAATTTAAAAATGGTACACAATAAATTTATTAGAAAAATATACACTTCTCTAGCAATAACAATGCTTGGAACATGGGACTTCTGGATTGACTTGTTAGTTTCCATCAGAATTTGTGTATTGCTGGTTGTTCTACCAGAGACAAGAGACATAAAAATAAGCTGTTTGTAAGGGTCTTTTTGAATACTTAATAGATAAAAGTACTAATATATTGAGAAATATTACTTATTTTGATTAAAAATTAACTACAAACTGATGTCAGAGGATTTATAGAAAGGAAATGAACCTCTGCACTCGTAAAGCTTATTCTCTACAGCAGAAATAAATTGCTGATGGAAACTATCTGGTCATTTAAGGAATTTGCTAAATACAGTAAAAATACACTGTCATAATAACATTTTATTATTTGTAATGAAAGAAATTTTTCATGGGGGGTTCAGGGAAACATAATGGATGTACCGCCACTGCTTATAGTGTGACTTGCCATTATTTTTCTATAAATCTGTATTCTAATTTTACAAGTTAGCATCTATTGGGTTAAGTCAAAAGTGAAATTAAAATGATAGAAGAAAAACTTTGGGATTCTATGCCAAGTATCAGTGTACATAAATTTAAAAAAAAATTGTAGCAGAATGGGAATAAATATAATGAAGTAGTTTTTGCTTCAAAACAAATTGGAATATGTCTATTACTTTTTATAATAGAAATAGATTACTGAATACCTAACATAAATAAACATGTTAGCTCACATTTAAGAAACAACGTTGCTAATATAATAAAGTTGGGGATTTTTACATTATGAAGTTTTCTTAATAAGAATCAAATGAATTCTTCTTACCTCATACATCTATGTTTTTCGACACAGAACTGCAGTATTGGGAAACATTCCCCTCCTTAGCTGCTTTCACAATTGTCAATTCTTCATTATGAAAGCAGCTGAGGATGGGAATGATATGTTTCCCGATACTGCAATTCTGTGTTAAAAAACATAGATGTATGAGGTAAGAAGAATTCACGATTCATTTGATCTTGCCATGTTGCTAGCATGAATGTTATCTGATAAACATTAGATAAGTGTCAATAATAGTGGAGGGCACAATATAGTATAGTTGGTTATGGCAATATGCTAAAAGCTGGAAGGTTGGGGTTTGAGTCCCAATGAGGTCTGGATTTCTAAACTGGCTTAAATCTTCTAGGGTCAACTCAGCATCTATGGATATGAGTACCAGGCATTTGTTCCAAGGATAAAAGTAGCTGCCATGCAAGGCAGAAAACCTGACTTATAAACCATTCAGATTTTTTAGAAAGGTGCGAGCGTTAACCTCCTGCTATCCCAAGGGCCTCTAAAGGCTTGTAGTGGGATCATTTTAATTTGATATAGTTGGCTGTTCCAAAATTCAGATTGATTCGTGGCATAAAATACCCAAATATTTTTGTTTCAATAAGTAAATTTAAATTTTGATATTATTAAATATATCACATAAGATCTGGGTTGTATAAATCAACAGAATTAAAAAAAAAAGTCATTGCAAAGTTTTGAAAATCTATGAAATAAAATCCCTGGATAGTACAGCTGATTGATGTGCTAGTAAATAGAACTAGATATTTTGGGTTCAAATCCCAGTTAATGCAAAAAAAAAGACTTTTCCCTTAAAAAATTGTTGGGTTGTGCGCTAGGTGGATAGATTGTGTAAATGAGATATATTTTTAAAATTATGCATCATTTTGGCAGGTCACACTGTATAGATTGTTTAAATGTTTGTGCAGTAAAGGCTTCATTCATATTGGATGGTTTTTGGATATATGGCAAAAATTGTCCATTCATATTTCTTCAGTGAAGTGAAGAAGAGTTGGACCGTTTACATAAGCTCTTTTCATGCAAAAGGTTTTATTCCCTTATTCCCTTGTTCACTTCAAATAGAGGTATGGATGAACAATTTTTTTGTTGTATGTCCAAAACCGTCTAGTGTGAATGGAGTTTCAAAAATATTATATGTATTTTTAACAAATGTTCAGCACTTTACTACAATAAAGACATTTAAATAAATTTTTCGACTTCATTCTAAAATGTAACCTTAACATACTCCTTTCATCTTCCTTCTGGAGCGAGTTTTTATCATGCTGGACTTAGAGCACTTTTTAAGGCATTTTTTGCCCTTCTGATGGTTCAATGTGAACAATTTTTTAATTTTAACTCCATTTTATCCTTAAAATTTCACTGAAGTTTTCAAATCAAAGCTTGAAATTTAATTTTCAAGTTTAAATTCAAAAGATAAATTGGATTAAAATGAAAATTTAATCCAATTTATGTTTTGAATTTAAACTTCAATACAAAACTTTAAGCTTAGATTTGAAAACTTGAGTGAAATTTTAAGGGTAAAATGGAATTAATACTGAAAATTTGTTCAAATTGAGGCATCAGAAGGACAAAAAATACTTTAAAAAATTGCTCTAAGTCCCACACCTGAAAGCAAAAAGTAGCAGAAAAGGATTTTTATAATTAAGGTGTTGCATACATAGAATAAAAACATTTTTAAAAACCAATACAATTTTGATACAAACTTCTGGTTTACAAGCTCTGACTACTAAAATAAGTTCATGTTGTAAAATTCAGAGGACATTCTGATCTGCTCCCACCATTCAATCTGAAACATACAAAACATTAATCAGCAACATAAAACATAACTTCAGCTACAAGTATAATATATTTTTATATTTGAAGAGAAATTATATGCTCAGACCAGGACTCAAACCCAGGACCTTTGGCTTTCCAGGCCAATACTCTACCAACTGAGCTACCTGAGCAAGTTCCAATCTAAATGTAAATTTTTCTCTTATATACATTAATTTCCACACCCCAAATGCTATGAAACATTTGCTTGTATCTTTGCAGATGGCAGCTCCAAAAAATTAACAATGTATAAAAGAGAAACATTTGCATTCAGATTTGAACTCGCTCAGGTAGCTCAATAGAGTATGGGCCCAGTCTGAGCATATAATTCTTCTTCTTCCTTCCAAGTATTAGGCCAAGGCCTGTTACAATTATATAGAAAATTTTCCCTCTAGTGTAGCATATAATTTACCTCAGGGGTCCTCATCTAGGGGATATGTGGGTGGCGACCACAAGGTGCCCAAGCTGAGCAAAACATTTCTTCCACTTACTTGTGTTTTGCACTCTTTTAACTTTACTATCTAACCTCTCTTGGTTAACTCTTGTTTTTTTCGACCCCGACGCTATTAGGGCATCCGAGGGCTAGGGAGTCTTTCCTTTCTTCCATTTCTTCTTTCCTTTATTTTCTTTTCTTCTCCAGAAAAGCCTGACCAGAGTCTATAAGATGGTAGCCCCACCACTGGTCTTGCGTTCCTTTGGCCAGCAACCAATCGAAGGGACTATTATTATGCTTTCAAGTTTTACACAAGCATATAATTTTTCTCTTCAAATATGATTTATCCATCATTGAGATGTATGAAATTTTGCTGATTCTGTAAATATTTATGAACATCCATCACTAAATACCACCACCATCACCACTTAAGTGACTTCTTTTGACTATTTAACTCATGCCCCAAATGGGAGTCAATGACCAATCAAATCTTGTTTCGCCTCAAATTTATCAAATAAGTTTATCATATTTAAGAAAGCTCCTCCTTTTTAACATTCTGAATAGGTCATAGCATATTTTGCAGTGACTGACTTTCCAAGAAATATGGCTACCAGATTGTAAATATAGTGCACTAATGTAAACGGAAACTGCTTGCGGCATATAATAGAAAAACATTTGTATTAATTGTTTATACCACAATAAAAAGAAACCACTGTTTGCACTTTCTTAAACATATTATTTCCCAGGAATTAATGCTCCAGAAAAATATAATTGACATATTTACATCATCCATCCATCCATAGTAATTCTGCCCAAAGGCAGGTCCTTCACTGCAATCATAGCATTTTCATGCTATGCTTGCAGCTTTACTAGGGAATTGTAGGTGTGGTTGCTTTCCACACCGGTGAAGGATGATGATGATGATGATGGTGGTGATGATAATGATGGCCATATGATTTCGGGGACCATTTGGGCCTTAAAATTTTCCTGAAATTTGTCTTACAGGTGAGGAAAAACCCCGATAAAAACCTCACCCAGAAAAACTGCCCTGACCGGGGATCAAACCCGGGCCTGCTGCATGACAAGGCAGCACATTTACGTCATAGGACATCAGAAATTAATTAATAAACAGTTTGATGTGTTTCAATTTTTTTTTTCCACTAGGGTGCATTCTTACAATATTGTGAACTTTTGGCAATAAATAATATCATCTGGTTGCACTGATCAACAAATGAAGCAACACACGTTTCTCATTTGTTTTCAAACATCGCCATTTACATTAAATATATAAATATTTTAAAATAACTATATTTAAATAATGATTTGTGAGTAAACAGCTTAATTTTATTCGTTAAATAGTCCTAACAAATGCCACACTTGATTTCCAAATTCTCTAGATAAATTGGAAATCACTCGTGGCATTACTTACGAAAAATGTGTTTGTTAAGTTTCCATGAAAAATGAAAAAAACAAGTTTTCACAAGTCACTTAGGGAGTGGTGATGGTTGTAACAATGTAATTTATATGTAACGATGGTGGGCAATGAAATCCTCATAACTCCATTTTGATAAATTTTTATAGGACAGACAAATAACTGTTTTAAGTAATTATGACAATTGATACAGCAATAGTTCCCACATATTTTACTACAGAATACAAGTCAAATTATTAATAAATTTGAAGTCCATGTTCTCAACAGGTTATGCATCACATATTTCTGTGTTGGCTACTGGAGTTATGTGGTTTTCAATGACTGATGGAGTTACAAGGTTTTCATTGCCTTCTGTCGATAAACATATTAAGTATTAAACAATGTAGCAGCATGGTCTTTGGAGCTTGTAAGTATTTTGAAGTGTCCCCTGAGTACGCTACTAACGTTCTGCAGGGTTAGTCCTTTGGAGGGGCTGCCTCCTTAAAGCCTTTGGACTTGCTTCCTTGTGTTTTATCCCCACAAGAAGGGTTGCCTCTTCCACCTCCTGCCGTTGAGGACTTCACTCTTGTTTCCCCGAGCTGGGTCTCTTATTTCATCTCCAGAGATTGGGTTGCCACTTCTGCCATTTTTGCCATTCCGATATTTCTACCTCCGCTGTGTCTGCCGTTGTTGTCTTCCATGTTTGCAGCTTCCAGTGTGGTCGTTGCTCCCATGTTGCGGAATTAAACTCAACAATAGAGAAATACAGAACAAACTGGAAAGAACACTTGGCAAGGATGACTGAGAATAGAATACCAAAAGCAGCATACAACTATTCACCACAAGGAAGAAGAAGTTTGGGAAGACCAAGGAAAAGATGGAAAGAGCAGCAATTTGGAGCTGGAACAGGCTAGTAAATAAGCCTAAACCGTGAAGAAGAAGAAGAAGCATCCTGGTTTTCCTAACCAAGAATTTCAGGGACAAATCTACTACGACTAATTCTGAGCTAAGTTCCAGTTGTACTGTAACCAAACTTGCAGTATTAAAATCCTTTAGTAACCACTTAAGTTTATGTGAGCTGGAAGAAGAATCAATATTTATTGTAGCAACACTGTTATGTTTTCAATCCACTTTATTTTCTTATGAAATGAAGAAGTAATTATTTTCCCATGTTGTGGTGATGTTTTGAAGCAGCTAACTCTCTTCATGCCCAATGTTGTAGTAACATTTTGAAGGATGGTGTCCCAAAAAGAATTGCTGGGTTTGAAGTTGGGTTTGATTTTCGGTAGAGCTGGATTCTCTTCTCAAGGTCGGAAGTTGGTACACTGGATAGGAAAACACTTTAAAATCACTGAAAACTGTTTCTAGTAGAAATAATTGTAAATTTATTCACTTATTAATTTCCCAGCAGATCAAGTAAATGTAGGTGGAATTATTCTTCACCATCAATTAAAAATAAATTATTTTCTTTTCTTGAATAAATTATTAATATTACATTTTGTCTTGTGAACTCTTCTTGCTTCTATCTTTATGGAAAGTTATATGCAGAATGACTAGTGTAAATCTTTTATAATTTTAAAAAACATTATTACATCACATGATAGTAATTTTAAATTCTATTGGTTAATAGTCTATTAAATATAAGTTTTAAATTTGATTTGCTAACTCAAGAAAAGGTAATTGTTTTAACATCCAATCAGAGTTTAGTTTACTTTCATTTAAAAATATGAAGTTAGGCAGGTGTTCTTATTACAGTTATAACAGAAAGCTTTATAATTCTGACAACAATGACTTAAAACAATTTTAAAAGCATTCTTTAGAAAGACTTATGTAATACAATTTCTTTAATTGTTACTGAGACATTTTTTTATTCGACAGTGAACAACAATTAATTATTTAGATGTTTTTCTTTATTTAAGTTATATTTAAATATTAAAAGAATTTTATTAAAGTATAAAATTATTAACTTTAACTTCATATTTATTATGATATTAAAATCCTGCTATAGAAATAAATTATAAAAGTTCTCTCATAAGTCATAACCAGACAGCGGAAAAAAAATGTCAAATAAAATTATTGTTTGCAGTTTACAAGTGATGTATGCATAGACTATGGCATCATGTTTGACGCACCCCTAGTACTTGTGCTTACATAAACAACCACCCTCTTACGAGAAAAACCAGTTACCTTTACATCTGAATGACTTCTGCTGTATAGTATTAAC
Organism: Diploptera punctata; assembly: GCA_030220185.1. Classification (NCBI taxonomy): domain Eukaryota; kingdom Metazoa; phylum Arthropoda; class Insecta; order Blattodea; family Blaberidae; genus Diploptera; species Diploptera punctata. The sequence goes on from JASPKZ010004560.1 coordinate 1,011,951, forward strand.
TTACTGTCCATTCTGTATCCTATTGCATATTTTTAGTAAATTAATAAAATGCCATCATCATCATCATGAACTTATTTAGGTTTAGGTCATTTGAACCTGTTTTGGTGGTTGGTCAGTCCATTTTAATTTTGGTTTTACTTTATCTCGAAGTTCAATGTTAATTTAGGAAAGCGAGATGTGTCCATTTGTTGGACATGATGTAACCAATTATTTTGACTATTTAACTCATGCCCCAAATGGGAGTCAATGACCAATCACATTTCAATGATTTTCGATTTACAACCAATCACAGTCGTGTTTTGCCTAGAATTTACCAACTAAAGTTTATCATAATAAAGAAAGCACCTCCTTTTTAACATTCTGAATAGGTCATAGCATTATTTTGCAGTGACCGACTCCCTAAGAAATACGGCTACCAGATTGTATATATAGTGCATGAATGACAACACGTAGAGCATGTGGGAGTTAATATAAAAACATTCATACAATTGATTATACCACCAAAAAAAGAAATCACTGTTTGCACTTTCTTAAATGTATTTTTTTCCAGGTAATAATCCAGAAAAATATAATTGTCATATTTACATCATACGACATTAGAAATGAATTAATATACAGTTTGATGTGTTTCATTTTTTCTCCACTAGAGTGCATTCTTACAATATTGCATTCCTTTGGCAATTAATAATATGATCTGGTTGCAGTGATGAACAAAGAAGCAAATGAAGCATACCAATTGTTTCTCATTTGTTTTCAAACATCGCCATTTACATTAAATATATAAATATTTTAAAATAACTATAGTTAAACAATGATTTGTGAGTAAACAGCTTAATTTTATTTGTTAAATAGTCCTAACAAATACTACTCTTGATTTCCAAATTCTCTAGGTAAATTCGCTCCTCACTTCGTGAGTCGTGAATTTATCAATAATTTGGAAATCACTCGTGGCATTACTTATGACTATTTACTTCATAGACTGATAATTTTTCCTCTTCCTGTTGATAAAATTGCCTCTTCCTGTTCGTAATGAGAGATATCTCAGCAAATTAACTTCTTTGACAAGGATATCGATTCAATAATGTACGATTGGTTAGGTACAGCAAGAAATGACAAAAGAAAACAATTACAAAAATTACCCAAAAAAATGTAGTTCTGTTGCTTTAAAAAATTTATTAAATGTTGATAATGAATCTGCATTATTGTTAATTGTTATTTCTCAGACAATCATCTGTTATTGATTTTCCCAAACCCAAAGAGATTTAGCAGTAAAGATATGCTATTTGTAACTATACAGCCGGCTTAGAAATCGCATGGAAATAAGATCAGAATACATAACCTCACATTTGGTAAATATTAAACATTATGATTTTTTTTAGCTTCTGATGTTGTATTATTGCTAAATAGTCACTCCAAATCCAACGCGAGGTTGAGTTTTTTATTACACAAAATCACTCGCGACTTTGTCACGTGTGATTAAAAAAAAAAAGACACAACCTCTTGTTAGATTACTGTTGACTATTTTAACTCATGCCCTAAATGGGAGTCAATGACCAATCACATTTCAATGAATTTTCATTTACAATCAATCACAGTCGTTTTTCACCCGATTTTATCAATTTAATTTTATCATATTAAAATTAAGCTCCTCCTTTTTAACATTTGAATAGGTCAGAGCATTATTTTGCAGTGACTAACTCTCTAAGAAACACGTTGAATATAACAATTTATATATTAAGATGTAAGAACCCTAAAATGCAAGTGGATCCCAGATTGTATATATAGTGCACGAATGTAAGCAGATACTGCTTGCGAGATATAATAAAAAAACATTTGTAGCAATTGATTATACTACAAAAAAAAAAAAAGGAACCGCTGTTTGCACTTTCTTAAACGTATTATTTCCCAGGTATTTACGTTCCAGAAAATAGAAATGAAACAATTACTTCATAGGACATTAGAAATTAATTAATAACCTATAATGTCGGTTATAAACAGTTTGATGTGTTTAATTTTTTCTCCACTAGGTGCACTCTTACAATATTGCGATCCTTTGACAATAAATAATATGATCTGGTTGCAATGATGAACAAATGAAACATAATAAACGTTTCTCATTTATTTTCAAACATCACCGTTTACATTGAATATATATATATATATATATATATATATATATATGTTAAAATAACTATATTTAAATAATGATTTATGAGTAAACAGCTTAATTTTATTCGTTGAATAGTCCTAACAAATGTCACTCTTGATTTCCAAATTCACTAGATAAATTCACTCGCCACTTCATGACATTACTTATGATAAACTGGAATTAGATACCCTAATATTTAGGAATTAAAAAAAAAGTGTGCTCTGAAAATTAGCGAAATCGTATGATTAGGAATGGGCGTTTATCTAAAACCCGAAATTTAAAAACCGGTCTAGCAGACGCCTTATTTGTTTGTTGGTTTTTTTCGCAACGAAACTTGGATGAAAAAAGAAAAGTAAGATAGAGTTGGTTAAATCAGTAAATTCGGACCATTAGGAGTGGGGGATAAACCAGTTTGCTGAGATAGCATTGGATATTCCTCTTCGGAAAATCCTGACTTCAAATCCCAAGGCCGACCAACCTGACAAGTTTATTTCAGTTGTCTAGATAATACTGGATTGGAATTTCATGATTGCGACCCACCTCATTTTTAATCATCTTTTCATATTTAATTTAAAATTAATATTCAATGAATTTACATTAGAAACATAAACACAACAACAATCAAAGCCTACACACGAATATTACATGGCCTACACAGTTTACTGATACAACCCAAAAATTTGATCTGATGTAACCAAAGAAGTCGATGTGTCTTGACCTTTTTAGAAACTTATAACTTCCCGTATAATTAAAATTAAAAATACGCATTATGATTGTCATTATATTTTTTTAACTTTTACTTTGCTCCTTTTTTTATTGTATTTGCATTTGTCGTTTATTTTTTTGTTTTACATTTGTTAACTTTTTACGTCTTTCACACATACAAACTCAAAGACAGGACATACACCCAGACCGAAGGTGGAGATTTAAAATCCCCTACCTCGCCGAGAATCGAAACCCAGGTCGCCGGAGTGAAAGGTGACTTTACCGACTACGCCACGGCGACGAACATTTAAATTTTGAGTCTAGTAAACCGGCACCCACTGTTTTTTCCTTCTTGTTTTACCTTTTCGTTAACTTTCTTTTTTTCTCACATATTACATAAGGACAGGACACGCACCCAGACCCAAGGTGGAGATTTAAAATCCCCTATCCCGCCGGGAATCGAACCCGGGTAGCCGGAGTGGAAAGTAGGGATTAAGATGGAATAATTGTTTTATTCTCATAACTATTCAAAAAAAAATCGCCCCATTAATATTATCTCATATACAATCAATTTTAATGGGTTATTATTTTAATCATTCTTACTTCAATATTCAAAGTTTGCACCAAGGCCAGCTATAAATATTGTTAAACCAGAAATAATTAAAAGAAAAGTGTTTAATTCTGTCTCAAAAGAAGGACTAAATCGAACTAATAAATATACCCCTGCCGTAACAAGAGTTGAAGAATGCACTAAAGCTGGAAGCCAACCGGAATCTTTATAGATACTACGCCACGGCGACGGACATTATTAAGCCCCAGGGGTTATCCAAAAATATTATCTGACAGAGTTAAGGCAGTAAGGCCTTCTCATCCGCACAATCAGTAAACATTGATATATGAAAGAAAAAAAAAAACATAAATAGTAACATAGAATAAATAATAAGTAAATACTTATACAAATTGAACTATGTACTCGTATATAATATTTTATTTGAGAAAAATACACGTGTCTGTAGTTGTGTTCGACTAGTTCCGCTATAACTAAAATTAAAAATTCCTGGATGAAAATAACAACCAGAATGCCAATTACAATTTCCATCAGTCATTCACCAGTGTTTATCAGAGAGTTCGTCCTTAAATGAAATAACAAGTTTATAAAAAAAATCACATCGTCTCCTATGTTATAGTTCCCACCACTTTCCACTAGAATCAAAATTAGAAATATCTGATTGACAACCAATAAGTTGCAAAATATGTTTGTTAAAAATAAGGCTCGGGAGTTTAACCAAAAGTTCATCCTTAAATAAAATAGTACTTCTATAAAAATCCATGTAGTATCTATAGTTAGTCCCGTCATTTTAACGAGAATCAAAATTATAATTACCTAGCTGAAATGCACAAACTTGACATATACCTATATATAGTCTAATACCACTAGGTTGTATTTTATGACATTTCTGGCTTTCTCCCCTAGCATTGGCAGATTTGTAATCCATTTCTTAGGTTGGGCACCTGGAAGCCAGAATTTCGTTACCCGATGATATGTTGGATGATAAATAATAATGAAGCGCCTGGAGAGTTCTTAACCTAAACTTAACATAAATTCCAGACCATGGGTAACTACAGGAATAATTCCCTTTTAAGACATAATTTTTATGATTTGGCCGGGAATCGAACCCGGGACCTCAAGAACAGTAGTCAGGAACGCTAACCACTAGCCCGTGAGGCTGGTCACTTGCCAAATATAATAATAATTGTAAATTATGACAGTTATTGCCGTCGACAAGGCTGGTCAAAAATACATCGATAAATAAAACATTTTTATAAAAAATCCACATCCTCTCCATTGTTGCGTGTTTCTCCACTTCCACTTGAAATAAAATTAAAAATAACCGATTGAAAATTATAAGTTGTCACTTATGATTGACGCCAGTAGGGCCCGGGGTTTAGCCAACAATTCGCTAAGTTGAGTGGTGCATTAGGTATAGACTGCTCTTAGTAAACAACTTGGCTATTTATAAGTCACGCAGCAATGAGAAAAATAAATAGGCAGAGAATACACTGCCAGTGAAACGATGAAATATTAAATGTCACATATTCAAAATATTATTTTTTTTATTCAATGCCCCAGGTTGTCATTTCGACATTTATGATTGTTCTCCGGCATTGAGCATAATTGTAACCCACTTCTAAAGTTTGGGCGCCTAGAAGGAGGAGTTACGTTACCCCGATGATAAGACGGGTGATAAATGATAATGAAGCGCCAGGAGACTTCTTAACTTAAACTTAACCTAAATTCCTGACCATAGGAATAATTCCCTTTAAGAAACATTCCCTATGGTTTGACAGGAAATTGAACCCGACACCTCATGAACAGTAGTCAGAAACGCTGACCACTAGCCCATGAGGCTGGTCAATATTCAACTAGGTTGAAAATCTTCTTAAAAACTGTAAGCGGTCCCTAAAGGGTAGAGAATGACTGGGGTGGAACTGAGGATGAGCTGTCAGACTCTACAAAAGGCTCCAAATAGTCAGCGCAAAATAAGCCTCTCTCTACCAAACCATTCCATCTACCTTCACGTGGTGGAACTGTTTTTACTGAAGATTGAGGGTGAGTGGAGAGTTTCTGGCGCCATAAAACCAGATGCTCAGGGCAGACAGAGCTCTGTAGCCTTGTAAGGCAGTCTATCTAGGAGAGAGACAACTCCGAAATTAAACTCTGGTCCTCCAGGTTGGAGGTTTTGCGGTTGGGCTCGTAACCCACCCAAGTAAAAAAACTTTCACTCAGGAGAAAGATCTTTGGGACGGCCAAGGAAACGATGGACTTGAGACCGGAGCAGGTCGCAATTACCTAATCCTGGAAAGGAAGAAGAAGAAAAACTGTAAGCCTTTCGGAAACCGGCTTCTATCTTCAGCAAAAGGATATGCACCACTATCTGTGACATCAGCGGACTTCCAGAATAAAAACTAGATATTATTTAATCTAATATATATAAAAAGAATGTTTGTTTGCTTGTTCGTACTTTATGCGCGGCCATACCGTTGACCCGATTGTGATCGAGCTTTTTGCATAATGTTCAGAAGATTACCGGGATGAACATAGGCTATAAGAGAGTTGTGATACTTAACTCCTACACCCTTAAAAACCGCCTTTTGTAGTGGAAAACGTAAAAAAGAGCTCTTTTGACGCTTAAATTGCTTACGCTGCCTAAACCATAACAAATACACAAAATTGAATATCTCAAACAGCCCTACAAAAAAGTCCGCGATTGCATATGTTTATCTCTTACGGATAACTCACAATATCCATTTTTATCTTTCATTGATGCCAAGAAGATCCCGGGCAACACCGGGTAATCTGCAGGGAAATCTTAAAATAATTACGATATACATTTATAATTATTTTTCATCTTACTTATTGAACTAATCATAAAAAGTACATTAATTTTTGTATTTCAACTCACTTATGCCAAGAAGATCGGGATGACTAGATTCTCGGACAACGCCGGGTAAACAGCATGGGGTATCTAAAAATAATTACGATATAAATTTTCCTTCTACTTATTCAACTAAACATAAAAGCGCATTAATTTTCATTTATTTAGGCGTAGCAGCGCACGCCGGGTATTAGCTAGTTTAATATATAAAATGAATGTTTGTTTGTACTTTATGCGCGGCCATACCGTTGATCCGATGTGTTGTTTTTTTTTTGTAAAATATTCAGGAGATTCCCGGGATGAACTTAGGCTATAAGAGAGTTGTGATACCCAACTCCTACACCCTTAAAAAAATCGCCCTTTGTAGTGGAAAACGTGAAAAAAGCAGCTCTTTTGACGCTTAAATTGCTTACGCTGCTGCCTAAACCATAAACAAATACACAAAATTAATGTACACAGAATTGAATATCTCAAAAAGCTCTACAAAAAAGTCCGCGACAGCATATGTTTATCTCTTACGGATAACTCACAATAATCGTTTTTGTCTTTCATTGATGCCAAGAAGATGGAGACAAGTAACTTACGTAGATTCCTGTGGAGGCATAGCAGCACATGGCGGGTATTCTTTTACGGATAACTCACAATAACGAATTTTGTCTTTTAGCTCATTTAAGTCCACCGCTGTGGTCTCTAGGTAGCGTGCTGCCTTGTCACGCAACGGACCCGGGGATCTCCGCTCGGGACAGTTTTTCTGGATGAGGTTTTTATCGGGGGTTTTCCTCAGCTGTAAGACAAATGTCAGAAAAACTTTAAGGCCCAAACGGTCCCCGAAATCATATGACCATCATCATCATCCTTATCATTATCATAATCATCCTTCACCGGTGTGGAAAGCAACAGGAAGCTACCACACCTACAATTCCCTAGTAAAGCTGCAAAGCATAGCATGAAAATGCTATGATTGCAGTGAAAGACCTGCCCTCGGGCAGAATTACTATTGATGGATGGAGCTCATTTATGCCAAGAAGATCGAGATAAGTAGATTCCCGGGCAGCACAGGATAATCAGTACGAGGAGTCTTAAAATAATTACGATATACATTTATAATTATTTTTCATTTTACTTATTCAACTAATCATAAGAAGTAAATTAATTTTTCTCTTTCAGCTCATTTATGCCAAGAAGATCGGGATGACAACGCCGGGTAAACAGCACGGGGTATCTAAAAATAATTACGATATACATTTTTCCCTATACTTATTTAACTAAACATAAAACACATTAATTTTCGTATTTCAGCTCATTTATGCCAAGAAGGTCGGGATAAGTAGATTCCCGGGGAACGCCGGGTAATCAGCACGGGGTATCTAAAAGAATATAAATGTATAATTATTTTTCCTTCTACTTATTCAACTAAACATAAAAACACATTACTTTTCATTTATTTAGGCGTAGTATTAGCTAGTGGATCATAAAAAGAAACGAAAATGCAGGGTGATTCAAAAGTCTCTTCACATTTTCCTCATATCGTTAATTTATGTATTTTTGTAATTGGAAACTATGCTAACAATAGAGGAAAGATTATCTGTCGTTTTCGCTCGTATACGAGGATTGACGTACGGACAGATCCAAGAATAATTCACTAGAAAGTTCAGAAAACCAGGTCCTAGCAGGCAAGCTATTAGAGATTTGGCACTGAAAATGAAACGGCCGGGATTGTTACTGATGTGGCATGTAGAGGGAGGCCGTCTACAACACCAGAAAACGTGCAAACCATACAGGATGCCATTTCACGAAGTCCCGGTGCATCAACCAGAGGCTTAGCAGATAATTGGGTATGTCCCAAAGCACTGTATGGCGTACCTTGTACTTCAAACTTATCACATCCAGATAACGCACAAGAATATGTAGCTCGACAAACTATGTGTGATGACCTGTTAAATGCCATTGAAAATGAAGACCTCATGGAACATGTGTTGTTCAGTGATGAGGCAATATTGCACACATGTGGGCATGTCAATAAACATAATTTTAAGATTTGGGCAGGCGAACAGCCAAACGCTATACAAGAGTTTCAGAGAGACACACCAAAGGTAAATGTGTGGCTGGGAATAACAAAAAAAATTACGGGCCATTGATGTTTGCGGAAACAACAGTAACTGGAAGTAATTATCTTGACATGTTAGAACAATACCTGGAACAGGATGCTGTACAAGACACTGTGGTTTTCCAGCATTGTTCGTGACCACCTCGACGTGGTAGGTGGGTCGGTCGTGATTCACCGAGAATTTGGGCGGCCCGCTCTCCAGATCTGACACCACTAGACATCTTTGTTTGGGATTTGTTAAGTCCAAAATGTATGAAGTGAAGATCAACACCTTACAGCAGTTGAGAAACCGAATAGTTACAGCGGTAGCTGCAATCACACTATGCTGGCAAAAGTGTTTCGCAATACACAAGAAAGACGGAGTCTGTGCCTTGACTTAGAGGGCCACTACATTGAAATGTACTGAGTTTATCTTCCAGTAGTCATTACTTCCCATATGTAATAGCAAGTTTGGCATAAAACATTGGTTTGACGTAAATATCGAGAGACTTTTGAATCACTCTGTATAATGAATGAAAAGTACGGAGGAATAAAAATAAATGGATGACAACCGAATTTCTTAGAGAATGATGTACTGTATTTCAGCTCTCAGGGTAGAACAAAATAAGGAGACCAGAAATATGTTGGTAAGACCGCCTACCACATGTGTTTGCTCAGGTGGTAGCTGACTAGCGGACCTGAGTTTCATTCATACAAGTTGAATTTTAATTGTCAAATTGATGGTCGTGACTTTTCGGATGGGTATTCTTATCAATTTGTATAGGTTCAGTTTCCAAGATACTGTGACAATAAAGATGGTTCCTGTTATGTTTCTTTTTTATCATAGTGTCGTGCGTGATGAGTGACTGGTTCATTTTTAAAGCGAAGATTGTTAGGTGACAAACCGTGACGATGCTTCTTTACTTTATTATGTTAACGTCAGTGTTGTAGAAAAGTGCTGGTGTTCCGTATGACATCTGTCAACGCTCCCGAACATGGCCTTGGTAAGTTAATAAATGACATTGTTACAAACAATATATTAAGTTTAACAAAAATGTTGGGATTCTGTGTCACCGTATCACCCGCATAACTTCAAATAAAAAATCGGAAAAACACACAATTTATTGTTGCAGTATATGAATAATTACATGAGAGAAATACAAATCTTGATTTTTTAAAAAAAATGTATGCCGACTCAACTTTAGATTACCTTACCCTTGATTTTCCATAGTATATTCTTGAATACTTTTGTTACACGAACTTCATCTCTCTTTACTAACATTTCGTAATATTTTAAACGTTTTGTAACTATAGGCTACCTTTAACATATTTTTACAATGCCTTAAAATGAAATCCCTTGAAATGAAGTAAGAAGTTGAGCTAAAAGCAACATGAAAACACCATATCTACTTAAAATATGTATTAGTCATTGCTGAGACAGTGTAGCCAAATTATCACAAAAACCCCACTAATATACAAGTGAACACTAAACTATTCTCATGCACTAACTCACCCCAACTTGCCCAAACTAACACTAACTTGCCTATTTAACATTATTTTACTTGCCCACTAATGTAGAGACTCCTGGAATAGAATCTCCTTATATGTGAGTAAACATATTGGGAACGTATGTTATCACATTGGCCAACATGCCACTAGCAGTCACTTGTTCTCCGATCATATATTCACAGGTGGTATGGTGCCATAGAATAACCAATGCATCAATTATTATGGCTTCATTAGGTAATGTTTACAATAGATCTGTAGCATAGGCCCTATGTAAGATCTTTATCACCGAAATTAGAGTTTGCGTTAGTATGCCGAGCGAATTGTATTTGATAATTACCAATCTGGTGCTTTTAATCAGTGTGCAAGAACTCTACATTTTTGTCAAATATAACTATTATAAGTCACAAATGACAGTCAAGAATCTTGGAATAACACTTAACAATAATATATTCTACACAATGGATAAATATAAAGTTAGGTAAGCTATTTTAGTTAGCTTTTTAAGTAAGTTGTTGTGGATTATTCATCTAGTTTTAACATATTCAAGTAAGTTTTTCATATATGATCTACTGCTGTATTAATTTTTGCATTATATAATTTTTTCGATTTACAATAGACTGTCATATGCATTAGAATGTTTAATTATTGTGGATTATCATTTGCGCTTGAATTCCCAAGCTATTCTAACCTTATTAATCGTGCAATAGAACTTAGTAACGTGTTACACAAAATGGACAAAATATTTAATACAAGATTCTGGGGAGATATTTTGGTTATCTTTATGTTTAAGATCTTATTCTTTTAGTTCTTATTTCCATAAATTATACCCATAATTTACAGTTATCTTCCAATGTTACATATGCACCTATCATTAAAGTGGTTTTTAGGTTATGGTACTTTTATCCCTACTTCTCATTTAGTTCTCAGAACTTCATTCAGACAAAAAGCATATATATGTTTTCCATACGGCATTATTCAGATGTATCTATAGTGTTCTGCCTGAGGGCAGGTTTTTCACTGCAATTATAGCATTTTCATGCCTTGCTTTGCAGCTTTACTAGGGAATTATAGGTGTGGTAGCTTCCCATTGCTTTCTACACAAGTGAAGGATGGTGATGATAAGGATGATGATGATGGCCGGATGATTTTTGGGGACCATTGGACCCTAGGCTTCCTGACATTTGTCTTACAGGTGAGGAAAAGCCCTGAAAAAATCTCACCCTGGAGCCTCCCCCGACTGGAAATTGAACCTGGGCCCGCTGCGTGACAAGGCAGCACACTACCTCAAGACCAGAGCGAATAATGCTATAATAATTTATGCTATTCTTATATTTTTCTTAAAATTACTGCATTTGCACTAGAATCTCCCAGAAATATTAATAAAGAACTTCTGACAACAAATCACTTTGGGTTGAAGGATAAACACTATATTGTGGCATATTCCTAATAAAAAAAAATAATTTTTTACACCTCACCTCATATCCTTGGTTACATCTTTTGTAATTATATGACCGATGTTCTGTCATCCAGGAGCATTGCTTCTTGGCTCAACTGCACTTCTACTAGCGCTTGATTTTTCAGTAATATTGTTGTAAACTATAACTCTTCTTCTGTATTTACTAACATTATTTGATATTTTAAACTTTTTCAAAAAATTTTATAACATTGTTAGACAATTTTCAAGTATTTATTTAAATATGCAAATCACAATATTATGACACTGTTAGACAAGATTGTGATGCTAACTGCTATTTTCTCCATAGAGTATATTACTTAGTGTATGATTTTTCTATCGCTGATTTGGGTTATCGGTCGTTGGATCAGCATTAGGGAGTGATAAGTAAGTGTACACCCATTTTAATAAACGTTTGATAATTTTAATATTATTAATATATTTTTTAACATAGATTTGGGGATTTATTGCAAATATTGGTCATTTAAATTTCATAGCGACAGATAATAATCGAGGATGATAATCGATATGTGGTTCGATTGTGGGTTATCGCTGGCTCTATAAACTCTGGCACATCGCACTGTTGTTCTATAGGACTTTGAAAATATTTCATGCTAGTTTAAGTGCAGTTTTTCCCTGATTCTTACTCCATCTGTTGATGGACCAATAAACCTCCCAATCAAATCAACTTCCGCTAAGAGTTTCAAAATTCATTCATTTTTCATTCTTAGTTTTTTTGAATGTGGATTTTTTTTCCAAACAGTAAGCTCCTTAAGTTTCTTATTTGTTTTATTAAACTATCCTCAACATTGTTTTTGTCCAAAAGGAGAATATTCATGGTGCAAAATTAATAGATTTTATATTAAAATTTAAAATAAAATTTTTACTTTTTTTTATGTTGAGTTGTTTTGACTCACCTCATACGTCTTAACTCCCTCGCAGACTCAAGTTTCTTCACTGCATTTGTGACATTCTCAGTGCTGTATCACGTTCACAACTGATGTCCAATGGCCTCCTCTCCTGCAAGATTGACTTCTGCACCATCTGATGGTGACCAACAAACTTCCAAATCAATCCCCTCTCCTTCTCACCGGGTATTTCAAAATTTATAGTTATGTTTTCATTCTTGCATATGTAAATTTTTCCCAAATTGTGAGTTCCTTCGGTTTTACCAATTGTTTAAGTAATTTTGTTTTGGTTTCTATTCTGTGTTTTTCTGACCATGCATGTGCAGCTATTGCAGATTTTTCTGTTTTTCCATTTTTAACACTTCTGAGGTATTCCTTTAATTGGGTATTTAAATTTATTTTTGTTTTTCCTATGCATATCCTTTCACAATCTTTACAATTAATTTGATAAATTCCTGTTTTTTTGCAGTCTTCAATCTTTTCAATTTTGTTGGTTTTTATTAAATTACCCAGATTGTAATCGTTTTTTGGTGCTAATTTAATGTCGAATTTGTTGAAGATTTTTTTAAACTTATTAATACTAAGGGGTGGTATGTGAATAAGCAATTGGAAAAACCGAAGGAACTCACAATTTGGGAAAAAATTGACATATGCAAGAATAAAAACATAACTATGAATTTTGAAATACCTGGTGGTGAGAAGGAGAGGAAATTGATTTGGAAGTTCGTTGATCAGCCATCAGATGGTGCGGAGGTCAGTCTGCAGGAGAGGAGGCCGTTGGACGTCAGTTGTGAACATGATACAGCATTCAGAATGTCACAAATGCAGTGAAGAAACTCAAGTCTGCGAGGGAGTTAGGAAGTATGAGGTGGGCCAAAAACAACTCAACATAAATTAAAATAAACCTCATAGTGTTATTTCCTACCTACATAACTTAATAAAATTCTTTACACCTCACCTCATATCATGTCTTCTAATTAGACCGGTTTCTTAACTTTGGTGGTTACATTTTTAGTAGTTAAATGATAATAAAGCAAATAGAAAACTTATTGCGCTCACTGTTTCGGAAAAAATCCACATTTAAAAAGTAAGAAAGAAAAATTAATGAATTGAATTTCCGAGGGAAGTTGATTTGATAGGGAGGTTCATTGATCCACCAACAGATGGAATAAGAAACAGTGTTCATGGATGACAGAACACTAATCATTTAACTACTGAAGATTAAAATATAAAATTATAAAATATTTACCTAAAAGGTCCATCTCCTCAACTTTATTAGTTATTTATCTGTAGTGCTTTCGGGACTAGTCCTATCATCAGCCAGATTCAATACCGGTGTTCCACTGAAGATTTGGTAGAGGGGGTTACACATACTGGGTGCGTTTTCATTTATCAGATGGTCGTTGTTGTTAACTGACTTCAAAATTTCTATCTCCTCAAGTATGTTTATCTTAATATTTAATTTTAGGAAGTTATATTTTGAGGTTATTTTAATTATATTATTTTTGGTCTGGACATCTTACCTCAATATTAATGTTGATTTGTTCTTGGACATGTTTCAAAACAATTCTCTGTTTTATCTTCAGCTTTCCCAGTCTGGGAAAGCTGAAGATAAAACAGAGAATTGTTTTGAAACATGTCCAAGAACAAATCAACATTAATATTGAGGTAAGATGTCCAGACCAAAAATAATATAATTATGTTTATCTTAGCTGGATTATTTTCTCTGTGCATTATTGTCAGGGTGTTTTCAATATCTAACATACGATGTCCTTCATGAATAACGTGTTTTGCATAGCTTGATTTTCCTTCTGTGTGAATAAAGTCTCAAAAATGTTCTTTAAATCTAATATTTATCTACTGAAGAGTAATGTAACCACCAAGGTTACGAAACTGGGCTAATTAGAAGACAGGATATGAGGTGAGGCGTAAAAAATATTATTTTAAATTTTAATATGAGATCTGTTGAATTTGCACCATGAAGATTCTCCTTTTGGATACCAATCATGTTGAGGATTCTTGTCCGTAGTGGAAATATGTTGCCTAATACTTTCTACACTGTCAGTATTTCTTCTAATGGCTTGTTTATAATGGTTCTGAACGATATCTTTTTTTTTTTTAAGTCAGTCTGTTTTGTCCTAAAAGTAATTTCCCATCTTCAAGTTTTCTTTTCCCCCTTTATAATATTTTCTCAAATTCTGAGGGCGGGTGTCCTTTCTTTTTGTATATGATCAATGCGCTCAAGTTTTACAATTTCTTGATCTCCTTTTGGCTTGCTTTCAACTATTTTTTTTAATCCTTTGATATCCTCATCTCCATGATACTTAGTGTATGTCACCCCATAAACCTTTGAATTTCAAATTGTTTGTATGGCCTGTGAGAACTCGCAAGACATTTACTTTATTCTTTTTAGTAGTTATTTTAAATAGAACTTAGTTTTATTTTTATTTAATTAATAAATATGGATTTTCATCAAATAAACACCTAATCAATTGATTATTTTAAATAGAATTGCAGGAGTTCTGGAAGCCTAGACAGGTTTTAGACAAAATTGTGTGTACCAGATAAATACACTGCACATCATATAGAATAGAGAGCTGAATGGAATTTGTCATTATACTTTGCCTTTGTAGGTTTGCAGAAAGATTTGATTCCTTAATCCATACAGAAATATGCTCAGTGTTAAAAAAATATATGGCATATTTGAAAAGATTGTAAATATTATAAAGAACATGTTTAAAAATTATAAAAGTCAGTTAATTCAATAATAATATCTTATCATAACCCATAAATGTATCAAAAGGAGTCATACAAGATTGAATTTTATCACCATTATTATTTCTTCTTGTAACGGATGATTGACTCAACTATAGATTAGTTCTCACTATGCTATACCATGCAATATTCATATGACACTGTTGCTCTATTTACTTTTTCCATTTCTTCTAACATTTTGTAATATTTTTAAATTTTCTAATGGTTCTTAAAAGATTTTTTTTTACAATTCTTATATATTCAACTATGTACACAAAATCTCTCAATAATTTCTTGTAAGTTATACAGAACTGTAGTGCACATGTGCAATGCTTTGTCGACAGATGGGAGGACAATCTGTGCTACCAACCTTCACAAATTGCACTATTACTTTTTTATTTTGTTAGATTAAGAAGATGTACGTTAGTGTAC
The DNA here is from genome assembly GCA_030220185.1 of Diploptera punctata. Taxonomy (NCBI): domain Eukaryota; kingdom Metazoa; phylum Arthropoda; class Insecta; order Blattodea; family Blaberidae; genus Diploptera; species Diploptera punctata. Next base: position 1,027,384 of record JASPKZ010004560.1, read on the forward strand.
ACTGAATTAGTTTATAGTCTATTGAAATAATATATAAATGTTCATGGTTAAGTAGGAGAAATAACATTATATAAATTATTTAGCCTACTTTGTTAGGTTATGAATAGAGTCCAGATGTTAGGCACTTAAAAAATTCAAAAAAGGCACTAAAATCATTAATATAGGCACTAAAAATTCAAAATAGGCTCTTACAAAAAATGGGCTACAACATAAGTTTTTCTCAGTCTTATGTTAAGAATATAAACATATGCTATCAATAGCATGCGAAGATATCAGAGATGCTTTTGGAATTTGTGTTGCCTTTTTATAAAGAGCAGAACCGTCACTTGAGAATATCTCCACGCAAAATTCTTTCAAAAAAAGCCACATACACTTGCTGCACCACTTTGTCTTTGAAGCACCTGTGAATGAGGACTACAGACTGAATTCAGTGTTACCAACATAAAAAATAATATTGCCTGTTTCAGCACCAGGTCTGAGACAGAGAAAGAAAGCTTGAGCCATCTACCATCTTTGTCACTCAGCAATGTTTGTATTGAAAAGAAGCAAAGAACTTTTCTCCAAGCCTTAGAGCTGGAGCATAATACTATGGGACATAGCTTAGAGCTATTTCGCTTAACGGGAATGCATGAGGTGAAAAAATACAATATTTACCTAACGGGAGTGCATTGAGGGAGGAAAGCATTTACCTGCTAGGTTATTGGGTTATTGCCACCCTTATCTTAAAATATCCTAAGGGAATTTATGAAATGAACACTTGAAATACTAAGTTAATTTCGAGAAAAAATGCAAATAGGCATTATAAGCTGAAATAGGCATTTATAGGCAAAAATTAACTTCATGAAAAACAACTGTAGGGTCATCGGTATGAACTTATATGAAGTCACCTTTACAATATCTATAATAAATAACTATAGGCATTTTCCCTAACATCCGGTCTCTAGTTATGAAATTACAAGTCAGTGAAGTTAGTGTAAATTCATTTTTTAAAAGATTTTTGGAAATTTATTTTAAAGATTGGTCATACCAATTGCACAGATGGTCCTGCCATCAATAGTTCAAGTTCAAAACCCTTACACATATGCACTACTATTCTGCAGGACTTAAAAAAATTCATGGTGATGCATAAACAGCTGCTTCTCTGGATGATCTTATGCAGCGGGTAACAGAAGGGAATTCAATGGGGATTAATGATAAAGCAGATGACATCTGTCTCTTTTCTCATCGATAAAAAGATATGCAGAAGAAAGTATCAAATTTACAAAATGAAGCAAATTCAGTTAACTAATTATAAGTACCGGTACACAAAAAGTTAAAGAAATGTGAATTAAAACCTCTGCATATCATAGAATGAAACTGGAAGACCAAGTTATAGATGAAGCAAATTTATTTGTTTATTTGGGAAGTACTGTTACAAAAAAAAAACAGGGGATAATATTTCATTTTAGGAAGTGATATTTTGAGGTTGTTTTAATTAAATTATTTACAGTCTGATTGTCTTACCTCAATATTAATGTTGATTTGTTCTTGGACATGTTTCAAAACAATTCTGTTTTATCATCAGCTTGTCCAGACTGGTTAGATTTATGTTGCACACCCTGGATGTCGATGTCAGCTCCATCCTGTGGTTGGCCAAAGAACCTCCAAACAAGGTCACGCTCTGTCGGTATTTCAAAATTCATAACTCTGTTTTTGTTCTTCTGAATATAGATTTTTTCCCAAATAGTCAGCTCGTTTGTATTTTCTAACTGTTTTAATAATTTAGTGTCCAAATTTATATTATGTTTTTCAGACCAAACATGAGCAGCAACTGCAGATTTTTCTATTTTTTAATATTTCTTATGTGTTCTTTGGTTCTAATTTATAGGTTTCTTTTTTGTTTTCCTATGTATATCTTTTCACAACCCGTGCATTCAATTTGATATATTCCTGATTTTTTATTTTTATCAGTTTTTTTCATTTTTGTTGGTTTTTATTAATTTATTTAAACTGTAGTTATTTCTCGGTGCTAATTTAATATTAAACTTCTCAAATATCTTTTGAAATTTATTGTGTACCCTAGGGTGATATGTGAATTTCCTATATTTTTTCATAGATGGTTTTTCTTTTTCAAGAGTACTTTTGCTTATCATTTTTTGTTTCTTATACTTTTCTATTCTTTTGTGTACCATTTTTTCATCACAAACAGGAGATACTTTAAATGAGGTAGTTCAGAAAATAAATAATTTAACCTTTAGCACTACCCCCGGAATATATATAGTTTGTAGAATGCTGCAGACGTGAACAACATGGATTTAAATTAAAATTATTTATACCTCACCTCATATCCAGTATCCTAATTAAACTGGTTTTAAATCCTAGGTGGTTTCATCTTCAGTTTTGAAATCAGTTTAATTATAAGATTGGATATTCATTCACTGTAGATGAAACCACGTAAGTTTTAAAACCGGTTTAATTAGAAGACTGGATATGAGGTGAGGTATAACAAATTTTAATTTAAATCTTCAGTTATATTGTTAACAAATGACATCTTTTTCTGTTCCCAATTTCCATTTTTTTTCTGCCTAAGTAGAACTTTCCTTCGAATCCCCTTTCTTACATATAGCTTTTTGGACATCATTCTTCCAACTGTGTGTAGGTCGTCCCAATCTCTTTCTCAATGGTGGTATCCTGTGTATGATCTTCTTTAACCGTATTGTGTTGTCCATCCTAAATATATGTTCCTATCACTCTAGCTGTCACTTCTATATTTCATGAATTATGTCTCCATCTCCTCCTATAGCTTCTATTACTTGTATTATTTATTTACCTTGTTGGTCGCAGTGGTATACTGAGTACGTTCCTTCCCTCTAATCCTGAAGGTCGCGGATTCAAAACCAGCCAGGTTTGATGATTTTTTAAAATGGAAAAATATTAGAAACAAGTCCTCCGAGAGGAACTTTAATCCTTGCGTCTCCAGGCTAGTAATAGAACTTTAAGCCTAAAAATAGAGACTTTTAACCAAAATTTACCTACCTTCATCATCCATATAATACCTTAGTTGCCTATTAGATATCTTATTGAATAAGTATGTTAACCACATGCAATTCATGATGTCTATAGGAAATTAGTCTGGTTAAGAAACTTCCAACAACCTAAGCGGACTTTACTGGGAGGCAAGAAGCAAATTTGATTAAATGATCCCAACTACAAAAATTGATGAACAACAACATTTTTTAGATGATAATTTCATTGAATATTTATCTATTATTATTATTATTATTATTATTATTATTATTATTTTTTATTCAATGCCACCACGTTGTCATTTCAACATTCTGGTATTCTCTCCTGACATGGTGTTATTGTAACCCACTTCTGAGGTTGGGGCACCTGGAAGGCAGAGTTACGCTGTCCCAATGATATATGATAGGTGATGATAATGGTGATGATGCGCCAGAAGAGGCCTTAATCCTAAACTTAATGAATATGTTAATAATGATAATAATGGCCAGATGTTGTTCAGGGACTGTTTGAGCCTTAAAGTTTCCTGACATTTTCTTACAAGTGATGAAAAATCCCGAAAAATACCATCACCCAAGAAACTTGTCCCAACGGGGGATCGAATATGGGCCCGCTGCTTGACAATGCATCATGCTACCTTGAGACCACAGCAATTAATTTCAAATATCTTCTAAGATAGTTAATAATACCAAATCATCTGCATCTTTTAAGGCATCCATAATCTCTTAATTACTTAATTATTTGCTTTACGCCCCTAAGAGTGTAGCTATTTACTGCCAATTTTTCCACATCACCATTTTTTTACTTTCATAAGATGTTCCTTCATCCTGGTTTCAAATTTATTTTTGTTCTTCTATGTAAATTTTATCACAATTTCTGCATTTAATCTGGTAAATTCCCAAATTGTTTTCTTCTTCCATTTTGTCATTTTTGTTGATTTTATTATCCCATTGAGGCTATATTCATTCTTCGGTGCCAATCTTATGTTAAACTTTTTAAAAACGTATTTGATACTTATGATGCTACTACATGGTAATTGAATTTCTTGAATGTTATGTTTTTTTATAAATGTACTTTTATTAATTAATATTTATATATATCCATCTAGGGGATATGTGGATGGCAACCACAAGGTGCTCAAGCTGAGCAAAACATTTCTTCCACTTACTTGCGTTTTGCTCCTTAGTTTTATCTTTAACCGATCTGGTATTTCTTCCTTTTCTAGTACCAATTCCCTCTTTTTACTTTCCTATCCAGTCTCCCTTGCCTGATCTCTTGTTTTCTTCGACCCTGATGGTATTAGAGTATTCAAGGCCAAAGGGTTAATTTCTGTCTTTCCTATATCTCTTTCTTTTAACCTCATGGACATTCACCTTGAATGCACACGTAAGCTGCATATTCAAATGCAGCCCCATTGCAACTTATAGCATAAGTATACAATGGACTCTTGTCATCAACTACGACTGGATACACATAATGAAGAATGAATATATATATATATATATATATATATATATATATATTATAGGTCTATATGAGGAACTCATTTCCAAAACATCTCTTGTCCACTTTGTAACAAAATAGACTGCTTGTGTGTCAGCATTCATCTTGTTTTTATGTACAATTGGCTTCAAAGCCTTCATTAAACCACTACAAACTTGCATTAAAACTGGCTAATTTAATCAAACTGACTCTTGTTTACAGCAAAAAGATGATCTTACAATACTTCCCACAAATTTAAGTAAATAGATAAGAGGTGTTTTGAAAAACAAGCTCCTCATATATATCCGATTGAGGGTCTTTCCACTTTTCAGCGGTTGCCCTTTTACCAGCTGGCTGCTGGCCCTTCACATCCACATGTGTCAATCACAGAAGGGTGACATGTGGTTAGCATGTCGAGTCCCCCAGCCGTTATAGCTCCTCATATATATACATATATATAACTATGCGTTTGTAGCTTGGCCAGACCGTTCCATGGTGGACTGGGTGAGTATTGGCGCATCTTCCACCAGAGTCACACGTACACAACCGGCAAATCATTGGTACGGAGCACTACCTACTGTGCTAAAATAACAAATTACTGCTGTACTAACTTACATTAGGCTTACCTGCATCACAACAAATGTTGAAAGTGATGTCCTTGAAGGCAAACACTTTCCCTATAGCTCTGAAAACACCTTGTTCCCTGACCATGCAATTTTTATTTATGAGGAATGTTAAAGAATAAAATGTATGCATCAAATTTGCACATGTTACAAGAATTGAAGTTTAACATCACAAGAGAAATACAGGCAATCAGTCAACATAAACTTTTGCGAGTAAACCAGAATTGTTTTTGGAGATGTAGGGAATCTGTTTGCCTTCAAGGTCATCACTTTCAACATCTGTTGTGATGTAGATTAAGCCTAATGTAAGTTAGAACAGTAGTAATTTGTAATTTAGCACAGTAGGTAGTGCTCCGTACCATTGACTTGCCGCTCATGTACATGTAACTCTGGTGGAGGCACACCAATACTCATCCAGTCCAAGGCTGCCACAGAATATTCTGGCCGAGTTACGAACACATTGTATATTTGCAATGCTATATCATGCAGAAAAAATTGCTAGTTTCCAATATAGATAAAATTTAATTGAGTCAGTAACATTTGCACCCTTGAATATTAAAATGGGCCATGTCCATTATGTCATATTTGTAGAACACAGAATTTTCTTCTGAATACTGGTTTAAATAATATAAATAGTAATATTAAGAATTAATATTTTATTGTATTGACATATACATTCATGGCCAGAGTTGCTATGATGATCTTGAAGAAGATTTTCAGGTTGTAGACCGTGGTCGTGAGGCTTGTAGTTCCCCGACGTTTCACCAGTTTGGCATCCCCTTTAGGATGCCAGACGCAGTCTCTGGCAAATCGTCGGGGAACTACAAGCCTCAAGACCACAGTCTACAGCCCGAAAATCTTCTTCAAGATCATCATAAATATTTTATTGTTAATAGATGCTTGGTAACACTATAAAAATAAAATTATTATCATAAATATACTCTTGAGCTATCAGTAGATGTGCTCATTTGTAAATGAACCAAAAGTGAACATGGCCTATTTTAATACTCAAGAGCTTATTTTTACCTCATATTTTTGTAGAATTCTTAAGAACATGTTTCAGTACACCTGCATACTTTCTGATACAAAGAGTTTATTATTAGTAAGTAAACATACTGAAAAATTTTCTCAAGAATTCTACAAAATAATGAGGTATTATGTCACTGACTCAATTGGATATTATTAAAATGAACCTCATAAAGATATTTTGATGTTATATTTCAAATTAACTCTTTCCAGAACTGGATATAGTTTTATTTTAGAAACAAAAGTTATGTTAGAACCAGGAGTCAAACCCTGGATCTCTGACTTTGTATGTCAGTGTAATAACCATTACGCTATTTGAACTTCAGATAGGAACATCAAGTTTCTTTCCACTTATAAAAAAATACTTTGAATAGAAGTTGTCGGATGGCACTGTTGATAGTGATGGCTATTGGCCTTCGGATGAAAGGAGAATTGTATAAGCAGAAAGAAATTTGATGTTCCTATCAGAAGTTTGAATACCACAACAATAATCGCACTGACTTACAGAGTGAGAGATCCACGGTTTGACTACCGGTTTGAACATAATTTTTCTTTCTAAAATAAAACTCATAATGTTACTTCCATTAAAATATTAATTCCAAATATAGAATTTATCTCCCAACACATGTAAAAGATTAGATCTAAACAATATAATTTGTAAAACTAGTTTAATACTTTAAAAAGATCCATTCAGGATCTACAAAATCATCAGCAATTAAATGACATTGTATATAAGATAACAATATATCACATTTATCAACGAACCCTCGCAAGCGTCAAATCTCGCCATTAGAAAACAACAACAACAACAACATATATCACATTTTAAATTTTATGTCATCACTTCCATTTTTTTACATATATTACACAAGATAAAGTCAACTCTTTTTGTTTCTGTACACATAAATTTATGGTTAATTGATACACACACACACACACACACACACATATACATTCTTCTTTTCGCAAGTGCTGTGGCTTCACTGATCGAGCTTTGACCTTCTCAATTCTTTATCCAATTGTTCGTATCAAGAATACAGTTAGATCTGTTATTTTGAAAAGATCTTATATACAAATTTATCATTCAATATGATTGTATAATTTAAGTATAATATCGCTGTCCTGAGCTAATGTTTTCTAATCATCCCCTGTATAATCTAATTCCTTAAAATCATGGTTAATGTTATTCTCCCATCTCATTCTTGGCCTACCTACTATGGGCTCTTTTCTTTTGGTTTTCCTACAAGGATTTTCATTTACTTCTTTCATTCCTCATTTGTGTCACATGCCCATTGCAGTCTAAGAGACTTAACTGTTTTTATTATATCTGGTTTCCCATAAAGATCATGTAGCTTATCTTCTCCATTTGCCTATCTGTTCATCTTTCTTTGGTCCAAAAACTTTCCTAAGAGATTTATTCTAAATATCACTTATCTGTTCTCCTATCTTAAAGTAAGTTCCATGCTTCATAATCCAATAATATGACTATGATAATAACAGTTTTATGTGCATATCATAAATTAATAAAAGGCGACTCAGAATTTTTACAACTACAATAGTAAAAACAAAGGTAATTAATGTAAAAAAATAATTATAAAAATAATAGATACTAGATGTAAAAAAAATTGTGTTCTATGTATCTCCATCCATTCATAGTAATTCTGCCTGAGGGCAGGTCTTTCACTGCAATCATAGCATTTTCATGCTATGCTTTGTAGCTTTACTAGGGAAATATAGGTGTGGTAGCTTCCCATTGCTTTCCACACCGGTGAAGGATGATGATGATAATGATAAGGATGATAATGATGATGGCCGGATGATTTTCGGGGTCTGTTGGGCCCTAAGCTTCCTGACATTTGTCTTACAGGTGAGGAAAAACCCCAAAGAAACCTCACCCAGGAGCCTGTCTCGACCGGGAATCGAACCCAGGTCCACTGCATGACAAGGCAGTGCGCTACCTCAAGACCACAGCGATGGACATATACGAGTATATATATATACACAAATGTCCCTTGCTATAGCTGAGTGGTTAAGGCAAGATGCCTTGGTGCAGAGCTACAGGACTTGCGCTGTTCAGGTTTCCATGGGGGAAGACATTTTATCACGGAATTTTGGCCAGTAAGTGACTGGTGACAACCCAGCATCGTGAAATTTTTTGGGCTGCTACAATAAGTAGTGACTTTAGGTTGAGGAAACCAGCTATAATAGCTGGAGCCTGATATGCTGAACATACTCATACATTAGCTAAATAATCTTCTACTTCTGTGATTAGAGGTCAGCAACCAGATTGTAGGACATGGGCCTTCTAGGCCTTGTCACGTCATGTAATGTATATATATATATATATATATATAATGGATAAAAACCATAATGATATAAGTGACATTTTTGTGAAAAAATTGAGTTAATTGTAAATATTAGATGCTATTGGGTCCTACTTTTGATTGGGAGACAGAGTCATGTGTATGTTATCAACCACTGCTCTCTGGCGATGGGTTTTCATTTATTTGATACCTACAGCAAATGTTTAAACACATTTTTCTCTTAATGACCTATATATATATATATATATATATATATATTGATTATAGGAAAGAAACCAACAAAGATAAACACAAGGATTAAAGATCAGGCCATTGAGCAAGTGGAGAGCTTCAAATACTTGGCTTGTACTATCAGTACTAACATGAACTGCGGTCAATAAGTAAAGCAGAGGATAGCAATGGCAAAATAAGCTTTCAACAAGAAGAGAAGCATTTTCTGCGGACCTTTGGCAAAAGAATTAAGGAAGAGGCTAGTGAAGTGTTTTGTGTGGAGTGTAGCTTTGTATGGTGCAGAGACTTGGACATTACAACAGAATGAGGAAAAGCGACTGGAAGCTTTTCAGATGTGGATATGAAGAAGAATGGAACATATAAAATGGACAGACAAGGTAAGAAATAAAGATGTGCTAGACAGAGTGGGTGAAAGAAGAACAATGCTGGAACTCATAAAGAAGAGGAAAAGAAATTGGATTGACCACTGGCTATAAAGAAACTGCCTGTTGAAGGATGCTCTAGAAGGAATGGTCAACGGAAAGAAGGTTAGAGGCAGAAAAAGACATCAGATGATAGACAATATTAAAATATATGGTTTGTATGCAGATACAAAAAGGAAAGCTGAGTTAACGAAAGAGTGGAGAATGCTGAGTTTGCAGTGAAAGACCTGCTCCTGAGCAGAACACTATGAATGAATGAATATATCTGTATATGACAAAAGGATGTTTTGTGTTTGATTTGTGTTAATTTGATATAATATATATAGCTGTAAGCCCTTGTGTCTCTCTATGAGACTTAAGCATTCTTCCCCTACAGGGGAGAAATTCAACCATACCGTACTAATTTTGTTACACTTGTTTTCGGATGAATATCATTGAATGACCGGGGTCTACTTTCCACCTCATAATGACATCTAGGAAACAAAGATAGTACTAGGATGAGAATATTTAGCAAGTTTTGCTTAGAGGTATTTTTATTCAGGCTTAAAGATAATTTACGAGCCTGAAATTCTTCACACTCAAAACCTATACCTTAAAGTCACTCCTGGAGGACTTGTCCCTTTGATTTTTCCATCCCAAAAAATTCCATCATCCACAGCCAGGTTTGAATCTGCATCCCCCAGAACTAGAGGCATAGGCCTACCTGAAGGAAAAATTCTGAGGAGAAAGTGTCTTAAATTTTTTACAAGAAAACTGTACTGCAGAAATTTTTTTATGTTATTATCTTATGAGAAAAAAAGTGTTCACCCATGTTATCAGTCACTTTCTAAATACAAACTATTTATTTTTATCTGTCTATTCTGAGAATTTTCGTTTTGAGAAATAAATTCACTTGATAATAAATGGTCATTATAAGTATTATTTAGTCCGTTGTCTTTTGTTGTAGTGTATTCTGATGACATACATATTGCATTTATACCTTTGTGTCCATCTACTTCAAATGTTACTTTTTCGTCTTCTTTTTTCTTGTTTGAAACTTTATGTTGTGGAAGATCACCTTTTTCACTAACACAATCCATTTTAAAATTTTTTAGGTATTTAATATTATAATTATTCGATTTATTTACAGAATTTGTTTTTGAAACTTCACTTTTTGGGTAATGATCATTAGGTAAATTTTCTTGTCCACAGTTGGTAGTCAATTTTGGTCTGATAGGCAATTGTGGATAAGAAGAGCTATATGCATAACTATACTGAGTTGAAACATATTCATAAACATGATCATCTGAATTTACTTCTTTATTATCTTTTTTTGTTTGAGTTGTTCTTGATCTTTTCCTCCAGATTTTAATAGCAAAATAAAATCCTATAACCAGAAGTAGCAATAGCAGTAAAACTGATAATGTAATGATAATTCCATTTACATTATCTGTTTTTCCACCGGATGAAACTTCACAATTTTTCAGATCTCGTACAGTATTAATTGGTATCCTTATTCCTGAAACTGCATCTCTACAATTCATTCTTAATGAAGACGTAAGATTTTTTTCATCAGACCAAAATAATATTTCACGAAGATCACAGCTACAAATAAGTTGATTTCCTTGAAGTGAAAGAGTTTTCAAATTCTTCAAAGGTCGAAATACATCAATCATTAATCTGCTGATTTTATTAAAAAACAGATGTAATGTCTGAAGATTTTGTTGTGATACAAACAAATTATCATTTAGCAAAACCAGTTGATTATATGAAATATCAATTAACTGAAGTTCAGAAAGGTTTTTAAATAATTCATTTCCAAGATGCGTAAGTTTATTAGAACTGAGATTGATTACCCAAAGTTTAAGCAATTTTTTCAAACTGTTTTCATCAATAGATGTTATCAGATTGTGTGATAGATCAAGTTGTGATAAAATTCTTAAATAGGAAAATATGCAACAATTTATCTTTTGTATTGAATTGTAACTTAAAGTTAGATATTGAAGATTCACCATGCTATCAAATATATGTTCGTCAATATATACAAAATTAGAATTATTTAGTTTGAGTGATATTAAGGTGGAATAATATATTGGTGGGAAATCTCTAGGAATTAAAGTAGGTCCAAAATTCACTCCATTACAGCTGAACTTTCTGACTTGACAAGAACTGCAAGGAGGTTCTTTGTAACAGATTTGTACTTGAAGAGTTTCGGTGAAGATAAACAGAATTGATACAGTCCATAGCCTCCAAGCCATGGTGAACCTGAAAATAATAATACTGGAATATTATATACATAGTTTCAAATGGGTCAAGTTAGAACATGGTCATAAGCAAGCATTGCTAACCACTAGTCCATCAGGAACAACACAATATATTTTTTTAATGTTTGTGTACAGATAATTGGACCACATTCTGCAAAAAGGAACCAACCTTCAAATTTGAAAACATATGAATTAAATGGTATATTATTGGAATAAATTTGGAATAAGAATATCAGAAAATACAAAATTAAACACCTTATTATTTGCAGATGACCAAATAATAATTGAAAATTCAGAAGATAATCTGCAGAAAGGTCTGTATGAATTTAACAAAATTACAGAAAAATATGGATTGAAGATATCTACAGAGAAAACAAAAATTATGGCATTTCAAGGTGTAGATCCTGTCAGAAGTAAAATTGTACTTGACAATAACATTTTAGAGCAGGTGAATAATTTTACATATCTAGGATGCAATATCTCTCTCTCTCTCTCTCTCTCTCTCTCTCTCTCTCTCTCTCTCTCTCTCTCTCTCTCTCTCTCTCTCTCTCTCTCTCTCTCTCGCACGCACACACACACACATATATATATATGTAAATGCAAAAATATCAAACTTTTTAGGATATTAGGGTTAATACATTCTATGTTCAAGCCAAAAACATTGAAGTCCAAAAACATTGAAGACTAAAAGTGTATGAAACACTGGCTCTTCCAACTCTTTTGTATGGTAGAAAAGTATGGACATTGAAACAGAAGGATATACAGATACTTAGATCTGCCAAAATGAGATATCTTCAGAGGAATGCAGGATACAGACTACTATATCATAAAAATGAAGATATCTTAGAAGAATTATACATGGAACCCTTAGAAAAATAAAAGTCTGATTATAAGTCAAAATGGATGCAACATGTTCATTGAATGGAAGATCACAGTATACCCAAACAAATGTTAAGCTATCAACCTGCAGAAATAAGAAGACCAGGACATCCACTCAAAAAACTTTTGGATGATGTTTCTATTGAGACCGAAACAGGTCAACAAATGGCCTAAATTCGTGAATGGACTATGATATATATTATTGTTCCTCAAGTATTGCTCCACGTCCTGTAAAAATTATCCAATCCATGACCCACATTGTTATGCCATCTATGAACCAAGTAAGAAAACACTATACCACATTTATTTTTTCTGCAGAAAGAACCAAACAACATAAATGTATCAGAATTAAAAAATGGTTTGAGTTAACATCTTACTAATAAAATAGAATAGTTTGTCAGTTTAAGTAATAATTAAATGTTTATTTTAATTTGTGAATTTTTTTCATTGAAATTTAACTTCAGTTACTCTTTTCTCAGTTCAGTTATCTTGTGGCTTGATTCCTATCTGTAGAATATGGTCCAATTACTAATGACATAAGAAATGAAATGTACAATATGTCATTAGTAGTTCATTTTCTTTTATATTATTGAATTAGGTAATCTTAGCTTTTAAGGGATCAGATACTGTGAAAGCTAAAATAATTCTGGAGGGGAAACCCATTGAACAAGTGAACCATTTTAAATACCTGAGTTATGAAATCTCCTATTTCAAAAATGAAGATCTGTTTAACAAACTTAATAAATTTAATTATATGTGGCACAATTAAAAGAATATTTAAAAACACAAGAATTGTATGGTAGTGAATTTGGGTTTTAGCTAAAAGAGAAGAGAAGATCATAGAAGCAGCTGAAATGACATTTCTGTGAAGTGTGGCTGGCTGCAAACTTCTAGATAAAAGAAGAAGTGAATATATTAGAAATGAGCTACATATTTTTAAACCTTTAGATAAAATAAAATAATCTAGAAAAAACTGGAAAGAACAAGTTCAAAGAATGAAAGATGATCAGATTCCAAAAATTATACTTAATTTACAAACCAAGAGGAGACAGGAATATTGGTAGACCGAAAAAGAGATATATTCAACTTTTTGAATGAGGGTCTATGAGACCGGAACAAACCACGTGATTATTGTTGATGATGATGGTATTAGGTGCTATAAACTTTTTATCTTTTAATCATTATAGGTAGACTAAACCAACACTTATTTTGTATTGTTAGGCATATTATCCAGTCATCTGTTTTTATTGAAACATAATTATCATTCATATTGAGAATTTTCCTCATCCAAGCGATCTTAATAATTAACATGAGTTTTAAAAATACACAAATGACTACGGACTTACAGATTATCAGTTTGTAATACATATTCACAAAATGTCCCTTAATTAAAGTTCTCCATCATTCTCTGTCCTCTCTGTCTTCATCCATTACACCAAATTTCCTCATTGAATTCTGAATGTTATTCTTCCAGGTGGTTCTTGGTCTTCCTTTTATGCTCGTTCTTATAATTTTCCATGTATAGATGACCTTTGATAATCTTCTATCCTGAATTTTTCTTACTTGTCCATACCATATTAGTGTTCAATCTCATCCATTATACTTCTTTCTGCACTCATCTATTTTTTAATTTCTGTATTTCTAATTCTTTCCAGTAGAGATTTTCTGGCAGCTCTTCTCTAAAAATCCATTTCAACTTCAGTTATTCTTTTGGCATGTTTTTGAATCATTGTCCAAACTTCCAATCCATATAACATTATACTTTATAGTATGGACTTATAAATTAGTTGTTTTGTTCTGTTAAGAGGTGAATGGAGAAGACTACATAACAGTGAGCTACGTGATATTTATGGGAAAGTAGATATAATACGAACAGTTAAGTCTCATACTGTGGTGATAATGACTTGTGGCACGAATGGGAATTAAAAAGGGGAATGGAAATTCCTCATAAGAAAGGCAGAGGGAAAGCGCCCAGTAGGAAGCCCAAGAATGAGGTGGAATAATAACAATCTTGATTTAAGTGAGGTAAATTATACAAGCTTTGAAAACATTAGCTGAAGATCGAGATGTATGAAAACCTTATAACCTCGTGATCATGAACTTAATGCTTCGTTAATGCAAATTAGTTAGCTAGTTTCTCATTAAAAGTACTTGAACTCCATGTCTAGTGCAAATGAAGACGTCGTACAACACTTGAAGTTCATCATCGTGAAGAAAATACTTAGTTTTTTAACTTATAAAAAAATATTTTCTGTGGAGAATTTAATGTAGATGAAATTTCCCATGGAGAAGCTACAAGCAGTTCGCATCTTTATATATTGATATGGGGAGTGACGTAGTCAGGTTCGAATTTTGAAAGTATAGTGCAGTTCTGGCTTCTTTAGCCTACTTTGAGGGGCCAATGTTGTAAGGTGCGGTAAGAGGGGAGGGCGAGTTGCAGGTACTGCCAGTAACTATCCTCCGTTTTGAAAACATAATAGTTATTACACGTTGAATTTTCATATCTGCTAGTTCTGTGTTAGTGAATAGTTTTGATGTCTAAGAAGTTTGAAGTGTTTATTATAGAATAGCGTTGTTTTGCAAAAATTTATTTTATTACGGTTATTATTATTATTATTATTTATTATTATTATCATTATTATTCAAGCAAAGAGATTCACTATCTCCTCTACTATTTAATTTTGTACTAGAGAATGCCATTAAATCTTTAGAGAATGAGGAAGGCTTACAACTCAATGGTATTAATAAGCTGTTAGTTTATGCTGATGATGTAGTACTATTGGCCGATAGCGAGGAGATACTAAAGGACAACACGCACACACTATTGGGTAACACTAAGAAATTAGGACTGGAAGTAAATATGAACAAACTAAATATATGGTCACACGTAGAAATGCATTATATAATGGAAATGGACAGTTAATGACAAATGAGGGAAATTTTGAGGAAGTGGCTGAATTCAAATACCTAGGAACAATAATCACAAATAGGAATGAGATGCACAAAGAAATTAAACATAGGCTTAGTTCTGGAAATGTGTGCTATTATGCATTGCAGAGACTCTTGATGTCCCAACTCCTTTCAAAAAACGTTAAACTGAAAATATGTAAAACTATTATTCTACCAGTTATATTATATGGGTGCGAAACATGGACTCTTACTTTAAGGGAGGAAAGGAGATTACAAGTATTCGAGAATAAAGTACTTAGGAAAATGTTTGGACCAAAGAGAGATGTTCAGATAGGTGAGTGGAGAAGACTTCATAACAATGAACTACATGGTCTTTATAGGAAGCCAGATATAATAAGAACAGTTAAGTCTCGTAGACTGCGATGGACAGGACATGTTGCACGTATGGAGAATGAAAGACTTGCATGGAAGCTTCTTGTAGGAAAGCCAGAGGGAGCGTAACAGACCTATAGGCCCAAGACTTATACGGATGAAGAATTTGAGAAAGTACCTCATCTGTCTCTTGACAACTCTGCTATCGTCAACTCTTAAAGGGAGCGAATAGTGAACTTCAGATTTTTTTTAGTTTTCATCTGATTGTTTTGAAATTTTTTATCACATTCATTATGTGCTTATACAAACATTTTATGTGGTGTATGGTGTTTATAAGTAGAATAGTTTGAGAATTACGATTTTTTAAAACTATTTTTTTAAATATTTCCTAAAATATGCTCCTTACGATGCATTTTTAAATATTGTCTGTTGAAATTTGAGATTCAGAGTCTTCATGATTCCACTAAACACATTTTCTATGCAAAAAATATTTATAAAGGGAGGATACTGCTTATTTTTCTATTTTTGAAAAAAAAACATTTTATCACTCTTACTATTTTTTTCCATCTCAATTTAAAATAACACACGTGTCTTAGACTAGTAACTGCATAGCAAATTCGAATTAGCATTTATTGGAGAGTCTAACCACAAAATTTCACTTTGATAGCAAAAGGAGCATGTTAAGTTTTGGAAAATGTCAAAAAAATGGAAACCGAAAAAAAAAAAACGCATTTTAAATTCTAAGTAGTAATGCTAACCATACGTGCAAGGGTATTTAAACTCTTACGTCACGGGGTCAATTTTGCTCCTACAATAAAAATGTTTTCATGAAAATAATCCTAAAGAATCAGAGTCATTAAAAAGCAAATAAACAAAAAATTCATTTTTTACCATTTTTTCAACATTTTCACCATTCGGTCCCCTTTCTAAAAATATCTTATTTAATAACATGCAAATTTGTGATAAACAATCATGCAAGCCTTACAAATACTTCATATGGGGAATTGACATATTAATGTCGAGATATGTTTCAGTTGTAATTGAAACAAAGCAGATGTATAACTACATTTGCATTGGTCGAATAACGGTGTTACCTTTGAGCGTGTAAGAAAATGTAGTTCGCTCTCTAACACTCGAAATAAAGAAAATAAATATAATCTAGCACGTGTCTACATAAGTTATGTGGGAGAATCTTAAAATATATAATGACAATCTTCTTCTTCTTCTTCACTTCCTGGTTTATGCATTAGTTGCCTGTTCCGTACGTATTGCTATATCAATATTTTGATTATTTAGTTCTCTAATTAGTTCATATTCTTTTGTGTTTAGTCCTCTGACATTCCAAGTTCCCACTTTAATCCGATCCTTTCTACCCAATCGTTTGTCTTTAATTCTACGCTGAGGTCGTCTTTGTTTGAGTCCGTCCGAATTTCTATTGTGAAGAATAGGAGTAATATGTTTTCCTCTGATCGCGGTACCAACGCTATGCAGAGTAGACCTAAAAGTAGAATTTGATTCATACATAATTCCACAAAACGAAAGAGAAGCAATGAATTTTCGATTATTAGATGTAGACAATCGAGCTGCCCTTCCTATAAATACATTTATTCGAATCATTGGTGGGGCTGTCACCTAAAAGCTTTAGGACCAGCTTTTGGATGTACTAACCCGATCTAGAGGGTTGCCACTTCCGCCAACCTATTAAAAATTAGTTGTCGTTGTGGACTTTACTCTTGTTTCCCCGAGCATGGGTCTCTTATCCCAAAGAAAGGACCCCTTCTTCCCATCAGTTGTCCGACCCAAATCGCCGAAGGGATTCTATACCACAACCTTGATTTGGTTACTCGGATTAGCAGGCAGTCCCGCGCCGTAGCCGAGCGGTTAAGGTAGGAAGCCTTGGCGCAGAGCTACGGGACTTGCGCTGGTTCGAGTCTCCATGGGGGAAGAAATTTTCTTATGGTATTTCGGCCAGTATGGGACCGGTGCCCACCCAGCATCGTGAGGCAATTGGGTAGCTACAATAAGTAGCGGCTCCAGGTTGAGGAACCAGCTATAACGGCTGTGGGACTCGACATGCTAACCACATGTCACCCCTACACTGGCTGTTGATCATCTACCTCTGTGATTGACACATGTGGATGTGAAGGGCCAGCAGCCGGCTGGTAAAAGGGCAACCGCTGAAAAGTGGAAAGACCCTCAATCGGATTAGCAGGCCCACCTCGAGCAGGTTGGGAAAGGAGTTGATATACAGAGGCTGAGTGTTCACAATGGGAACTATATTGCGCATGCGTACCCTTGGACCCGAATTACAATCTTAATAGATTAAATAAGCATTGTTTTATTGTTACGCATGCGCAATGCAGAATACGTTGGAATTTCAATTGCTTCGATAATGGCCGCTTCTGTAGAATTTGTGAAACATCGGAAAGGAAATCCTTTAAAAAGTATAGAGAAGCGTATTGTTTTAAATTTCTTTAAATATTTTAGTGAAAAATATCATAATTTGGCCATTCAGGATATGGTGAAAATAACAGCAAAATTTACAGATGTGTCAGCAAGGAGAATAAATTCTGTTCACAATGAAATTGTATAGGATATCTATAGACTGTCCGTAGAGTCTGTAGAGAAGCTGTTCGAAATAAGCCATCTACGCAGCAGGCGAGCAAAAATGCACGGCCATTGAGGCCGCAGAAGGAAGTACAGGAGGGAGAACAGATCACGTGACATTACTTATTTCGTTCTTTAGCTTCAAACGAGAAAGATATATAACCGGAAAGCTGGGGAATTTCCCTACACATTCCACGGACAGACTTTATAAACAGCAGGAAAAAAGCGTGAACGTCTGGTTAAGTAGGCCCATATATAATTTTTTGTCATACTTTTTTTTTGTCATGAGGAAGTTCTAATTATTGGAACCATCTTATCTTGTTTTCAGTCATATTTCCCATAAAATATCATGTTACCTAAGAACAAAGTTCTTATCGTTGACAGTTCCGTACACAATTCAGTCATATGATGGGTAAAAGTAGCAGAACATTTCCCCCAATAGACGGAGTCAGCAGAACAATATAGTACAACTGGAACTTAGCTCGAAATTATTGCTTGCCCAAGTTAAATTCGCACACAGAAAATATGCTAGGAATTTGATATTGATTATTTTCCTTCTCTTACTATGTTGCCCCTTCCTGTCCCCTGTGTTGTGTTATTTGACTGGGAGGGGAGCGCTGGAAAATACTGGTCTTTTTAAATGATCCGACATTCTACACTAGTCGTTGACCAAACGAATAATCCGGCAACCATGTTACTACTAGGGAATGAGCTACCCCTTCTTTGCCTTCCTCATTACATGTTGCCAATTCCTGTCGCCTATGTTGTGAGATTGTTAATGGAGAGATCACAAACACTGTGATTTTAAATGATCCGAAACGTTCAGCAATCGTCGAATAAATGACTAATTTGTCAACTATTTAAATATACTTCACATGTGTTTAAGGGTTCTCCTTTCCATAGAGAAATAGTTTGGCGATACTAGCGCTAACACACTTTCCCTTTAGCCGTACAGACTTAACTTGTTCGAGTAATAGTAAAGTAACGAATCTGTCATTCAGTGATGATTGGCCCTTCAACAAATCCCAACACTCTCCCTCCCGATGGCTGAAGTTGCTAGAATACAAAGTTTTGTGCTTGACATGGTTGTCCTGTATCAGTTTTTATTCTTCGCAATTAAATTAAAATTCTTTTAGAGGAAGAATGTGTGATGGAACAGAACAGTATAATTTGTAAAACTTAGAGGAGTCCCTGGAAAACCAAATTCAAATATTAGTAAACTATCTTATTTTCTCTAAAATATTCTTCAATTACACTGGTCAACATGATTTTTGTCTCATGAGTACCAATAGTTGTACTTAATGCAGTTTTTATCGTGTTTTCAAATATGTATTCGGGATTTCTCCATCACCCACAGTTTTTTTATTTCAATTCCAATCAATGGATTTAAATAATTATTTTTTTAATAAACTTTTTTCGTCCATTTATTATCTTGGCGCAGTAAGCGATGAGCACGGGGAACACTTTCATCAGGAGATTTCGCTATGGAAAAGAGATATCAAGGCAAATAGAATCCTAATATGCTGGCCAATTATTGTTGGACCATCAAGAGGGATGCTCCACAGGCGAAATATAGCAGAAAATCGTAATTTATTACTTTCTAGGTGAGTCCGAATGTTCGAATATTGTGTAGTTACGAATGTAGAAAACATTAAAGTATTTGAAATTATAAATGTCTGTCTCTCGGAAACCTTGCGTGATGGAGAAAAAACCTATATCATATTTGAATTCAGGAGAAAAAAAATACTATCAAAATCACATATTTTTCTTTCTGAGACAAAAAAAAAAGTTTCTTTTTTGTTGCTCAGTGTTATCTGTCCAACGGATCTGTGCCCCCGTAATATATGCGAACTAAAGCCTACTTCCTTTTCAGCCTCGGCAAATCATTTCCCTCCCTGCATTCCTACAGCTCACTTGCATTCCAGTGTTGTCAACTCAACCCCAGCCTTGCATTTTTCAATATTCAAGATTCATGACACTGGGAGAAGTTTGGCAACATGCCTACTCGATAAGTTACCGTGGATGCTGTTTGACGTAGTGGGAGGGGGGTGAGCTGAAATGGTGTGAGTACAGACGTGTACTTTTCTAAGAACGATGTCAGCACTGTAGGGGCACAGATCCGTTGGCACGAATTCCTATTGGGTACTTCCTTCTGATTTTCTTACTAGAAGTTTCCATGATCCTATTTCATTCCCCATTCGTGCCACATGCCTTGCAGTCTACGAGGCTTATCTTATTATATCTGGCTTCCCGTAAGAATCATATATAGCTCGCTGTTATGTACTTTTCTGCTTTCGTGTGTCTGTTCTTTTCTCTTTGGTTCATTTTTTCCCTTAAGCACTTTATTCTAAAATACTTGCTATCTATCCTGTCTTGAAGTTATAGACACTGTTTCGCATCCTTCTAATATAACTTGTAGATTAACAATTATATATTTTTTAACTTGTAGAATATTTTTATTTTCTCTTAAATACTCTTCAATTTTCTACCTACTGGATAATTTCCTCCTGACTTTCCTACAAGAAGTTTCCCCTATTTGATTCCCCATCCATGGTACATGTCCTGCAGTTATGAAACGTAACTAACTAACTAATTCACTGGCACTATCGAACCCATAGGTTCATGGCCGAGCGGACATAAGGTCTCCACACATCCCTATCCTGAGCTAATGTTTTCTAATCATCCCCTGTATAATCTATATCCCTCAAATCATAGTTAATGTCATTCTTCCACATCACTCTTGGTCTACCAACTGGCCGTTTTCCCCTCTGGTTTTTCTACAAGAAGCTTCCATGCACGTCTTTGATTTCCCATTCCTGCCACATATCCTGCCCATCGCAGTCTACGATACTTAACTGTTCTTATTATATCTGACTTTCTATAAAGATCATGTAGTTCATTGTTATGTAGTCTTCTCCATTCACCTGCCTGCTCATCTCTCTTTGGTCCAAAATTTTTCCTAAGAACTTTATTCTTAATGAAACGTAACTGATCTTATTACATCTGATTTCCTCTAAATATCATGTAGCTCATCGTTGGCTCCTTTTCTACGTTCGCCTGTCTGTTCGTCCCTATTTGGTTCATTTTTTTTTTCTCTAAGCATTTTATTCTGAAATACTTGTAATATTTTATCCTCTCTTGAAGTTAGATATATTGTTTGGAATCCATATAACTTGTCTATTAACAATTATATATTTTTTTAGTTTGTAGATATTTTATTTTCTCTTAAATACTCTTCAATTTTCTATACCTATTGGGTACTTTATTTCTGATTTTCCTATAAGTAGTTGCCATGCCCGTATTTGATTCTCCATTCGTGCCAAAGGCCCAGTCATGCCACATGTTCTACAATTATGAAACTGAACTGTTTATTACATCCAGTTTTCTATCCATCCATCCATAGTAATTCTGCCCAAAGGCAGGTCCTTCACTGCAATCATAGCATTTTCATGCTATGCTTGCAGCTTTACTAGGGAATTGTAGGTGTGGTAGCTTCCCGTTGCTTTCCACACCGGTGAAGGATGATGATGATGATGATAATGATAAGGGTGATGATGATGGCCATATGATTTCGGGGACCGTTTGGGCCTTAAAGTTTTCCTGATATTTGTCTTACAGGTGAGGGAAAACCCCGATAAAAACCTCACCCAGAAAAACTGCCCTGACCGGGGATCGAACCCGGGCCTGCTGCGTGACAAGGCAGCACGCTACCTATAAATATCATATAGCTCACCGTTACCTACTTTTCTACATTTGGCTGCTCTTTGGTTCATTTTTTTCCCTAAGCATTTTCTTCTCAAATACTTGTAATATTTTCTGCTCTGTTTAAGTTAGAGACAAACATTTCGCATCCATATAACTTGTGAACTAACAATTTTATATAAATATTTCTAGCTTGTAGATATTTTATTTTCTCTTGAATACTATTCAATTTTATAGCTATTGGGTACTTTAATTCTGATTTTCCTATAAGACGTTTCCATGCCTCTACTTGATTCTCTATTTTTGTCACACGCAGTTATGAAACATATTACATATCATATTATAGTTCGCTGTTAGCCTACTTTCCTTCATTCACCTGTCTGTTCCTCTCCTTTGGTTATTTTTCCCCTAACATTGTACTCTGAAATACTTGTAATAGTTTATCCTCTCTTCAAGTTATCCATAATACAACTTATAGATTAACAGTTTGATATATTTTTAGTATGTGTACTATTTTATTTCTAAAATACTACAATTTTATACCAATTGGATTCTTTCCTTCTGACTTTTCTATTGAACATTTAAATGCCCATATTTGATTTCCCATTCATGGCGTATGTCCTGCAATTATGAAACTTAACTGGTCTTACTACGTCTGGTTTCTGACCTATTTTTATACACCTGCCTCTCTCTCTTTGGTTCATTTTTTCCTCCTAATCATTTTATTCTCAATTACTTATAATCTGTTTTCCTCTCTGGAAGTTAGAGACATTGTTTTGCATCCACATAACTTGTATATTAACAATTTTACATTTTCTTGGTTTATAGACTATTTTATTTTTATTAATTACTCTTGAATTTTCTAAATAAAGAAAATTACTCACCGGGATCCTTTTCCTAGCAGTTCTTCATGCTGTGACAACTTTACTTGTGACTATCAACAAATTACATTATCTCGAATGACGTCAGATTTCCTGTAAAGGCGCCTCCGGATATTAAAACTTGAGACTCCGGATATTAAAACTTGAGACTAGAAAATTTTAAACTTACGGATTCCGTTAGAAATTTGTTAAAAGTCCGTCACGAAGAATCTGAGTAAACTGAGATAATTCCTCAACAAATCTAATTTATTGTTCGATTAGGAATATGCCAAATCATATGTTCGCAGTTAAGTTGCGAGAAAAGAGACATGGCGGCCGACAGAGTGATTTTTAAATTTCGGCTTTCAGTTAAACCCTCATCCTTAGAGGTAGGATGTCACTGATATTTTTTCTCCTTTTTTCCCCCAGAATTTCTTTTATCTTTCAGTTCGATAGCATACACCGAATTTCTTTGCATAAAAAATACTACTATTAAGCCTGTAACGATTTCTGAATTTTCGTTTGAAATTAACCTCACTTCCATTGACTCGACTTTGTTGCTTAGACTGAACATAACTTTTTAATTGATTTCTATATATCGAGTTTGGTTCTGAAAAAATATGCTGGTGGTGTCTCGATCGGCCGCGGTGGACTAGTGGTTATGTTCCTTGCCTCTGGTCGCGGGTTCAAACCCGACCAGGATCGATGGATATTTTAGTATGGAAAAAATCCAAAGAGCAAGTCCTCCGGGAGGGATTTCAAGCCGTGGTCCCGAGTCTGAAGATTGTCGGATTCTTAAAAGATCCTTGAGCTTGAATAAATAGGCATATAAGCAAAATTCACTAATCTCCTTCATCCTAGGAATATCTTAGTTGCCTACTAGATGTCTCTTTGAGTCTGTATGTTAACTGCATAACATTCACGACATCTTTATGAAAATAAGAGTAACTAAATCAACTAGGTCTAGTAATCCTAACAAAGGAGAGGCTACGGCCAAATTTGGGTTGTTACGCCATTATAAATGTAGATGCTAAGCGTCACACACACATATATGACAAGATAAGAAAAATAATTGTTGGACGGGATTTAAACCGGACCTCTGGATTGGTACTCCAGCGTGCTATCCATTACACCATCGGGCAAATCCAATACAAACATTTATTTTTCTTATATATATATTACACCACCGGAAATCCAATCCAATACAAACATTTATTTTCTTATATATATATATATATATATATATTATTCTCCATTCTTCACTGACGCCTGGTAGCTACTACTATAACAAAGCAAATTAAAGAGAATATTTTTACTTTATAGCAGTGACGCTTTATCGATGTTATAATTAAAATAATAATAATTATATATATATATATATATATAACTAAATCACTGGTTCTATTGTACTCGTAGGTTCGTGCCCAAGTGGACATAACCTATCCATATATTCTTGTCCCGTGTAAGTATTTTTCAGTCGTACTCTGTATAATTTAACTCCCTCAAATCATGGTTAATGTTATTCTTCCACCTCATTCTTGACATTTCCCTCTGGGTTTCCTACGAGGAATTTCCATTCAATCACACATGAGCGTCGTTTTTATGTATTTTGTTTCATTTATTTTTAAAACTGTTATAATATAACAATATTGTACAATAAATGTTTTCTTCAAATAGAAACAAAATGAAAATGATGCGAAAATCACATTGTATTGAAGTTCGTAGCAGAAAAAAGTTTATATGGCCTACAATTACATGTTTAATTTTTTATTTACTCTATTTTCCTTCTGAAAAGTAGAATATAATAGATAGGTAGATAGATAGATACTCCGTTACAAATTCCTTTATTGAATTCATCAATCCTTCTATCCTCGGTGATTACTGTTACTTGAGCCCATCATGGACTATTATAAAATAATTGAATGAGTCATTTCGAAAAGGGGTCATGTACAGCTGATCAAATTTTACAGGAGAGAAAAAAAAACTGATTCAACTTGTTCAGGATAAAGGATTGAATCTGAAATTGCTGCTGAATAAAGTCAGAAAGTGGTAAAGGAATAGTGTAGTTGATACATTCTCACACGGAAACGATGGAAGTAGGTATGTAAAATGGACAAACGAAAGAAATGAATTTCAGAAAAATTGGAGATGATTCCTTTTCGAAATGACTCGTTCAATTACAATCAAGCTCTACAAGACATCTTTTGTACACTTATATTAGGTTTTTATTTTACAGCCATTTATAAAGGTTGGTAGATAAAAATTCACGAATTAAGTTGTACATTTATTTTAAATGTACGTATGTTAAAACAACTGACTCACTGGCACTATAGAACCCCTAGGTTCATGGTCGCGCGCTTATTTTGTGTCGGTGTAGTATTAGGACCACGTGTGAAAGAAAAAGTGATATCAGTGCGTTATGTGGATAATCGGATGATAATGGCGAGGTTACAAGGAAAAAAAAATTGACTTGGTAATAGTGCAAATTTACATGCCCCATAGTGGGTTAGCAGATGAAGAAGTGGAGGAAAGATATGACAAGATAGAAGAGATTGTTGAGAGAGAGAAGAAGGGAGCATGTGTTATCCTAATGGGTGACTGGAATGCTGTAGTTGGAGAAGGACAGGATGGAAGTACAGTTGGAACATATGGATTAGGAAGAAGGAATGAGAGAGGCGAATCACTGGTGAGTTTCTGTAAAAGGAATCCATTGATAATTGAAAGTACAATATTTCAACAGGATAAAAGAAGAAGATACACATGGGTAAGCCCTATGGACAACAAACGATACCAGATCTACTACATACTGATACAGGAAAGATTCTGAAATTGCTTGAAAAATGCGAAGACCTTACTAGGAGCAGATATCAATTCAGACCATGTCTTACTAATAGGCGAAGTAGATATTTGCCTGAAGAAGATAAGAGGAAGACAGGCAACAAAGAAGTTTGACTTGAAGAAACTTAAAACTGAAGAGGAAAGAAGAAAATTCCAACAAAATGTTCAGGAAGAGCCAAGGGGTATAAATCACAAAATGCCAATATTGAGTAAATTATGCTCAAAGTTGAGACACACTATATCTTAGCATTTTTTTTTCAGCCACTAGATTTCAGCACCAGAAACATTTTACTTGTATCCATTGGCCACTCAGATTGTCTGCTTTAACAACCAAAATCTACACTTAACTCCAAAATCAGAAATTTGTCAGTTGTACCCCTCGACTTCTAAGTGTCTCAATTTATAAAAAATGAGAAATTGGAATAGCTACACAACATATCTCAACCTCTTTTTCTCTCTTTCTGTTTCCCTATCATCTACAAGTTAATTGTATTTACTAACATACCTTACTACACTGGTGGTAGACCCCAATATATTACAGAATTACTTGGCAATCTCTGGGTATTTGAGCTCAACAGCAACAGTATTTTAAGGAAGGTTATCCGTTTATTTTCTTGTAGTTTCCAGAAGATGGAAGAAGTAATGAAAAAATCGCAGATTTCGCATTTGTAACACATTTTGGTGAAATATTACCATTTGGTGTCAGTTTCGGATTTTGTCTAACATTCAAAACACATTAAAAGTGATTTATAGGTCATGAAAAAACGAATACAAGATTACAATCCTTTATGAGCGTTTTGTGCTGCATCACATTTGCGAAAATCATCTCACTCTGTGTTACACTTAGCAGTCTGTGTTTCCTGTGTTCATCATCAGCAGCAAATCAACCCTGGGTGAGTCAAGGCTTCCTTCAAGACGTTTCTCCAGGCTTCTCTATCTTTGGCAAACGTTTACCAATTCTTGAGTTTTAAAGATTTGACATCCTGGAGTACTTCAACCATCTCAAACTCGATCTTCCAGTTCTCCGTCTTTTAAGGGAGAAGAAAAAATTACGAGTATTTGAGAATAAAATTATCAGGAAACTTTGTGGACCAAATAGAGATGAACAGTCAGGTGACTGGAGAAGACTTGCATAAGAGTGAGCTACATGATCTTTTTAGGAAACCAGATATAATAAGAATAGTTAAGTGTCGTAGACTGCGATGGACGGGGCAAGTGGAACGAATTGGGAATGAAAGAGGTGCATGGAAGCTTCTTGTAGGATAACCAGACCGAAAACGACCAAGAATGAGGTGGGAGAATAACATTAACCACGATTCGAGGGAAGTACACTGTACAGGGATCTTTGGAAAACATTAACTCAGGATAGGAATGTATGGAGTGCTTATATCCGCGAGTCCATGAACCAACGGGGTTCGATTGTGCCAGCGAGTTAGTTAGTTCTCCTTCTGGTTTACGATCTATAATTCTTGTAACTACTTCATTTTTTGTTGCTCCTCTGCGTATATCCTTGCCCATTTTAGTCTGTTTTCTTTTATTTCCTGTGATATTCATCATAATTTTTTAGGTACAAGCTATTCACTTTCGTACGTTCAATTGAAATCGATTCATTATATATAATTGATTGTTTATTCTCCGATGTTTGTGACGTGTTAACAGAGGTTTCATTTGAACCAAAAGTATCATTTGCGTTTTCTTTATAAAATCGATTGTCTAAAATTGTATTCTTCATAAATCTTGCAGTGTTTTTTCTCTTTTCTGAATGCGTTTCTTGATTTGAATCTACTAAAATTTCATCATATATGTTACTTGTATAAATTGAATTTCTACCAGATACATTTATTCTTGGTGGAAGTTCTGGTACAAAGCTGCGATAATAGTAATTTTGGTTGTCATTCATAGAGACGTAATGTGTTGACATCTTCATTTTTGTATCTCTATGTTGTCTCCATGCTTTTAAAACAAAACTCAGTAACATTTCAAACACTAGTGGGATCATTATAAATAAATAAAAATATTTGTAACGAATAATAGTTTTTGGACAATTTGGAATGTTTTTTACTTGTTTCCAATTCACATCCAAACGTGTACTCTCGTCCCAGCATGTTATACTAATTTGTAAATCTTTCTCTGTTGTCCACAAGAAAACACTTTGAAGTTTACAGTTGCATACAAATTTGTTTCCTTCTAATTTTAATATGCGTATTTTAAACAAAGGTTTCAAAGAATTTGCATCAATAACAGCTAATAAATTGAA
Source organism: Diploptera punctata (assembly GCA_030220185.1). Classification (NCBI taxonomy): domain Eukaryota; kingdom Metazoa; phylum Arthropoda; class Insecta; order Blattodea; family Blaberidae; genus Diploptera; species Diploptera punctata. Next base: position 1,055,163 of record JASPKZ010004560.1, read on the forward strand.
ACTAAAATCTAGTGACAAAACTTCTTTGAGGTCTTTAAAAATTGTTTTTGATACTAAATAACTAACTTATTGTTTCGTAAAGTTAATTTTTTAAGACTGATAAGCCCACTGAAAATTTGATCACTTTCTAATGTTGTTAGTTGGTTATTGGATAAATCTAGTTCAGTAAGAAGACTCAATTTTGAAAATATATAAGAAGGCAGTGATTTTATAAAATTTTGACTTATATTTAGTGTTGTTAGATTTGTCATATTGTCGAAAGTTCCCATCTGTATTGTAGAAGCACCCACTTTTGATAATTTTAGATTCTTTATGGTACGAAATTGATCTTCATTGAAAAGTTCGCGTGATATTATTCCAGATTCTTTCAGAATTACTCCATAGCAGCTGTAATTGAGTATATGAGGTGGTAGAGTACTGTTATTTATGTACACGTATGTACATGGAGAATTATAACAATTTGCAGCATACCAATTAATAACAATGATTGCAACCCATAGTAAACACTTCATATTGTACCTGAAACAAACAAAAATAAATGTAATTACAACAATACATTCTCCAAACATTGAAACAACCTTATTTTAGTCTTTACGTTTACTTGAGAATAAAGTTCTTACAATGCAACTGTCAACCATTGCATGCCGAAGCCTATATCTTATCCGCTCTTAGAGTGATCCTAACATAAAACAAACGCCAATTGTATCCATATTTGGTTCGTCTTCCGGGCTTATAGGCCGTGGTCTGGTTGTCTTCATACTCGACGTTTCGTCTACTGCTGCGGTAGACATCATCAGGAGATACTGCGTGCTCTCTGTGAACTCCTCAACAGTCGGCTGCAGACTGGCTGGTCGTTGGAAACTGTCTCTCTGTTTATAGCTACCAGCCAGTCTACAGCCGACTGTTGAGGAGTTCACAGAGAGCACGCAGTATCTCCTGATGATGTCTACCGCAGCAGTAGACGAAACGTCGAGTATGAAGACAACCAGACCACGACCTATAAGCCCGGAAGACGAACCAAATATGGATCAAGATGCCGGCCGTGAAAGCCTACAATTATACATAAGCCAATTGTATCCTTCCGCTATTCGCGCCACAATTACTGTCACATTGACAGGGAGCACATGTGAAGTACGTAAGACATGTGATCGTTGAATGAGGTAGATTACAAGAAAGCTGGTAAAATTTTTCACTGATCTTGTGAAATACATTTAAGATAACTGTTTTTTGACCACTAGTCAGAGGTTTGCCAGACTTTTGTTCTAAAAATTTAGATGGCGACGGAAGACTCAACACTTTCAGTCATTTTGTTGCAACAAAATCGACTTAAGGACGACTCAAATGCATGATCCATCTGTAATAAACTATTTTAAGTTGTAATTTTTATTTGGTATATTTTAGAATATGTTCTTTGAATTTTATTATTTTTATTCACGAAGAATAACAAGTATATTCAGAGAACATATGTTTAATTCAATGAAGGAAACTACTTTTTACGTACTTATTGCTTCTACATTGTAAGTCGGTGTCCGTAATCAATGAAAAACGAGCAGGTCACATGGTTTTATTTTTACGAGGATCACATTAAGAGCGATAGTCTTTACCTTGAATTTTCTTCCAGAGAAAGCAAAGCCCTGTCAAAAAAAAATCCGCCGTTTTAAACTGGAAAGACTAAAATCCAGCGCAAAATCTCTCATTTAAACTATAGGAAAGTAATACAATCTCCAAATTGGTAGATTGGATCACTCTCACTTCCTACCGTCCGCGCCGCGTCCCACCTCACTCCACTTCTCTTACTCAAGGATGGAGTCCGTCTGCTCCCTACAGAGGGTTGCTAATGCTGGATTCTGGCTTCGATTTCTGTGTCTTGCAGTTAAAAAACGCAGATTGTTTTTGGACACGACCTTAGTACATCACAACGCTTCCCTGGGAGATATTTCAAGGTAGATTTCACCATTTAATGGTTGACAGTTCACTTGTGAGTAAAAAAACTTTTTTTTTTGCGCGATAGTGCGTTTTGTCGTACTTACAGCAATGGCGACAATGATTGAATGTTCAACTTCCTACAATTCAGGGTTCACAACTTAAATAACTATACTGTAATATTACATATTACAAACCACGTGTGGGAAGTGAAACCACTAACCTTTATGTATACTACGTACAATGTATATACAAAAAAATAGCCAAAAGGTAGTGTTAATATACATTATAAGAAAGAAATCACTGCATTTTAAATTAACTGAACTTTATTTGAAACAATATATACGTTTAATACACAAGTGATCTTCTTGGTGATATAATATTAAAATATATATGTAGTCAATATGCCCATTTCACCAATTAATGTTTTAAAATGGTCAACAAGTTTCTACAGCCAAGCTGTCATTCTCAAGACCAGATATTGACTCTATTATTGAGTCAATATCTGGTCTTGAGAATGACAGCTTGGCTGTAGAACTTGTTGACCATTTTAAAACATTAATTGGTGAAATGGGCATATTGACTACATATATATTTTAATATATACGTACTTGCCGCCATTTTATGACTAATTGTGTATCACGGTCTGCTGTAATCTCAACTAATAAACATTGGCCATCACCGTTAATGTTAATTGTTTATAATGAACGACACTATTTCCAACAAATATATTACTTTACTTTTATTTTTTCTGAAAACACCATCGTGCAAAAAATTATGTGCAACGCACGTTTGTGAAGTGTTTTGCAGAATCTCGGAAATTAAACACCTCGCTATCGCTCGGTTTTTTAACATTTTCCTCGCTTCTGTAAAAATCACTTCCCAATCTCGCATCATAATAAACTATTTGACAAAAGAGAATTCAACAGACAGGTGAATAAAAAAAACTAAATTACACTGAACTACATGATCTTTATGAGAAATGTGAAGTAATGAAAACAGTTACATATTGTAGACTGCGATGAGGAGGAAATATGACACGGAGGAGAGGCATGAAAAATTCTTCTAGTAAAACTGAGGGAAAGCACCCAGTAGAATGAGGTAAGAGAATAACATTTATCAAGATTTGGAGGTGAATAATATAGAAAATGAATGTAAAACATGAGTTCAGGATAGGGATGTATGGAGAGCCATGAGCCCTCGGTTCGATGATGACAGTGAATTAGTTAATTATGCCCACTGCACTAGCGTGCCTGCTTGCTAACTGGCAGACCCGGATTTACTTTAGTTTTTTTTTTTGTACATAGCCTTTTACAGCATGGATGTAGGCCTACACGTCAAATAATAATACAGTAGATTTACAATAATAATCGGTGAAAGATAAGGCCTACTTTCACAATTAAAATATTTATTTAAAAATTGTTGTAAAGGTTAATACCGTAGCACTTGTTCGCTGACATGTTTTATTTTATATGTCTTTATTATAAATGTACGTCCACCACCGCTGTGGTCTCGAGGTAGCGTGCTGCCTTGTCACGCAGAGGGCCTGGGTTCGATCCCCGGTCGGGGCAGTTTTTCTGGGTGAGATTTTTATCGGGGTTCTTCCTCACCTGTAAGACAAATGTCAGGAAAACGTTAAGGCCCAAACTGTCCCCGAAATCATATGGCCATCATCATCATAATCCTTATCATTATCAGCATCATCCTTCACCGGTGTGGAAAGCAATGGGAAGCTACCACACCTACAATTCCCTAGTAAAGCTGCAATCATAGCATGAAAATGCTATGATTGCAGTGAAGGACCTGCCTTCGGGCAGAATTACTATGGATGGATTATAAATGTAACACTTCTCACTGAAGGACAAATTATATTTGAAGACAAAAATATACGTTTAGATTGTATTAAACCCCTGTTTATACGGTTAGTATATTTTTTCTTCAAATATAATTATAATTTTATACTTAAACAACAAACCTGGTCATGCTTCACTGTGGCTTAATATGGTGTGAAATGAATGGGAAAGTAAATAATAGTATTCTAGTGAACATAGAATCACCGAGAAAACACACCATTCAATTCAGTACTCTGCCTTGCGTTGCTCTGGTTATGTGGATTGAAAGAAACGAAGAAAAAAAATTTTTGGTTTTGTTTTACAGGAAATATCTTTTATCGTAAAACTAGTGGATTGACTACATTTATTTGTTCGTCAATTATTAGCATAAATATGAGACGGATTACCGGCCCTGGAACATACGACGTATAATTGACCCATGAGAGAAGTAATCAGTTCTAAGATGATCCTGAAGAAGATTTTCGGGCTGTAGGCCGTGGTCGTGAGGTTTGTAGTTCCCCGACGTTTCGCCAGAGTCTGCGTCTGGTTGTCTTGAGACAACCCTTGAGGATGCCAGACGCAGTCTCTGGCGAAACGTCGGGGAACTACAAGCCTCACGACCACGGCCTACAGCCCGAAAATCTTCATCAAGATCATCATAGCAACTCCGGCCGTGAAAGTCTACGTGAATAAATCAGTTCTAAATTCAAACGGCACACTTGCAAATTTTGCCCATGCGCATTATTGGACAGAAGGCGTATTGGAAATTGAAGTCGTTTGAACTCGAACACGCGCGTATTCGAATGCAACGTTGTATCAAAAATTTCAAGTCAATCGACAGGCTACTTTTCAAGTTTTTGCGAGCATAAACGTACGCAGACTGAATTTATGTATTTGTTTTCTTTGTCTAATCTCATCAGGTCGCCTTTTATGACATTTCTGGCTGTCTCCCCTAGCATTGGCAGAATTGTAATTAATTTCTTGGGTTGGAGCACCTGGAAGGCGGAGTTACGGTACCCCAATGGCATGATGGATAATAAATGATAATGAAGCGCCAGGAGAGTTCTTAACCTAAATTCCAGACCATGGGCAACCACAGGAATAATTCACTCCAAGGAAAAATTCCTATGATTTGACCGGGAATCGAACCCGGAACCTCATGAACAATAGTCAGGAACGCTGACCACTAGCCCATGAGGCTGGTCATATATATATATATATATATATATATATATATATATATAAAGATTTGATGGCAATTGGTCGGTTCTCAGCAGGGAGTATGCTTTTCTACCAATTGTTTAATACCGTTCTTGCAATTGACTTAGTTCAATAGTGATTAGTTTCCAATATTAGGGACTACATATGAGCCTACATAGTGTTCAACATTAGGGCAATGAGCAAATTCATTGTGAGAAAATTTTAAGGGTGTCCTTATGCATCTTTTGATGAATACGCGTCTGTTAATATTTATTAAAACTAATAGAATTGTGTTCAGGTCGTGTGTCACAAATGGAGAATGCAAGACGGCATGGAAGCTTCTTGTGGGAAAACCAGAAGGGAAACGCCCAGTTGGTAGACCAAGCATGCGGTGGGACAATAACATTATTCGTGATTTGAAGGAAGTAGATTACACAGGGGATGATGGGAAACATGGGTGTAGAGCTTATGCCCATGAACATACGATTCAATAGTGCCAGTGAGTTAGTTAGTTAGTTAATAGAACTCGACATCTAAAAATATATAGGAAAATAATTATTATTTCAGTTGTATGAAGATGAAACATGGTATCTTACTTTAAGGTAGAAGAAAATATTACGAATATTTGAGAATAAGGTTCCTAGGAAAATGTTTAGACCAAAGAAAGACGAACATCAGGTGAATGGATAATATATAACAGCGAGCTACATTATCTTTATGCGAAACCAGATATAATAATAACAGAATTGTAGACTAAAATGGATAGGGCATGTGGTAAAAACAATATGAAGGGACGTGGATATTTATTGCTGGTAAACCAGAGGGGAAGCGTCTAGTAAGTTAACCAGGAATGGGGTGGGAATATAACCATGATTTGAGGAGGTGAATTGTACAGGGGATGATTGGAAAAACATAGCTCAGAATAAGGATGTATGAATAGCTTATATCTGCGCGGCCATGAAACTACATGTTCAATACTGCTAGTGAGGTTGGTTGGATAGTTAATATAATTCTATCTGATATGAAATAAAATATTGTGTTGTTTTACGAATTGAAAGTGTTTGTGAATAATTTTCCAAATTCCTGTTTCGGTTTATGCTTTGATCATGAACATATCTATCTATCTATCTTCTATCTATCTATCTATCTATCTATCTATCTATCTATCTATCTATCTATCTATCTATCTATCTATCTATCTATCTATCTATCTATCTACTATCTATCTATATCTATCTATCTATCTATCTATCTATCTATCTATAAGTATATCTAATCTATATCTACCTATATATATCTACCTATATCCATCTATATCTACCTATATCTAATCTCTACCTATTTTATATATATATATAATATATATATATATATATATTATAAATATATTTTTTGACATTTGGCAATGAAGGCAAATATGATATATCATATATATATATATATATATATATCTATATCTATCTATACTTATATCTGTATCCATATCTATCTATATCTATCTTTCTATCTATCTATTTACTATCTTCTTCGGGTTTTTACAGCTGCTGCCGTCTTCCCGTGCCAAACCTCCAAAGCCTACGATCTTGGGCATCTTCAGTGCTTAGCCCTCTTGCTTGTATTACTATCTTCATGCTTTCTTTCCATGTTAACTTTGGTCTCCCTCTTCTCTTCTTTCTTCTCGGTTGCCATTGATATAGTAGTTTCGGCCATCGCTCATCTTCCATTCTTAAAATATGTCCTAACGATTTTAATTCCTTCTCCTCAATTCTTTCAGTTAGGCTTTCTTCTGCTTCCATTATGTTTCTAATTTCCTTATTTGTGACATGTTCTAATGAACATTTCAACTCATAAAAACACTTTGGATCATTGTAAAGTAAATAACTATTTAACTTGTAACTCACTGCACTATCGAATCCACAGATTTATGTGCGCGCGTATATAAGCTCTCCGTATATCCCTATCTTGATCACTAATATATTTCAATCATTACAATTCACCTTCCTCAAATTATGGTTAATATTATTCACCCACCTCATTCTTATCATACTTATGGATACTTTCCCTTTGATTTTCCTACAAGACGACTTCCTTGCCTCTCTTTAATCCTCCATTCGTTCCACATGTTCTACTCATATCATTCTACAGGACTTACCTGCTCTTCAATTAACACTTTTGAAATTCATATTAAAGCACCGTTGAGGTTATGTAATAAGATGTTAATTATATAATTTTTACCTGGTAAGTCAGTCGTCCTCAACTAAGTTATTAAACTTCTTCAAGTTATTCTAATATGGAGGCCTTTCGAAAACAATGTTTCATCTTCTGCGTTTTAACTGGAAAGATGAAACATTGTTTTCGAAAGGCCTCCATATTAGAATAACTTGAAGAAGTTTAATAACTTAGTTGAGGACGACTGACTTACCAGGTAAAAATTATTAATTATCATCTTATTACCTGCTCTTATCACATATAGTTTTCCTATTAAGATCGTTTCTCTCTAAATCTAAATAAAACTGATATTCCATTTAAACCTTTCGCGAAAAATATCAGTGTATATTTCTACCAAAATCTTAGTTGACAGGTTAATTTAAGATAACTTGTAAAAAATAGACAAAATCATAAGGATGATGGGGCATGCAGAGAGGATAATTTTTTTGTTAAGGAACATATAGTCCCAAACACATCGTTTATGAGTTCTGCGCAGGTGCCCGTAAAGGTCGGAATTGAATACAAACAATTGTACAGATATGATTTTTATTGAAAAGACATGTTTTTACAGTAAGTGTTCAAACAGTCGACCCTTTGTGTCATTGCGTGTTTGATATCCTCGCAGCAACGATCGGCCAGCAGGCCGGGCATGCAGGATTCTTTTTGATGTCATGAAATGCAGTATTTAGTCTGTCAATTAGTTGAGCTCTGGTGGCCACTGGAGTTACGTAGACCATACGTGTTAAATTCCAAATCGGAATTTAAAATCTGACCAGAAAATTGCAAAAAAAGTCATACCCAGTCAACTGATGTGATTATACTGTATTTTTAAGATATGTAATCACTCAATATTTCTAAACGTGTACCATTGTTGGTTTTTTGTTTTTCTTTACTATTGTAAAAACATGTCCTTTTCAATACAATGATACGTGTACAATTGGTTTGTATTCAATTCTGACCCTTACGGGTGAACACCTTCATCTGCACATAACTCATAAACGACGTGTATGGGACTATATGTTTCCTTCACAAAAAATGATCCTCTCTGCATGGCCCATCATCCCTATCATTTTGTCGGTGAGGCCCTGTTACACCCTGTATATTCGATCTTTCATTCCTTAAAACCTCTGGAAAATGTATTTCCTTCTTCATGGAAAAAGTACTTGTTTCAGCGTTGAATATGCCGCATTTCGATTATTGTGACTTTCTCTTAACTGACATGAGTATTACATTCGGACAAAGACTGCAACGAGTTCATAATGCTTGTGTACGTTATATATGCAACCTCCGTAAATCAGACCACATAACTCCATATTTGAAATGTTGTCTTGACTCCGATTGGAAAACATGCGAAACTTACATTGTCTCTGCTTCTTATACAACACTTTGTCCACCTCACCACCTCTTTATATTTCTACTCGCTTCCATTTTCTATCTTCCCGCCATAACACATGTCCGAGAGAAAATTTAACTCTAGCTGTACCTCTACATCGAACATATTCTTCATCTTTCCTTGTTTCAGCCACCCGACTCTGGAATTCCCTCTCCCTCTTATACCAAAGATTGTTCGACTCAAAAACAGTTTAAAAATGACCCACTAAATATTTTCTTAGACTTTTTTATTTAGGAATATTCCACAATACAGTGTTTCTCCTTCAACACAAAATGATTTGTCGCCAGAGGTTCCTGTCTAAAGCATCTTCTTCCCTCAAATCTCTAGCTTCCATACTTCTCTTCACTCCATCCACCCATCGTTCTCTAGGCCTGCCCTCTTCCACTTCTTCCATTAGCTGTCCCAATTAAGGATCTTCATTGATGTTCTCTCTCTTCTTCAATTCTTATATATTTTTTTCTTAACCTCATTCAAAATATTAAAAATTTCGTAAATAGTGATTAATAAAAATACAATACTTACATAGCACAAAGGAATATGTGTCTTCAACAGCTGTAGAATTAGATTTAGATATGATTGTTTTCACTTGCATCATCTAGTTCCTTCCTGAGTAGACAAGCTCATATCACTGACGTAATAAATTGTGATTCACATAAACTTAATCCTTTATACAGAATATCTGATAATGGAAGAAATTCCATCTAAAAAGAATGTAAACATCAACTTCTGCGAAGCTGCAAACATAATTGTAAACTGAATGCAATATATATAATCGGTTCATGACTTCGTCCGATTCCTAATAGCCAATTTGTTGGTCCATCCAATCTCCTGGTTGTATATGTTTCTCCTTCATGTATAAATATATTCCCTGACTCCAGGAGGTTTTAGATCTTCCTCTGCCTCGTCTTCCCTCAAGTTTCCATTCCAAAACACATTTTGGTAGCCGATCCTCTTCCATTCGCTGGACATGCTCGTATCATATTAATTGCTGAGTTTTAATATAATTTAAAATACTGTCTTCAATCTTCATTTTCTCCCTTATAACTGAGTTCTAATTTTTTTCTTCTTGAAATTCTTGCTGTCCTTCGTATAAAATCAATTCCGTTGCCAAAAGATATTTATTTGTTTTTGTTGTTAATGGCCAAAGTTATGCTCCATAAGTAATGATGCTTTTAGCAATTGTAGGATATATATTCATGTTATTTTTATTATATTTTATCCCACAATATTCCATTGAGGCAAGCAATTGCAAATTTTCCTTTAGTATTTATATTTCTTATTTCCTCTTCATAACTTCCATTTTTTATTTATATTAATTCCTAAATATGTGATCTCACTACAAGATTTTATTGTTTCTCCACCTCTCCAAAATTAAATTTTGTTCTGGTTCACCATTTGATGAATAATTTGTTTTCTTCATGTTCAAAATTAATCCCCATTTTTCATATTCTTCTATTAATTTTCTAGTCATATATTCTAAATCTTCATAATCATGTGCAATTAACAATTGATCAGCTGCAAAAGTAAGTTGTATAAAGTTTTGTTGTTTGAAATAGGAATTCCCATGCTTGAACATTTTCTCCTCCAATTCTTTAATATTTCATATACATATATTTTAAACAGAGTCGGTGATAGATAACCTTGACGAAGACCTTTATTTATCGTAAAACCATGTGACAATTTACTGCCAATTTTAATTTTAGATATGCAATTGTCATACAAATTTTGTATAGCTTTAATTATTATAGTCTTAATTCCCATACGTCTTAAAGCAATCCATAGTTTCTCTATGGGGACATTGTCGTATGCTTTCTCGAGATCTACAAATAGTAGGTGCAAAGGTTATCCATATTGCAATTTCTTCACTATTAGCTGAGTAATGCAAAATAAATTCATTCAATTTATTTTGAATCAATGTTAATTGTATTAAAATTATAATATCAAATTATGTAGCTTTTATTTAGTCTCCTCAACTGTTAAAACGATTAAAACATTGTAGGCTTTTCAGGACCAGTCCCATTCTCAACAGAAGGTTCTACGTTATCATGGTACTATCCAGGTTTCTGATTATGATATAGATAGGGTTATTCATATTGAGTGCCATTGTTGTTTAAAATCAAACTGTTGTCAATTTCCTTTAAAATCTCTAACTCCTCCAGTATGTTTATCTTAGCTGGGTTCCAGTCTCTATGTAATATTGTGAGGGTGTTGTCTATATCCTGCATATTATGTCCTTCATTTATTATGTGTTTCGCATAAAGTGGGTTCGGTGGTTTAGTTTCCAGGCGGCATCTAACGCAACTATTTCCCTCTTGTTTAAAAAATACATTGTTACTGTCTAGCAGAGTCGGGGAGTTGTTGTTAGAGGCTTCTAAGACGCCGCTCCAATCGCCAAAAACTGAAAACAGTTCTCTGCCAATAATATCTTCGCATTTTTAAATGACGTTTCCATGTTAACTCCGCGTGGATATAGTAATTATCTTAACAGCGTTACAACTCTTGTTTTTTTTTCAGTGTTATTATAATATAGTCCCGTTAGTGTCAGTGAATATAACGTGACAACGCCACTTGATTTGCTAAATACGTGTATCCGTGCAAAATAGACCTACTTAACCACAAAGCATAGCGCCTGCAAACTGAGTCTACTTTAACATGATTTGCCTTCTGTATATTTAAAATCCTTAAGATGTTCTTTAAAATCTGATATTAAAACTTTTATTCGTTCTTCTTATATAATAGTATATTACGTTGCATGGTTGGGAAGTGGTTTTTACAGAATCGAGGAAAATGTTTAAAACCGAGCGATAGCGAGATTTATAATTTCTGAGATTCTGTAAAAAAAACTTCACAACGTGCGTTGTACATTATTTTTTGCGGGATGGGTTTTCTAATTAATAAATAGTAGTAAAATAATAACATATTTGTTGGAAATATGTGCGTTCATTATAAACAATTGGGTAACGTAGTGTGGGTAGTGTTTATTAATTGAAAGTACAGGAGGCCCTGAGACCATTATTATTGATAAAATGACCGCTAGTACGTACTTATTGTTTTATATTGTTTCAAATAAAGTTCAGTTCATTTAAAATGCAGTGATCTGTTTCGTATAATGTATATTAACACTACCTTTTGGATATTTTTTGTATATACATTGTATGTAGTATACATAGAGGGCAGTGGTTTTACTTCCCGCACGTAGGAGTAATGTAATATTACAGTAAAGTTATTTAGGTTAGCAATCCCGAAATGTAGGAAGTTGAAATTTGAATCATGGTCGCAATTGCTGTACGTACGACAAAACGCGCTATCGCGCAAAAAAATTGTTACAATCTTTATATGTTAGTTTATATACCGTACGCCTGTGTTATTGAAATTTTTCCCTCAATGTTATTATTTATTATGTTGTGTAGTTTGTTTACATTTTTGTAGCAGTTTTATATATTCATTGTTGATTTTATGCGATATACATTCATTGTTATAAGTCTTCCCCAACTTAATAATAAATTGGCATAAAATTAAGTATACATCATCAATTCAGACCCTTAGAAGCCAAATGACAAATTGCTAATTTTGGAGTTGTGTAGTTTTTTTTCGTAGTTAAAACAAATAATAATCTGAGTGGCCAATGGCTAAAGTAAAAATCTGTCTGGTGCTGAAATCTAGTGGGTGAAAAGAAAACTGTTAAGACAATCACATATAGAGTGTTTCAACTTTGAACATCGTTTACTCGAAACTGACATTGTGTTACTTATATCCCTTGGGTCCACCGCTGTGGTCTCGAGGTAGCGTGTTGTTTTGTCACACAGCGGGCCCGGGTTCGATCCCCGGTCGGGGCAGTTTTTCTGGGTGAGGTTTTTATCGGGGGTTTTCCTCGCCTGTAAAACAAATGTAAAACTTTAAGGCCCAAACGGTCCCCGAAATTATATGGTCAGCATCATCATCATTATCATCCTTTACCAGTGTGGAAAGCAACGGGTGTGACAGCTGCCACACCTACAATACCCTAGTAAAGCTGCAAAGAATAGCATGAAAATGCTATGATTGCAGTGAAGGACCTGCCCTCGGGCAGAATTATTATAGATGGATATCTCTTGGCTTCTAAGGTTCTCAATTACTATTGAATTGAACATAGCATGATTCATAAAAATGAATGTCACATGAAATTGTTGATTACATCTTCTGTATTCGCTGACCAAAATACAATCAAACAAACTCAAAATATTCGAAAGGAAAATCTCAACAAGAATTTTTGGATCAGAGTGTGAAAATGGCATTTGGCGAAACACATATAATGATGAACGTGTTGCAATTCTGGTTGACATGGGTTATCAATTTGATGCCAGTCCCTCGTTGCGTTGACTATTTACGATAGTCCAGATAAATTAGCCACTACTGCGTAATTATTTCACGAGCCTGTGTATTACTTTAGGTCATCGCCACAACATTTCCGTAATGGCGGGTTTCGAGGTTAGGTCTATTATTGTTCCCATCATTTCAGAAGCATTGTAATAATAATAATAATAATAATAATAATAATAATAATAATAATAATAATAATATATAGAGCCATACACGATGACCACACAAACATTGACATACCACTCAAAAAGGAGGAGTGGCCACATCCGGCAGAAAGAATTAATGTGGGCGACATTGAAGAATCGAACAACTACAAAATAAAAATATACACTGATGGCAGTAAATTTCAAGGAATGGTAGGGGCTGCTGCAGTTATCTTGAAAAACGGAAAATTAGAGCATACAATAAAAGCCAAACTGTCCAATCGTTGCTCAAATAATCAAGCTGAACAGATAGGAATTCTTAAAGCTCTAGAAGCAATATCATCAATTGACCAAAACAGCTCTGAAAAAAGTTTTGTTGCAGTTTATACAGATAGTCAAGTTACTCTCGACCTAATTAAAAACAACTTCAAACAGGGATATATCATATCAAAAATAAGACAAACAATAGCAAAACTCAGGAAACAAAATTGGATAGTACATTTCGGCTGGATAAAATCACATGTTGGAATTTATGGGAATGAAATGGCAGATCAATTGGCAAAACAAGCTGCAACAGAAACCAGCGTAACCGTAGAATATACAAAAATACCTAAATCATCAATAGTTGCCCAAGTAAAAGAAGAAGGAACCATTAAATGGCAGAACGAATGGGACAACGCAGATAAAGGAGCCACATGTAAGAAGTTCTTCCCATCAGTCAGAGACAGATTAAAACTTAAATGTGAAATAACTCCAGAATTTCTGAAATGGTAACTGGTCATGGAAAAAATAAATCACATCTTTATCGTATTGGAATATTAAACAACGCAACCTGTCCATGTAGAAAAGCAATTCAAAATGTAGAACATCTCCTTTATAATTGTGAATTGCAGCAGCATTCTAGAAATAAGTTGAAAGAAGAAATCAGCAAAGAAGGAGGAACATGGCCTGTGACGGAGAAAGACCTAATACACAAATATTTAAGACATTTTAAAAAGTATATACAAACAATAGTGTACGAAAATGAGTGATTAACAAGTGACGAAGATAAAAAAAAACATGTAAACAAAAACCAAATATGTGATGTTATGTAATGTTATGTTATCTGATTTTATGTTTGTTATGTTATGCATGTAATATTACTACGGTAATGGGGCATGCTGAAAAAAAATGAAAAAAAAAAAATAATAATAATATTAATTATTATTATTATGATTATTATTATTATTATTATTATTATTATTGTTGTTGTTGTTGTTGATTTTGGAGCGATCGACAGGCATTTCAAGAAGGGATAAGGTCAGAATCAGCACAATAAGGGAAATTATGCAAGTTGAAAAAAAATATATTACGAAAAATAGAAGAAAAACGTTTGAAATGGTATGGACACTTCATAAGAATGGAAGAAGATAGAATACCAAAGAAGATCCTTAATTGGAAAGCTAATGGAAGAAGTGGAAGAGGCAGGCCTAGAGAACGATGGATAGATGGAGTGAAGAGAAGTATGGAAGCTAGAGATTTGAGGGAAGAAGATGCTTTAGATAGGAACTTCTGGCGACAAATCACTTTGGGTTGAAGGGGAAACACTGTATTGTGGAATATTCCTAAATAAAAATAAAATTAACCCTATAATGCCCTTTCTTACATATGTGTAACATCGGGAATTTATCACATTAGCCTATTTCCATAATAAATTAATATTTGCCGCGAATGCCTGATTTACAGTTATGTAAAACGTTAAGAATATATTTGATTTCGCTACAACTAGGCCTACACGTTATAACTTTTAAGCCGTAACTAGAGTAACAGGTTTTAACCGTTACGGGTTAAATTAATTTAAGGTTATTAAACCTTCTGCCTGGAATTAAATTTTATGCATGTCTACTGTATGTATATTTAAAAGTCACCCTACTCAGATCGTTGTGGACGAAGTTCGCGAGTCGAAAAAGGTTGGGAATCGCTCCTTTAGGTAATGTAACGACGGACACCGATTACGTCAATGGTAGAAACACAAAACTCAGGTTTAAATCGGTGAAATGAAAAGAAAAACATTCCATACAACACAGTTTTAAAAAGATCTATAGAATAAATAATAGTTTTAAAAAACTAAAACAACACGCTTTATTAGAAAACTAAAAAATGAAAAATAATTTTAATTTCCAACGCGTTTTGGATAAAATTAATGTGGCCAACAAAAAATCATCTCCAACACATCTAGAATAAAACTAGAGTTATCTATAAAAAAAATACCATCAAAAGCGTGGGGTGCTCTACATCAATTAATGTAATTGATATTAAACAGATATTGGTTAAAGTAAAGCCTCTAAGAAGAAAACGTAAAAACCATAAAAAACATCCCACGCTTTTGATGTAATTTTTTTTTTTTAGATAACTCTAGTTTTATTCTAGATGTGTTGGAGATGATTTTTTTGTTGACCACTTTAATTTTATCCCAAGCGCGTTGGGAATTAAAATTATTTTTCATTTTTTAGTTTTCTAATAAGTCCCGCGCCGTAGCCGAGCGGTTAAGGTAGGAAGCCTTGGCGCAGAGCTACGGGACTTGCGCTGGTTCGAGTCTCCATGGGAGGAGACATTTTCTCATGGTATTTCGGCCAGTATGGGACCGGTGCCTACCCAGCATCGTGAGGCAATTGGATAGCTACAATAAGTAGCGGCTCCAGGTTGAGGAACCAGCTATAACGGCTGGGGGACTCGACATGCTAACCACATGTCACCCCCTACACTGGCTGTTGATCATCTACCTCTGTGATTGACACATGTGGATGTGAAGGGCCAGCAGCCGGCTGGTAAAAGGGCAACCGCTGAAAAGTGGAAAGACCCTCAATCGCAATCGGAGTTTTCTAATAAAGCGTGTTGTTTTAGGTTTTTTAAACTATTGTGTATTATTTATGTTTTAGTTTAATTGATTGTTATAAACCGAATCCCATGAAAATGTAATTGCTTACGATATTTTTAATATCTAGGCACGAATATAATTATATATTTTTAAAAATTATTATCCAACAATATTATAACATTTATGACTATTTTAATATAGAATAAATAGGTATAGTTAATCGTATCCTTTTCATATTTTGTGGATAAATTAGAATGTGTTAAGTTTACAAAATTGTCATTAATATTTTACAGAATAAGATAAAATATAAATATCTTTAAAGTCGATATTGTAGTATGAGCTAAAAACATTACTCTTCAGAAAAAATCATCCGCGCCGGATTTGAACCAGCGCCCTATGGATTACTGAAATTATATTCCACTATAGTCTACCGCTCTACCAACTGAGCTACCAGAGGATATAATATTAATTTCTTACAACGAAGATCACTGGGCCGTCCTATGAAACGCTGGAGGGAAAATTTTCTATAGGATCGTAACAGGCCTTGGCCTAATACTTGGAAGGAAGAAGAAGAAGAAGAAGAAGACAACGATGGACTAAAAAGTTCATACGTCCGCAACATGTTATACCGGTTTTTTTTTTTATGTCCTGATGATCCTGGCCAGGATCTTAGAAAACATTTATGAAATTATTGTATTGTAATTGGTCCTTTACAAGTATACAAAGTTTGAAGTAGATCCAATGTTTTAAGTGGGTGAAAATCGTGTTGAAAGATTCCGTTATATACATAGACAGATATAGGTCACGCTAATATAAAGAGTGTAAAAATTGGTACACTTTAGAGAAAAAGTTAGTACTATTGGTGACTTGTAGAAAACTAGTCGAGGGTAATATATTCCACTTGTTCCCAATCTTAATACAATTTTCATAAAATTAATTAAATTACTATTAATTTTTAAAAGAATGCTATGAGCTAGGTGTAGGCCTATAAGTTTATAACAAATTAACTTATAGATCTCGCTTATCGTATTCTTTTAACAATAAATAAACGGAGCTTCGGAGGTTTCTCTAGCGGTTTTCTCCCGTTTTCCCCTGCCACAATTTCATTCCACCATTTCTCCATAATCATCTCATCTATTTCGTTTCATTTCGTACATCTGCCCCTGTGATAGTGTGAAAGGCGTGGTCGGTCGGTACCCTTGCCATTCACAGACTTCTGTATCTCATCTCATCCCTCGACCCGACCCTGGGTTGGACACGAGTTGAGGATGTTATATTATAATAATTTAATTTGTTTTATGAAATAAATTATTAGCAAAAATTTTGTTTTTTGTTTTGTATATTATTTAACCAACAAATTAGTTTATTAATCTCATTACTTAACTTTTTTCATGTACATTAGATAGGGACAGTGTACTAAACAATTTAATTTATCTTGTTTGGGTATATTTTATTATTAGTTTTAGTTCTAATTTTAATTCTCATTAACATTATTATGTTATCTATCTCAGTGTTATAGAAATTACTTTATTGATTAAATGTTTATTTAGTATTAAAATTAGAGTTAACTGTGATTGCTATATTCTAATGTAACATAATATGTTTGTTCTGGTGACTGGAATAAAATGTTTTCCAATTGAATATTTAAAAAATGCATTTGTTACAATCAGATATTTAAATAAAATGTTAACAAAACATTTTAAACAACAATTTACTTGAAAAATTGGATTCAGAATTGATATAGATCTGAACAAAATCGTCCATTTTTCTTTCTGATCACTCACGAAACAACATTAGTCCAGTTCTTCAGGAACTGTATCAGCAGACCACAGCAGTATATTGTTGTAAAACTCCTTGTGTTCATTTGGAATATATTGTATTATATTGATTTAAAGTTTTAACTCGAATGCCGGCAAACTTCACAGTGATAACAACTGCTACGTAAATAATTCATAACTATGGTCATTGCCATCTATATGTATATTGCGATGCGAGGTTAGGAAGTGGTTTTTACAGAAGCGAGGAAATGTTTAAAAACCGAGCGATAGCGAGCTTTTTAATTTCTGAGATTCTGTAAAACACTTTACAAATGTGCGTTGTACATTATTTTTTGCGCGATGGTGTTTTCAAAATAATAAATAATAGTAAAACAAGAACATAGTTGTTGGAAATATTTGCGTTCATTATAAACAACTAACTAACGTTAACAGTGTGGGCAATGTTTATTAGTTGAAACTACAGGAGACCATGAGACGAATTAGTGATAAAATTGCGCAAGTACGTATTTATTGTTTTATATTGTTTCAAGTAAAGTTCAGTTCATTTAAAATGCAGTGGTTTGTTTCGTATAATGTATATTGACACTGCCTTTTGGATATTTTTTGTATATACAGTGTATGTAGTATAGCCTACATAGAGGGCAGTGGTTTTACTTCTCACACGCGTGTTTGTAATATGTAGACTAATGTTACAGTATAGTTATTTTACTACAGTATAATTCTTTATGTTGGTAACCCCGAGTTGTAGGAAGTTGAACTTTCAATAATGATCGCCATTGCTGTAAGTATAATAAAACGCACTTTCGCGCAAAAAATGTATATTACATATTTCTCTCCTTTCCTCCCATAATAATGACCTTGAAGTTTCGATGTTTTACTATAAACCAAACTGGCCTATTAAAAAGAAAAGTTTATATCTTAATTGGTTTTCTTTATTGATTTATTTAATAGAATTAACTCTCATATTTTTAGAATATTAGATCATTCTATTCAAACTGTACAGAGTATATATATATATATATATATATATATATATATATACACTGATTTAGTTAGGTTGATTAAAGCTTCAATAAGATTGCTGGGTCACCTATTCAGAGAAAAGGAATCAGATCCATGTCGTAAATTAACTTTAAATAAAATTGATGGCAAACGGAAAGACTTCTCATCAGATAGACGGATAATGTGGAACAAGATCTCAGGTAATGGGAGTGAATGGATGTAGGAAGAAGATAGAAAGTAGAAGAGAATGGAGGGGTATTGTTCGGGAGGTCAAGGCATATATAAGCCTGTAGCACCTATGATGATGATGATATCCTTTTTCGAGAAACCAACCCCATCATAACATTATCATTTATGTCCTTCCTTATCACATTAAGCATTACTCATTATCTTTTACAGTTTCACTTGCCAGAACATGAACCTACCATCCGCCCTTTGTCAAAGTGTAACATCACGGAAAAACAAATTGAAGAATTATTAACAATCTAACAGAAAACTTCAAAAATATTATGCATTACATCACTCTTGTCATCCCAACTTCTGTCAAAAAATAGTTATTAAACTGTAAATATATAAAACTGTTATTCTCCCAGTTATATTATATGGGTGGAAAACACAGAGTCTTACTTTAAGGGAGGAGAAAATATTACGAGCATTTGAATATAAAGTACTTAGAGAAATTTGCGGACTAATAAGGCGAATGGAGAAGACTTCATAACAGTTAGGTACATGATCCTTACGTGAAACAAGATAGAACAGTTAAGTGTCATAGACTGCGATGGGCGGGACATTTGGCATGAACTTGGAATGAAAGAATGGGATGGAAACATCTTGTATGAAAACCGGAGGGAAAACGCCAGTTGGTAGACCAAGAATGAGGTGCGAGGATAACATTAACCATGATCTAATGGCAGTGGATTATACAGAGGATGATTGGAAAAATATTAACTCAGGATAGGGATGTATAAAGAGCTTTATATCCACGCTAAACCTAAGGATTCGATAGGACCAGTGAGTTAGTTATATACAGGGTGAACGTTATTTACACCGACAAACTTCAGGGACTGATTCCTGACTGGAAATGAAGGGAAAAAAAAGGTCCTATAAACATGAGTCTGGAAATGAACGATATGCGTGCAACGACAACAAATCGTTCCGGCACACAGTACATAGCAAAATCACATCCACGTCACAACAGATGTTCAAAAATGGCCTCCATGGGATGCAATGCACATGCTTACACGTCGTATATCATGGATTCCCTCACTCTTTCTCATGTTCCTGCCTCTCTCCGAATAGGGTCACAGGCGATGTGGGCACGCTCTTGAAGGGTATGCACATCAGGAACTGGTTCAGCATACACAACGCTTTTCAGATGCCCCCAGAGGTAAATATCCAGGGGGTTTAAGTCCGGTGATCTAGCAGGCCATGCAACAGGGCCGGGAGAATAATGTAATTCGTCAGTGCCACCTACCATGGCAACGATGTATTTATGGGCACTTATTCATAGGGCATTTTTCCTTCATTTCCAGTCAGGAATCAGTCCTTGAAGTTTGTCGGTGTATTTAAAATTCACCCTGTATATTTAATTGAAGAAAACAATATTTTTATAAGTAAAAATGATAGAAGTGAAAATAAGAATGCTGTCATGATAATGATTGTGAAAGGATACTGAATAATATTTGTCGCTTTACGACGGATTTCCCTTTCCACTCATTGCTTTATTAACTAACAGAAGAAGACACTGCGCGGGTCATATATAGAGAGAGGGAAACCCCGAGGAAAAGCCCCAAAACAGGTCCTATACAACTTGAGCACAGTATCCTTCATATGGGGAAAGGTAATAATGCAAGGAAAATTGCTCATACAAAGTCTATCCAGGCAAAATGCATTTATCCGTTCAAAAACGATTTTAATAAATTATGCAACATTTTTGAACAAGTAATGGAGCTGTGTTTGTGCATTATATGGTTCAATTGTTTGTTATTGTTAATACCAATTACTAGGGAATTTGATAAGTAATGGAAACAATGTTTGTAAATCAGCGATCCTAGTGGTGACCAGATGTTAGCTTGAAGGTAATGTTGTTGAAGCAGGTTTTGTTGGAGAAATCTATAACATTGAAAGTCTCGAAATGACAATAGTTGTGTGAAGACATTCCCTGTTTCTCACATGTGGTAAATAATACCGCCCTAAAAAGATGGTCAGTAGAATTTGTGTAGCAGGTGGAATTGGCAAGTATTCGAACATCCACCAAATTCACCAGACATGAGTCTTTGTGACTACAACTTATTCTCAAACATCAGGGTACCTCTACGAGGAATTTTATTTCAATCAAGAGCTGATATCCAGAAAGCTCTAGATCAAACAGATGAGAAAGGTATCCAGAAATGGTGCTGCTGATGGAGTTCGCCATCTTCCAAGGATTTGGCATCGTATAGTTGACTTGACAGGAAACTATAAATGAAGTTCGTAACGTCAAAAATAATCTAAATATTTTTTTTATTATCTTGCAGCAGTGTTGCCGTTACTTACCGAATGCCCTAGTATTAAGGTTCGAAACATGATGTGTAGTATATTATTCTGTAGAACATTAATAACTTGTCCACCGCTGTGGTCTCGAGGTAGCGTACTTGACACGCAGCGGGCCCGGGTTCGATCCCCAGTCAGGACAATTTTCCTAGGTGAGATTTTTCGAGGTTTTTCCTCACTTTTAAGATTAATATCAGGAAACTTTAAGGCCCAAATGGTCCCCGAACACCATGTGGTCATCATTATCATCAATATCATATTCGCCTAATTAGCTTAAGTTTAGTTTAAGGCCTCTACTGGAGTATGATTACCATCATCATCAACACTCATATCATAGGGGCAGCGTAACTCCGCCTTCCACGCGCCCCAAACCCAGAAGTAGTTTACAAGTACGCCATGCCAGGAGAGAACACCAGAAATGTCGAATTAATAACCTGGGTCATTAAAAAAAACATTAACAACTTTATGTCTTAGTACTTTAAAATCTAACAAATATATTAGTAAGCAGACTTATTGTATTAATGGCATTCTAGGAGATCATCAATGTGGATTTAGAAGAAACAGGTCTACAACAGATCAGATTTTTAGTATCAGACAGATTTTAGAAAATAAATGGGAATATAATAGTATTGTACATCAACTATTCGTAGACTTCAAAAACGTATACGATTCAATTAAGAGGGAGAAATTATATAGTATCCTGCTGGAGTTGGGAATTCCTAAAAAGTTAGACTTATACGAATGTGTCTTAATGGCACAAAAAGTAGGGTGCGTGTAGGCAAACAGTTTTCGGATACTTTTGAAATCCAGAATGGGTTGAAGCAAGGAAATTCACTATCTCCTCTACTATTTAATTTTGTACTAGAGCACGCCATCAAATCTTTAGAGGATGAATAAGGCCTACGACTCAATAGTATTAATAAGCTGTTAGTTTATGCTGATGATGTACTATTAGGCCATAGCGAGGAGATAATTAGGGCCAACACGCACACACTACTGAGTACCACTAAGAAATTTGGACTGGAAGTAAATATCAATAAAACTAAATATAATGGTGACACACACAAATGCATTATATAATGGAAATGGACAACTAATGAACAAATGATGAAAATTTTGAGGAAGTGACTGAATTCAAATACTAGGAACAATAATCACAAATAGGAATGAGATGCACAAGGAAATTAAAACATAGGCTCAATTCCTAGAAAATGCGTGGCTATTATGCATTGGAGAGACTTCTTGATGTCCGAACTCCTTTCAAAAAACGTTAAACTGAAATTCTAAACTATTATTTATATAACTACCAGTTTTATTGTATGGATTTTGAAACGTGGACTCTAGTGTTTTAGGGAGGAAATGAGATTACGAGTTATTTGATAATAAAATCAGTAGGAAAATTTTTGGACCTAAAGAGAGATGAATCTACAGGTGAATGGAAGAAGACAGAATGACAGTGAGTAACATTGTCTTTATTGATTATATCGTTTTTCCGCATCACCAAAGGTTTCCGAGAGACACGCATTTATTATAACATTTAAAACACTTTATATTTTCTCTCTACAAACATCGAACGTAACCTACACATATTCGAACAATTTCGGAACTCACCTATGAAGTAAGAACATGACGATTTTCCTGCTATATATTTCGGGCTGTGGGGGAGCATCCCTCATTGCGTGTTCAACAATAAAAATCGTTCCAGCATAAAATTAGGATTCCATTTGCCTATATCGCTTTTTTTTTTCCCATAGGTTAAATCTCCTGATTAAAGTGGGTTTTGCTCGTGCTCAATCGCTCATTGCCCCAAGATTTTCCGGGAAAAAAAAATGTAGGTTCATTAAAAAAATATTATTTAAACCATTAATTTAAATTTAAATAAATAAAACTGTTGGTGATGGACAAATTCCGAATACATATTTGAAAACAAGATAAAAACTGAATTAAGTACAACTATTGGTACTCATGAGACAAAAATCATGTTGACCAGTGTAATTTGCTTATATGCATTTCATGTTATACTAACCATTTATTTTCTTTTCATTATAAAATATTGAGAGATAAACTGTATGCACCAAGGGTATTGTTAGTTATTGTACCCTCGTGCGACTATCCAAGCCTCAGGCCAAAGGGCCTCGGCCTGGTAACCTGTCTCCCTCAGGATATAATAATACTCTGGTATATAAATAATTAATAATTATGTAATTATTAATATGACATATGTAGACTACTATATAATTCTCTTGGGCGCTTTTATGTTTGACCATGTTGAAATGCAGTCATTATCCATCGGTAGCTGCACTTTAATGAATCTCATTAAACTGCATTTTTTGGCTAAAGTGCAAGTTTTCCACCAATTTTAAGATCCTCTTTTATTATCGTGTACACTGTTTTTTCCTCCTTCTTTTACCTTTTTGCTAACACACACCGAGACCCAAGGTGGAGATTTTAAATCCTCTGCCCCGCCGAGAATCGAACACGGGTCGCCGGAGTGAAAGGTAGGGACTCTACCTCTGAAACAACAGGAAATTTGATAAATATTTAAAACTAAACGTCGCGTCGGCCGCGATGGACTGGTGGTTACGTTCCATGTCTCTGGTGCCGAGGGTTGCGGGTTTAATCCCGGCGGGGTCGATGGATTTTTTTAGGATGGAAAAATGCAAGTATCAAGTCCTCCGGTAGGAACTTTAAGCCGTGGGTTGTGAGTCTGAAGATTTTTAAGGCTCGTAAAAGATCCTTAAGCCTCTAGGAATATCAGAAATGTCATAAAGGCAGCCTGGTGGCATTAGTAATAAAAAACATTAACCTTCAACTAAGCAGAGGCTACTGCTGAACACAACTGCGCTCACACCAAGTCTCAAAGTGCGCGCCCGCGCCTAGGTGTCTGAATAGACAACACTGTTCTATATTAAGTTTTTTTTTTATCCAATGCATGATTTTTTTTTTTACCTTACGGTATATCTAAATCTAAATCTATAAGGGTTATAACGTTGTAACATTATGAAGTAAATTAACATGAAACAATACAACAACATACAGTCCATCATCATCATCATCATAGTACATTCACGAATTTAGGCCATTTGTTGGCCTGTTTCGGCCTCAAGAGAAACACCATCCAAAAGTCTTTTGAGTGGACGTCCTGGTCTTCTTCTTCCTGCAGGTTGATACCTTGACATTTGTTTGGGTATCCTATGATCTTCCATTCGATGAACATGTACCATCCATCTTGACTTATCTTCAGAAATGTTGTTTTCTAAAGGTTCCATGTGTAATTCTTCTAAGGTGCCTTCATTTTTTTTGTGATCTAGTAGTGTGTATCCTGCAGTCCTCCGAAGGTATCTCATTTCAGCAGATCTAAGTCTCTGTATATCCTTCCTTCTGTTTCAACGTCCATACTTCGCTACCATACAAAATAGTTTTATACACTTTTAGTCTTGAATGTTTTTGGACGAACTGTGGCTTGAAAATAGAATTTATTAAATGTAAAATCCCAATAAACTTATTAATTCTATCTCTACTCTATTTTTTATACAATCAAAATAATAAATAAAATTCCATCTCCCAAAAGTCAGTATCCAAGCAATATTTAGATATACAACATACATTATCATAAGAATATTATAACAAAGATGAACAGAGTGAAATTAAATTATAGTTGCGAATAAAGACTATTTACAAACAAAATGAAGTAATTCTAACATTTTTCGTTGATGAGAATATGATGAAGAGGAATGGAATACTTGTTTTCATTAAATTTGTAGTCTGTAACGCTGAAACCACAACATTGCACAATTAAATTAAAACATGTTTGAATTTCGTCTCTACATTTACTCAATGCAGTTTATATTTTAGAAATATATAAACATGTCAAACTGAAATTATGTAAAACTATTATTCTACCGGTTATATTATATGGATGCGAAACATGGACTCTTACTTTAAGGGAGGAAAGGAGATTACGAGTATTTGAGAATAAAGTTCTTAGGAAAATTTTTGGACCAAAGAGAGATGAACAGACAGGTGAACTACACGGTCTTTATAGGAAGCCAGATATAATAACAGTTAAGTCTCGTAGACTGCGATGGGCAGGACATGTGGCACGAGTGGGGAATGAAAGGCGAGCATGGAAGCTTCTTGTAGGAAAACCAGAGGGAAAACGCCCAGTTGGTAGACCAAGAGAATAACATTAACTATGATTTCAGGGAAGTAGATTATACAGGGAATGATTGGAAAACATTAGCTGAGGATAGGAGTTATGGAGAGCTTATGTCCGCGCGGTCATGAACCTACGGGTTCGATAATGCCAGTGAGTTAGTTAGTTATATACATATGCCTGAAATTTTCCATGTCGGTTAAAATTGAGTTAATGTGAAATTGGGAGCTATATTTGGACATTTAAGTCTAGATTAAGGTTAGAATCGTGTATATTTGCCATTTGTCTTACAGTTTTACATCATGGCGTAAACCTAAAGTATCTCTTTATATTTGATTTATCTTGTATTGATTTTCTTCTTAAACAATACGATATTATTAAACTTATGATAATAATTAAGAGCATGACACAGAGAGCTATAATAAACAGTTCACTCATGGTTTCTGGTATAGAAATGTCCATTATTTCACATTTATCACTTCTGATTTTTGTCCAGGAAGTTCCTTCCTTAAGCTCAGAATGTATACAAGTTATTTCCACTTCCATACGTTTTTCTTCACTCCATTTCATTAATACATCAAATTCACAGCCACAAACAAAATAATTTCTTGATAGATCCACTCTTTTTAATGATGTCAGTGGTTTTAACGTTTCAACTTTCAACGTTGTTAAAAGGTTAGAACTTAGAATCAAAGTTTCTAATTTAATTTGGGAGGCAAAAATATCATCCTCAAGGTTCTTGAGTTTGTTGTTGGATAAATCCAGGCACTTGAGTTTATTTAATTTGATAAACAATTTAGAATCCAATTTTTGTAAAGAGTTATGAGTTAAGATCAAAATTTGAAGATTAGTCAAATGAATAAATGCATCATCATCTATGTATGTTAAACTGGTGTTAGATAATTTTAGATATTTGAGAAATGTATAAGATTCTGGAAAGAAATCATCTTCTAATCTTCTAATGGTAAGATTAGTGCAATTTAGATGAGTGTGTGTGCAATTTCTTAGATTCGTACATTGTGGAGTTTTCCAGCAGTTTTCAATCGATGTGTTTGCAAATGATGAAGCGATCGCCAGCAGATAAAACACAATCCACGTACGATTATCCATGGTACTAGAAACAAAAAGCAATAGTTAATAAATAAGATGAGTTTACATTCCATATTAGTAGTTTCTTGAAGAACATGTTTTAGAACATAATCCTTGCTCAATCATCAGCTTGTACAGACTTAAGATCTGTAAGTTGTCGGCCCTGGATGTCGGCTCCTGTTCCCTCATCTCATGGTCCAAAGTACTTGCGTATTAAATTCCCGGGGAGAGAAATTTAAAACGCTAGTTCTTTGGAATATAATGGTACTATACATCAACTATACGCAGACTTCAAAAAGGCATACGATTCAATTAAGAAGTAGAAGTTATCCTGCTGGAGTTCGGAATTCCTAAAAAGTTAATTAGACTTATACGAATGTGTCTAAATGGCACAACGAGTAGGGTACGCGTAGACAAACAGTTTTCGGATACTTTTGAAATCCACAATGGGTTGAAGTAAGGAGATGCACTATCTCCTCTACTATTTAATTTTGTACTAGAACATGCCATCAAATCCTCAGAGGATGGAGAAGGCCTACAACTCAATGGTATTAATAAGCTGTTAGTTTATGCTGACGATGTAGTACTATTGGGCGATAGCGAAGAGCTACTAGAGATCAACACGCACACATTATTGGGTAACACTAAGAAATTGGGACCGGAAGTAAATATCAATAAAACTAAATATATGGTCACACATAGAAGTACATTATATAATAGAAATGGACAGCTAATGAAAAATGATAGAACATTTGAGGAAGTGGCTAAATTCAAATACCTAGGAACAAAAATTACAAATAGGAATGAGATGCACAAAAAAATTAAACATAGGCTCAATTCTGGAAATGCATGCATTATACATTACAGAGACTTTTGACGTGTCATCTCCTTTCAAAAAACGTTAAACTGAAAATATATAAAACTATTAATCTACCAGTTATATTATATCGATGCGAAACATGGGCTCTTACTATAAGGGAGGAAAAGAGATTACTAGTATTTGAGAATAAAGTTCTTAGGAAGATGTTTGGGCCAAAGAGAGATGAACAGACAGGTGAATGTAGAAGACTGCATAACAGTACACTACATGATCTTTATAGGAAGTCAGATATAATAACAGTTAAGTCTTGCAGACTGCGATGGGCAGGACGTGTGTCATGAATGGGAATGAAAGGCATGAGTGGAAGCTTCTTGTAGGAAAACCAGAGGGAAAACGCTCAGTTGGTAGACCAAGAATGAGGTGGGAGAATAACATTAACTACGATTTGAGGGAATTAGATTATACAGGGGATGATTGTGAAACATTAGCTCAGGATAGGGATGTATGGATAGCTTATGTCCGCGCGGCCATGATCCTACGGGTTTGATAGTGCCAATGAGTTGAGCTCTTTGGACCACAAAAAGAGGCACAGGAGTCGACATCCAGGGCCGACAACCTAAAGATCACCAGTGTGTACAAGCTGACGATAGAACAAAGTTGATGTTCTGAAACATGTCCTACCAGAAACTGCTAATATGAGGTAAGATTAAATACTTATTTATTATGTGGAACCTCGTAATATTACTTAATATTGTATTTATATAAGAAAACAATAGTTTATTTACATTATAATTGGACCGGCAAAAAGGAACCAAGCCACACGACAACCGGACTGAGATAAATGCAGTTGAAGTTAAATGTCGATAAAAAAAATCATAAATCAAAGTAAACAGTTAATTATTACTTCAACTAACAAAATATTAAGGAGCTCTATTTTACGAGAAAGATTGTAACTCGAAACATTTTTTAATTCATAAAAAATAAATTTTTTGTAGTTGTTTGGTTGTTTCTGCTGAAGAAATGTGGCATATTCTAGTAGCGGTTTCTTACTTGGCCCATAGATGGCATAAGAATGCAGTATTTGATTGGATCTTTTCTGCAGGAGATGGAGTGATACTTGAGGAGCAATAATATAACATTAACTCATAAGCCTATATTTCAAGTTAGAGAGTTGGTTCCTTTTTTTGCAGAATGTGGTCCAATTCGATCTCAGAATTTTAGACTCTAGAATACGTATATTTAGGTGACTAAAATAGGATTCAAAACTGTAAATAGATTCTAATATTCTACTGTAGGCATTAAAAAGTATATTACGATGCAAGGTTGGAAGTGGTTTTCACAGGACCGAGGAAAGTGTTTAAAAACCGAGCGATAGCGAGGTTTTTAATTTCCGAGATTCTTTAAAACACCTCACAAACGTGCGTTGTACATTAATCTTTTTCGCGGTGGTGTTTTCAAAATAATAAATAATGGTAAAATAATATCTTTGTTGGAAATATTTGCGTTCGTTATAAACAATTGACTAACGGTAACAGTGTTGGCAATGTTTATTAGTTGAAACAACAGGAGGCCACGAGAACAATTATTGATAAAACAACAGGAGCTGTGAGACCATTTAGTGAAAACATGGCGACAAGTACGTATTTATTGTTTTATATTGTTTCAAATAGAGTTCAGTTCATTTAAAATGCAGTGATTTGTTTGGTATATTGTATATTAACACTACCTTTTGGATATTTTTTGTACGTAGTATACATAGAGGGCAGTGATTTTACTTACCCACACACTTTTGTAATATGTAATATTACAGTACAGTTATTTTATTACAGTACAGTTATATAGGTTGGCAATCCCGAAATGTAGGAAGTTGAACTTTCAATCATGGTCGCCAATGCTGTAAGTACGACAAAACGCACTATCGCGCAAAAACGTAAGATTACAACATTGTATAATGAGACGTAAGACTTCTAACTTTTATCTTCGTTTCACACACAAACATTTTAATAATATATACTATCTGAGTTGCAGTCTCGTTTTTATTAGATAAAAATCGCGACTCTAGTCATTAGAGAAGAATCTGGTGTGTCGAACCTGTAAGACGACCTACAGCTCAAATAACATCGTAGAGGAGACGTTCATTCCATTCTTCCATATCATACTGGGATAGCGCAATTGATTTCAGATCGCGGTAGTCAGGGTAGTCTGCCTGACTAGTATGAATATAGCATATTGCGATACGAGTGTGGTAAACACTTGATACGGATCGAGGATAAGTTTAAAAAAACGAGGAGCTTACGCCGAGTTTTTTTTTTTTAATTTCCGAAATACCGTTATGTGTTTACCACATAAGTATTACACAGGCTTACTATTTTTTGCGCCATGTGTATTTATTTTAGTATTTAAGATATTAACTAAAATATTAACCTATATATTATAATACACGAAGAAACATATTTGTACCCATTTTTAAGCAGATTGCGCGCACGGAGGAGTGTGATATTTGGCATAATTAAAGTTCATATAGAGAAGGAGCGCAGAAAAATAAAATGTATATATGTGTTACAAATAAATTAAATTAAACAAAATAAAATAAATTGTCTCTAAGGAATTATGTGTATTATTCATTCATTTGTGTACTCATTCATTTGTTTACGTTCGTACTGAAAGTGCAATGTTGTAAAAAGAAAATTGTACAGCAGCAATGTAAATTGACTTACTCTCGCATATTTATTATTAGTGATTTAAAAAAGTGAGTGCATTCCATTATTTAAATTTAAATTAAACCTGTCTAATCTTTGTTTAAGTAATTTCATTGCACTTTTTTATTTACATTTTCGCACCTACTTCCATTGTGCATCGACATACAACATTGACGGTTTGGAGTGAGATACAAAGAAGGAGGGATATATATTCCCGTACACATAACAGTAGGCCAATTGCAAATTTAAATAGTATAAATAGTATACAAATGTCAAATGACTCGTTATTGTTCTTTAAACATGGCTTAGCCAAACTATACCACATATTTCCTATCGATCGTATTTTTAAAATAAATAAAAAATTAATGCATGATGACGTATTTGTGACAAACTTAAAAATTTAATGAATTGTGGTTGAATTTCGACCGCTGGGCGACCACTAGTAAATATAATTGAAGATGAATGTTAGATTTCAGAAGGTGAATCGGATATATGTTTTACTATGGAGAAATAATAAATTAATATTGTTGGTCATGTCGCCATCTTATATTTGTTAAAACTGTGAAACCAGTTTGATTTAGGATGTATTTCTGATTATGGAGAGTGTTTTAGACGATGTGCAGTGATGATGAAATAAAAGAGGCGTGGAAAGCTGGATGTGATGAATTAACACCGAAATTAATACAAATTGCAGTATCACTATCAATATTTCAAAATAAATGTTTTTACTGGTGCTTTTGATAATTTTTAAAGTATTGAGATTTACTTTGTTTTCATAGCAACCAAGATTGTATGCGGGAATGTCAAATTACGATGCACATCAACAATAACAGTAAGTATACAATATTAGCTACATAGTGCAAAAAATAAGTAAAGAACCGGCAAAATATGTATGACAACTTAAAAAAAGTAAGAATTTTATAATGGAATATATGGTAAAGTGGGGGAACTCTGATCAAACACTGGTACTAGAATACAAATTTTTTTCAGGTTATTTGAAAGTATATTTATATTTTTACACGCTTTATATTATTAGCTTGACCTCTATCTGTCTATCTATGTAACGGAATTTTTCAACACGATTTTCACCCTCTTAAATACATTTGATCGACTTGAAACTTTGTATACTTGTAAAGGACCAGTGACAATAGAATAATTCCATACATTGTTTCTAAGATCCTGGCCAGGATCATCAGGACATCAAAAAAGACCGATATAATAGGTTGCGGACTTATCGACTTTTTAGTCTATCGTTGTAAGAAATTAATATTATATCCTATGGTAGCTTAGTTGGTAGAGCGGTGGATTGTAGTGGTATATAATTTCAGTAATCCACAGGTCGCTGGTTCAAATCCGGCTCGGAGGATTTTTTCTTTAGAAGAGTATTACTTTTAGCTCATATTACAATAGTATCGAATTTAAAAATATTTACATTTTTATCTTATTTTGTAAAATATTAATGAGAATTTTGTAAACTTACCACATTGTAATTTACCCAAAAAATATGAGAAGGATACGATTAAGTGTAACTATTTATCTATATTAAAATATTCAAAAAGATTATAATAATGTTAGTTAATAATAATAATTTAAAAAATATATATAATTATATTCGTGCGTAGGCACAAAAATATCGTAAGCAATTAAATTTTCATGGGATTCCGGTTTATGACAATCAATTAAACTAAAAATAAAAAAAATAGTTTAAAAAACTAAAATAACACGCTTTCTTAGAAAACCAAACTAAAAAATTTAAAAAAAAAAGTTTAAAAACTAAAACAACACGCTTTATTAGAAAACCGAACTAAAAAATGAAAAATAATTTTAATTTCCAACACGCTTCGGATAAAATTAAAGCGGTCAACAAAAATATCATCTCCAACACATCTAGAATAAAACTAGAGTTATCTACAAAAAAAACATAATTTTACCATCAAAAGCGTGGGGTGCTTTTTATGGTTTTTACGTTTTCTTCTTAGAGACTTTACGTTTACCAATATATGTTTATTATCAAATATATTAATCGATATAGAGCACACCATGCTTTTGATGGTAATTTTTTTGTAGATAATTCTAGTTTTATTCTATATGTGTTGGATATGATTTTTTTTGTTGACCACTTTAATTGTATCCGAAGCGTCTTGGAAATTAAAATTATTTTTCATTTTTTTAGTTCGGTTTTCTAATAAAGCGTGTTGTTTTAGTTTTATTAAATATTATTTTTTATGTATAAGTAAGTAATAGAACAGTAAACAGTTATCTTATTTTAATTCCTTTCTACGAATAATATTACAGTTATTCGAATAATTTGTAAAGTGTTCAATATTCCCCCACTTCATCGTATTGTTGGTGTTAAACAATATGTTTTTTATTGGTTTAAGGTTTATCAATCCGGCTTTTCCTCTGCTGAAGTTTATGAGTTAATGATATAACTAATAAAATAGCAAAATTCCAGGGAATATGTGGTACGATAAAACGATCACTAAAATAACAAAACAACAAGAGAGACCCAATTGAAATTTTATAAAACGTTGGCAGTACCGGTACTGCTCTATGGTTCAGAAGCCTGGATACATAAAAAAACAAGATCTAAGTAGGATAACGGCGGCAGAAATGAAATTTTTGAGATCTGTTAAAGGGTGCACTAAGGAAGACAGAATCAAGAACACATAAATAAGACATGAACTTGAAATATTTGAAATAACTGATAAAATAGATACATATAGACAAAAATGGAAGCAACACATAGACAGAATGAATGAAGATAGATATCCAAAACAAATAACAAAATACAAACCTAAAGGCACCCGAGATGTGGGCAGACCTAGAAAGAGATGGGCTGAAGTCGGAACGGGTCAACAGACCTAATTCATGAATGCAGATGATGATGATGTCATTAATTTAGATTATGCTTAATTTCTAGCGTTACATATCAATAATGATGTAATGTAATATGAACAAATAAATAAATTAATTAACAAACCAAAATTAACTCGAAGTCTCTTAAAAATATGATAGATAAAGTCACACGGCTTCCTATAGCAGTACTTCTTACATAAAATACTTGACAAAGGCAGTTGAAATCTATTTTGGCAATATCCAATTTTTTAAATAAATTCATGTCTTTTGGAGTCAAATGCGACGCTCAAATATCACTGATCGACAAAATTGAACCTTTTTCTTTCACAAGAATAAAAATATGAGATTTTAGAAGTATTTTTCATCCTGAATTTAAATATAATTTCAGTTTTTTCCTATCAAGCAAGAGTTTCCTGTGATATTCATTTACATTTTGTATAATTTTTAATAAAATCCATCTAACTCTAACTCATTCTGACTTACCTAGAAAGTGGTAGATAGTGATTTTCGGAAATATTTTGCATCTGGAACATCTCTCTTCTTGGTCCAACGGTAGTCAGGCAGCATATTAGAACTCCATTTGCCTTGGTACCTCTTTTCCATTATGGAAATTTGCTGATGAAAACGCTCACCCTGCTCATCAGAGACAGCCCTTAAATACAGCTTGAATAAAATCGCTGCATGTAAGGTAAAGGCATAGATCAAGTAATCCCTGGCATAAATTCCTATGACAGGTCAAAGAGAATGCTAAAATCAATTTTAAAAAAGTAGCTGTCACAAAAAAAACTGTGCCTGATGGAAAAATTCTGACTACATATCTGAATTCAGTATGAAAAAATGCACTAGATTCACTAATCAGATTTCTTGTGAAGAAAACCTTGTCGACCAGTGTAACAGATGTGAGATAGTCTGTTAAACAATACTATTTGCTTATTTATTTCTAGACTTACCTGTTAGAATATCTTACGAATACATTAAAGGTGACATGTTTTACAATGATGTGTAAGTATTATATAGGCCCTACATATTTATGTAAACGTATATGTATGATTATTGTTACGCATTGTTCCTACGCATGTCACGAATTTTTCCTTTAACCACACGCTATTGTAAATTACCAATTTCATTTTATAAGTTCAAAAGGAAGTATAACGTATGGTAATACCAGTACGATATAGGAAATCAGGTGATACCGGACGTTAGAATCATTAAAGAAACTTGAATTTATATTTGCTTTAACTTTGGTTTGAACATTGTAATGTGCATGTATTAAGGATAGTCATGAGTGAATTTTGAACCTCCGAAACTAATATAGGCATTTCTTTTAAATTTTTACCACAGATGTGTACATGTATAAGTAACATGTATGATAAATTTCAATCGATTTGTTATATTAGTTTGCAAGTTACATTATTTTTTTTCTATTTTATTTTAATTTAATTATGAAAGTTCCTTGCAGTACAATTTTTAGTATTTTGCTCCAATATTTTGTCAGGATATTCGTTATACTTATTGTTTCTAAATTTACTTTGGATTTTTCTCTGCTGTTAATACTTTTGAGAAAAAAAACTGATTTTTCATGTTGGCGGAAATCCAGATGAATATGACAATATAAAAAATCATAACTCATGAGAATTTTGAGTACGATTAAAATCCAATGCAATTTTGATTATTTACATTCTTACAGATAAGTGGTGAAAATGTCAGTTGAATAAGGCAAAAATTGCGGTGCAAGGGACTTTTTTTAAATGGGCATGCGCTTGAAACATACACTTTGAGAAAAAAGGCTACAAAGTTTTTCATGCTTCTGACTGCTTTAATAACACACAGCTCCAATTTCTGTGTTGAAACAAATATGTATTCTGGATATTTGTGCCAAACTGTATGGTAGAGACTCTCATTACCATTTTGGGTTTTTCCTTTTGTGTCTCTCTCCAATAATACATCTGATGCCAATCTTTAATATATCGGTATTATTTTGCCACTAGTTCTGAGGGAGTTTAAAAATGGCCGCCAGGCCTTTAAAAATGGCTAAATAGCGATAAGTTATATATTTTCTTGAACAGGAAACTTACGAGAATTTTATGAGAGATAAAACACAAAAATGTGTGTTTCGGTCAATTTTCACTCAAAATTCACTCATGGCTACCCTTAATGTGTGCACCGTTTAAATTATTGTATTACTGCTGGTATTATTATTATTATTATTATTATTATTATTATTATTATTATTATTATTATTATTATTATTATTATTAAATCCGCCCGGCATTTGATTCTTGGGCTTTTTAGCATTGCACATTTTTTCAATGATGCGTTAACCCCCCAACCTGGAGGACCAGGAGATTATTATATTAGTGCAGACGAAAGCCATGGTACAGAAATCAGTTGGAGGATAAATATGGGAAACTCTTCTATTTTATATTAAAGTGTGTTTTATGGGGGTCAGAATATTAGTTATAAAATAAAAACAAATATTTTAAGTAAATTAATAAGGAATGCAGTAACATAGGTGCAGAAATTAAAATCTAGAACAGCAAGTAAATTAAATTCTGAAGAAATGGCTTTTTGGAAACGTTCAGCTGGAATTTCAAGAAGAGATAAAATCAGTAAACATTTTAATTAAACAAAAAATTAATTTTCAAAATTCCAGTTACGGATTTTATAAAAAAAACTAACAATTAAAATGGTATGGTGATGTAAAAAATACAGAAGACAGACTTACAAGAGGATATTAGAATGGGCATCACTGGTAGAAGAAGAAAAAGTGGATGTCCAAAAATAAGGTGGATTGATTGTGTTTTGAGCAGCATGAGAGAGAAATAATAGGACGATGGAGATTGGTATGACAGAGAGATGTGGAGGAGATAATTCAGCGTAGCACGATGTTGTGAAAAATTGTGAAACTTGCTATATAAATACTACTCTTATCATCATGATTTTTTTTATTTATTTCAGAATTGTTTCTGTTATTTATACAGGTGTCCTCAACCAAAATATACTATTTTTTTCTTCCATGCTTCCAGGTTTTGCGTGTCTGCTTCTATCATATTTATCTTCTCCATGTTGTCTTGAATTCCCTTTGTCCACTTTGGCTTTGGTCTAACATGTTTCCCTTTTCTAGGAGGTATCCATTTCAATACTTCTTTGTTTGTTTCTGTTTCCCTCCTTCTCGTTATATGCCAATACCATCTTAGTTGGATATCTTCAATCTTTTGTACAATATCCTTTTCTACATTCATAATTTCTCTTAATGTATTACTTTTTATTTTGTCTAATTTTGATATTCTTGCTGAAATTTATTATTATTATTATTATTATTATTATTATTATTATCTCATCATCATCATCATGTTTAGCGTATAAAATGTTATATTTGCATTAAGTGTGCACTGCAATTTTTAATGTATTTTTTTCAATCGATTTTATTAGTAGTCAATTTTTGTATACAATTTATATTGTAAGTATGTAATTAGTTGTATATTTACCGGTCAAGCTCGATGGATTTTTAGTATGGAAAAATCCAAGGGGAAAGTCCTCCGGGAGGGGTCCCGAGTCTGTCATTGGTACCTGAATTATGCTGCACTCTATATATTAATTTTTGTAGCTTACAACATCTATATGAAAAAAAAACTACCGAAATTGTTCCCTAGTTAGCAAATTACCTCAAACAGTAGCATTTGAGATTATATTCTGAAGGTCCCGTACTCCACCAGGCTAAATAAATCTAATCTAATCTAATCTATTGAAACCCCAGTTTTAACCAATCTATTTTGTTTTTCCTTGCAACCATTTAAATTCTGTATATAGCTAACTGTTGAACATGAGGGGTTTCTGCTCCAAATAGTGAGCATAATGGGTTTTTACATCAAATAATGTTTTTATTGCAAGTATTATTTTTGTGTCAATTAATTTATTAATTAAAATATGTACTACTTCACAATCCTATCCAGGATATGCTT
This sequence comes from Diploptera punctata, assembly GCA_030220185.1. Classification (NCBI taxonomy): domain Eukaryota; kingdom Metazoa; phylum Arthropoda; class Insecta; order Blattodea; family Blaberidae; genus Diploptera; species Diploptera punctata. Next base: position 1,091,975 of record JASPKZ010004560.1, read on the forward strand.
TTCTATAAATGGGAAGTCCAAAAGTCTTCAATTTCCCCTTGTAGTTTATGTATATATCTTATTTCTCACTATTGCATCCTTAATAACATATCTTCTTCCTCTTTTTTAGGTGGTTCTGAGTCACTCATATCAGATATTATTGCGTGATATTATAGAAATGATAATTAGAATGTAATTTCAAATAACTAATATTTATCCCGATCACAGTCATATGTTTATGCAGACTATTTAACTCATGCCCCAAATGGGAGCAAATGACCAATCACGTTTCAATGAATTTTGTTTTACCATTCACAGTCTTGTTTCACCTCGATATTTATCGAATTATGTTTACCAAAATAAAGAAAACTCCTCCTTTTTAATATTCTGAACAGGGCAGAGCATTATTTTGCACTGACTGACTCTTCAACAAATACGTTGAATATAGCAAATAATGAACAGATTCCTTCGAACTACACATTTAATAACTGTGTGTTTAATAATTGTGTTTTTAAATAATGATTTTACTGAGTTGTTTCCTAAAAAAAATAATAACCTATAATGTTGGTTATAATATACAGGTTATGTGTTTCATTTTTTCTCCACTAGGGTGCATTCTTACAATATTGCGATCCTATTCGGCAGTAAATAATATAATCAAGTTGCAGTGATGAATAAATGAAACACAACCAAACATTTCTCATTTGTTTTCAAACATCGTCGTTTACATTAAATATACACATATTATAAAATAACTGTATTTAAATAATGATTTGTGAGTAAACAGCTTAATATTTTCGTTAAATAGTCCTAACAAATGCCACTCTTAATTTCCAAATCCTCTAGATAAATTAGAAATCACTCGTGGCATTACTTATGATTATTAAACGTCAACTGTTCAGTAGCCAGGGAGACAACCTTTAGATATAAAACACATGACCAGGAATATAACCTTTGGTTACAACAAATATTTTTCCAGCAATTAAGAGTAGAAACACCTAATGTCACTGAACAGATCATTAAAACTCCAAACCTGTATTACAGAGTATCTGTCATGTGTACATGAATTATTTCAGTCAGAATCAGTGCCACTATCTTCATACACATATAATCCAACATTAACTCATTTTGGCAAAAATTTGGACATGAGGGTTTGTGATTTGACCGATTCAAATGTCTTAAAATATGTATTTTACAATTCACTGTTGAAGATCTGTTTCGTCGATTCAGTTGAAGTCAAGGCCATCACAGGATGTTTACCCAACACATCTGCGCACTCGCAACACAATTATAGCTTTGTCTTATTTTGTCAGTTTGTCCGATATAGGGTTGAATAGGAGGGTGGCGTCTTGTCACATTTAATGGGCAATTTTAACAGCAGGCTGCAATATACTTACTTTGTAATTTTAATAGTGGCAACTATGCATTTATTACTAATATGCAAGTAACAGACTTGTGAAACTTCTACAATCCTTCAATGTAGTACCCAGCATTGCATACAGCTTATTGCCAGCGATATGGAAGTCGTAGTATCCCTGTAGCAGCTCCTGTTCTGTTGATGTTTCTGACTGACCGCCTTAATGTCAGAAGAATCTCGGGAACAGTCTGGAATCAAATGTCACGAAGTGGTTCCTTCATCTTAGGGACCAAATCATAATCACAGGGGCTTAAGTCTAGTGAATGTGGTAGATGGAAAAGCACTTCCCACTCCCGGCGATGGTACAGATCAGCTGCAGGATGTGCGTCCGAGCAGTCCTGTATGGTAATGCGTCTCCGCACATGCTTCCACAAGACCTTCATGACATTGTCGTACTGGATGGCCATGGCACATTGAATTTTTAACCAAGATCGCTGTTCCTGCTTTTTAAACATGGCGAAACACAACAGCTTAGAGCGGCAACTAGAGGAGACTTAACATTCTCTTTCCAAAGCACATGCGCTTCGAGACCTATGGACGAATCCATTTACTGTAAGATAGGTCAGACATATGTTAACATGTGACAGAAGTTACAACAATTAACTCCGTCTGGTTTCTCTTCTACAGCCGTGTTGTCGCTATTTTTGTTACAACCCACTTAGTAATTAATGGAGGTTCTGTGTTGTAAGTAGGAGATTCTTATGTGATCGTATATCCAAATTGTGATTGAAGGGTAGGGAATGGAAACGAGAGGATAAGTATCTTGGTATAGAAGAATGGATGATATGCAGATATGTCCAATGTGCGGGAGTTTTGAAGATTAAATAGGTTACATATATTAGGAAAATGTAACGATTTAGAATATTGCAGGCGTCAGTTGTTACCGGAAAGATTTCTAAATTCAAATCTAAGAGATTGGCGGCATGTTATGAGTTAATGTAAACCCAGAAAATTGGATAAAGTTGGGTACATTTCTGGACAAAACACGGAAAATCAGAAGAACGCTCATTCATGAATAAATATATATGTAAGCAAAGTGTAATATCATTAATACTTCATACCTTTAAGTAACTTAACGTATGATGTAACTGCATTGTTATCAATTGTATTGCTTTCTTATGTTATAGTATTACTGGACATTATTTTTTTATACGGTCTGTCAACAGCACGTACAGCTTGCTGCCCGTGCGACCCATATTTGTAAATAATATTGTATGTATCTTACTTTAAGTCTAATAAAGTCTTACAGTCCACCGCTGTGGTCTCGAGGTAGCGTGCTGTCTTGTCATGCAGCGGGCCGGGTTCGATTCCCAGTTGGAACAGGCTCCTGGTTGAGGTTTTTTCGGGGTTTTTCCTCACCTGTCAGACAAATGTCAGGAAGCTTAGGGCCTAACGGTCCCCGAAAATCATCCGGCCACCATCGTCATCCTTCATACGGTGTGGAAAACAACGGGAAGATAACTAACTAACTAACTAACTCACTGGCACTATCGAACCCATAGGTTCATGGCCGCGCGGACATAAGCTCTCCATACATCCCTATCCTGAACTTTTTTTTCAATCGTTCCCTGTATAATCTACTTCCCTAAAATCATAGTTAATGCTATTCTCCCACCTCATTCTTGGTGTACGAACTGGGCGTTTTCCTTCTGGTTTTCCTACAAGAAGCTTCCATGCACGTCTTTCATTCCCCATTCGTGCCACACGTCCTGCCCATAGCAGTCTAACAAAGACTTATCTGTTCTTATCATATCTGGCTTCCTATAAAGACCATGTAGTTCACTGTTTATGTAGTCTTCTCCACCCATCTGTCTGTTCACCTCTCTTTTGCCCAAAAAAATTTCCTTACTTACTTAATACTTAATACAGGCTTTCCACTTTACAGCAGTTTGCCTTTTGATTCCTACTTTCCAGAGATTCCTATCTTCCCATTGTCCATCTTCCATACCCCTCTTCATCATGGCATCATATATTCCCTCATACCATGCTCTTCTATTTCTTCCCCTTCTGACTGGTACCATCCAATCCAACGCCTGTTTAGGCCACTGGTTTTCCGGCATCCGTTGTACATGTCCATACCACTGTAAAGCTCTGTTTGTTATCCTATCGATAACAGTTTCCTGTGCATCCATTTCTTGTCTGATATATGTATTTCTAATATGTTGTAGCCTGGATATTCTCATACTTCTCCGTAATCCATCCATTTCTGTCGCCAAGATTCTTTTCTGCATCCTTTCATTTATTGTCCAGCTTTCTGATCTATATGTAAAAATTTTCCTAAGAACTTTATTGTCAAATACTTGTAATCTTCTTTTTTCTCCCATAAAGTAAGAGTCCATGTTTCGCATCCATATAATATACTTACTTACTCACTGGCACTATCGAACCCGTAGGTTCATGGCCGCGCGGACATAAGCTCTCCATACATCCCTATCCTGAGCTAATGCTTTCCAATCATTCCCTGTATAATCTACTTCCCTTCAAATCATAGTTAATGTTGTTCTCCCCACCTCATTCTTGGTCTACCAACTGGGCGTTTTCCCTCTGGCTTTCCTACAAGAAGCTTCCATGCACGTCTTTCATTCCCCATACGTGCAACATGTCCTGCCCATCGCAGTCTACGAGACTTTACTGTTCTTATTATATCTGGCTTCCTATAAAGACCATGTAGTTCATTGTTATGTAGTCTCCTCCATTCACCTGTCTGTTCATCTCTCTTTGGTCCAAAAATTTTCCTAAGAACTTTATTCTCAAATACTCGTAATCTCCTTTCCTCCTCCCGTAAAGTAAGAGTCCATGTTTCGCACCCATATAATATAACTGGTAGAATAATAGTTTTTATATATTTTCAGCTTAACGTTTTTTGAAAGGAGTTGGGACAAATCAAAAGTCCCTCTGCAATGCATCATATAGCATGCCATTTCCAGAATTGAGGCCTATGTTTAATTTCTTTGTGCGTCTCATTCCTATTTGTGATTATTGTTCCTAGGTATTTGAATTCAGCCACTTCCTCAAAAATTTCCCTCATTTGTCATTAGCTGTCCATTTCCATTATATACTGAATTACTACCTGTGACCATATATTTAGTTTTACTGATATTTACTTCCAGTCCTAATTTCATAGTGTTACTCAATAGTTGGTGTGCGTGTTGGCCTTTAGTATCTCCTCGCTATCGGCCAATAATACTACATCATCAGCATAAACTAACAGCTTATTAATACCATTCAGTTGTAAGCCTTCCTCATTCTCTAAAGATTTAATGGGCATGCTCTAGTACAAAATTAAATAGTAGAGAGATAGTGCATCTCCTTGCTTCAACCCATTCTGGATTTCAAAATGTGGTCTGAAAACTGTTTTGCCTACACGCACCCTACTCGTTGAGCCATTTAGACACATTCGTATAAGTCTAACTAACTTTTTAGGAATTCCGAACTCCAGCAGGATACTATAGTAACTTCTCCCTCTTAATTGAATCATATTGCTTTTTGCGAAGTCTACATATAGTTGATGTACAGTGCCATTATATATTCCATTTCTTTTCTAAAATCGTCTTATACTAAAAATCTGATCTGTTGTATAACCTGTTTCTTCTAAATGCACATTGATGATCTCCTAGAATGTCATCAATGTAGGGAGTAAGTCTGCTTACTAATATATTTGTAAGAATTTTTGTATGAAGTTGAAAGTAATGAGATGGCCCCTGTAGTTGTTGCAAATCAGTTTTAAATCTCCTTTCTTGTATAAATTGGTAACATAATTGATTCCTTTCCTTCATCTGGAAGAACTTCTTTTTTTCCCAAATCATACTAAGCAACCAGCGTATTTTGTCTAAAAATGTTTTCTCCTCCTGATTTATGATTCTGCTGGGATCTCATCTGAACCTGATGCTTGTATACATCTTCAATTTTTCAATCGCCATTTCGACCTCTAATGCACTTGGCTCTGCGACTGCCTTTACTGCTGTCTGTAACTTATCCGCCTCAATGCCTGTTCTGAGGTACATTAATAGCTGATTAAAGTAACTTTTCCTCCTCTTTAATATACTCCTAAATCGCAATCATTCCCCATTTGCATTTCGAATTATGTTTGTTCTAGCCTGAAAACCTTTCTTCTCTATACTAATTCCCCGATATAATCCTAATGTTCCATTTTTTGCATTCAGTCAAATCTTAATCTTCTCTCTCAAATTTCCCTCTTTTTACTCTTTAGTAATTAGGGTTTCCGTCTAATACTACACAATTGCTCTAAATTTACCCTCATTTGCTCGTGTAACCATTTAAATTTTTGCTAGTTTTCTTTTCTTTACTGTCGTGCACATTCCTCATCACACCCATTTCTTTTTTGTTTTTGTTGCCGCCTCTTTTTTAAACAACCAAATGCTTTTCTGATGCTGCCAATTTAATCGTATCTCGGTCTTATAGCCTCACATTGTTTATTTATTACCAGTTTTTTCTCTTTTTCGTTTTGCCACATTTGTCATCTGAAGGATTCCGTACTTTTCAAATTATTTAGCAATTTTTGAATTTTGGTATTCTTGGGGCCCGCAATTCATTCATCATTTTCTCAAGTTTTTTCAATTCATATTTTAACAGAATCATCTTTAAGCATTCGTTCCTCTCATAAGCGGATAGCCGTTGTTCCTGATTTTCACTCTGACCGGAATGATGATCGACTTGCAGTCTGTCCCTCTACTGATCTAAATCAATGATGCTAACTGTGCC